>CM055121.1:928507677-928995177 GCA_029206835.1 Rana muscosa | reverse complement strand
GGGGACCCGGGTCCTGCCCCAGGGGACATGTATCAATGCAAAAAAAAGTTTTAAAAACTGCCATTTTTTCGGGAGCAGTGATTTTAATAATGCTTAAAGTGAAACAATAAAAGTGAAATATTCCTTTAAATTTCGTACCTGGGGGGTGTCTATAGTATGCCTGTAAAGTGGCGCATGTTTCTCTTGTTTAGAACAGTCCCTGCACAAAATTACATTTCTAAAGGAAAAAAAGTAATTAAAGACTACTCGCGTCTATAATAAATTGTCGGGTCCCGGCAATACAGATAAAAGTCATTTAAAAAAATGGCATGGGGGTCCCCCAAAATTTCATACCAGGCCCTTCAGGTCTGGTATGGATATTAAGGGGAACCCTGCACCAATTTTTTTTTTAAATGGCGTAGGGGCACCCCTCAAAATCCATACCAGACCCTTTCAGGTCTGGTATGGATTTTAAGGGGAATCCCGCGCCAAAATGAAAAAAAAAATGGAATGGGGTTCCCCCAAAAATCCATACCAGACCCTTATCCGAGCATGCATCCTGGCAGGCCGCAGGAAAAGAGGGGGGACGAGAGCGCCCCCCCTCCTGAAACCGTACCAGGCCACATGCCCTCATGTTGATGGGGACAAGGGCCTCATCCCCACAACCCTTGCCCTGTGGTTGTGGGGGTCTGCGGGCGGGTGGCTTATCGGAATCTGGAAGCCCCCTTTAACAAAGGGGACCCCCAGATCCCGGCCCCCCCATGTGAATTGGTAATAGGGTACACTGTACCCCTATCATTTTACCCAAAAAAGTGACAAAAATGGTAAAAAAAACACACACACACACACAGCTTGGGACCTTTAATTAAAAAAAATAATAAAATCCAGCGATGTAATCCTTCTAGGATCCAACGATACACGCCGCTACGATCTATTCCGCCTGCATGGGAGGCGGCCACCAAATTACACGAGACCTGCTTGACAGCTCTTAAATAGCCAAGATCGGGGCCACCCGTGGCATACGTGGGTGACCCCGCCCCCTCTGACGCAACAGGGTTTCCGGCGGTTTCCCCGTGGCATCATGGGAAACCCCTGTTGCGTCAGAGGGGGCGGGGTCACCCGTACATGTCACTGGGTAACCCCGCGGCATTTCTCCGTTGCGTCAGAGGGGGCGGGGTCACCCGCATACGTCGCGTGTGGCCCCGCCCTAGGCTATTAAAGAGTCGTCAAGCGGGTTTCGCGTCAATCGGCGGCTGCCTCTCCTGTAAGAGTTAATATGGGAAAAAGGTGTCTCTACTGATGCTTTATCACCAATCCTTGTTTCCCTAATAACCCCAAATTTTCTAAATCCAAATGTCCTTGGGACAGAAAGTGAGGTGAAATCTTCTGAACAGGGGCACAGACAGCAAAACAAATGTTACAGGGGTGATAACCCTTCCCTATGTTATCCAAAAAGCTTAAAAATTGATTTTTTGCCTGGAGCTACACTTTAAAAATGTACCTGTTCCAAATTACAAACAGATTCAACTTAAGAACAAACCTAGAGTCCCTATCTTGTTTGTAACCCGGGGACCGCCTGTATACTGCTGTTCAGAGTATATAGGGCCTGGGGGCGCCTTTTTTTTTTATTGCCCTTAATATCCATACCAGACCCAAAGGGCCTGGTAATGGGTTGGGGAGGGAACCCATGCAGTTTTTCTCAATGATTTTCATCTATATTGCCGGGGACCCGACATTACATTATATCCGCAAGCAGTTTTAAATTACTTTTTATTCCTTTAGAAATGTCATTTTGTGCAGGGACTGTTCTAAATGGGAAAAATGCGCCACTTTACAGGCATACTATAGTCACCCCCCAAGCACGATATTTAAAGGAATATTTCACTTTAAGGCCTCATGCACACTGGACGTTAATATAACGTTATAAAAACGCCAGTAGCTTTGCAGTGAGTTTTTTCAGCTTTTATTCAACGTTTTTGCAATAGCGTTTTTTTGCGTTTATTCGCGTTTTTTCTTTAAGAAATTTTTTTTATTTTTTTTATTTCAATGGATCAAAAACGTTAAACGCTGTTTTTTTTTTTTTTAGCGTTTATCAACGTTAGAGCGTTTTTACAGCTGAAAAACTTCTCTCAGAACCCACTAGTTTTGTTTTTTTTTACTGCTCAAAAACGCCACTGTCCAAAACTGCTGATAACAGCCTATGTGTGCATGGACACATAGTATAACATGATGGAGAGTTTAATGACTGTAGAAAAAAAATCTACTGCCAAAAACAGCTGCTGTAAAAACGTCCAGTGTGCATGAGACCTTATTGTTTCACTTTAAAGTGGATGTAAACCCACTCTCATCCTTTCTAAACTACTGCCATAGTGCTGATCTATAAGGATATAGATGCCTCCTGCATGTATCCTTATCTGTCGAATGTCTTCCCTCTGTCTGTTATGAGACCTGCAAAACTGCAGATTTTTTGGATGGATCTGTTGTCTTGAGTTTGGTGGGTGGAGTCGTGATATCAGTAGACTCCCCGCCCACCTCTACACTCCCCTTGTCAACATGCATTTTCTCTTGTGTGTTCCTTCTGCTATGATCACTAAGATCCAGTCAAAATCCAGAAAAGTAACCACATGACTTCAGAAAAGGAGTGGGGGTGGGAATTAAAAAATAATGCCTGTCTAAAGCTAGTGCACGAGATATGTAAATAACCTGTCACTCACAGTAAGGGGGCGGAACGGACAAAGGTAACTCTGTTTATCCGTTTATCTCACTGAACAATAACAGAGGATTGCTCAGAGCTGGATTAACTCTTTGTGGCAAGACTAGGCACAAAGGATAGGAAATCTTATACACTACATTGTGACAGCAAAAAAATAATAAAATATTTTGGGTTTACATCCACTTTAAGCATTATTAAAATCACTGCTCCCGAAAAAACAACCGTTTTTAAAACTTATTTTTCCATTGATACATGTCCCCTGGGGCAGGACCCGGGTCCCCAAACACTTTTTATGACAATAACTTGCATATTAGCATTTAAAATTGTCACTTTTGATTTTCCACGTTCGGGTCCCATAGACTTTAACGGTGTTCGAATGTTCACACAAACTTTTTGTCAGTTCGCATGTTCTGCAGCGAACCGAACCGGGAGGTGTTCGGCTCATCCCTACTAGACATGTGCAGAATGTTTTCTTCGTTTTCATAATTTGCATTTGAATTTTAATTTATTTTATTTGAAATTCAAATTTCGATGACGGTTATATTCTTTCTGATTTATTCTATTCTATTGTTTTTTCTAGTCTGTCCTATTCTATTTTATGCTCTCTTTTTTTTAATTAAAAGTTTAAGAAATACAGTGGAAAGACAGGAAAAGGTTGACATCAAATATAGACATTGCACAGCAGAGCTCATAATTCAAAAATATTCACAGCAAAATAAACAGTCTAGGTATATTGCAAAATATGGTGTCAAACCTAGAGAAGTGTACAAATTATGAGATACACCACTGCACAATTAATTAAGAATAAGAGAAAAAAAGGGGAAAAACATAAGAAGAAAAGAACATCCTACCCAACTAAATCCGGGCGGAAAGAAAGAGAGGGTTGAAAACTCCAAGACTGCAAACAACACACAGAGAAGTTAACAATCATTGGGAACCTCCACAGAATAATACATTCAGCCCAACCATACATCCAGCCCAACCATACATCTTTACATTTCTGCTGTTTGTATTTAAGCTTGTGTACCCAGAGTTCCGCTTCCATAATATCTACCTCCCTCTTCCAGTCTGAGAGTGTGGGGCAGGTGGTCTGTTTTCAAAATCTGGGATTTACAGATTTGTCAGCATTTTACAGATGGGGAGCAAATCTTCTCTTCTAAAGTTTTGTTGAGGAGGGGACCCCAAGAAAAATAAATTGGAATGTGGAACTTTCTATAGATGTAAGAGTTGTTTTTTTAAATCCAGGGGGTGCTAGCCTTTCAGAACATTCTAGTCTTGGGATGGGACAGGACCGCCAAAGGTGGAGGAATGTGCCACGTTGGTTGCACCCTCTCCAGCAGCGTGCATCGGGCAGTGGGAAGCACCTGAGCTAAACAGAATGGGGTCACCACCTGGTGATAAAATTATAAGCCGACTCCTGGATACAAGAACTAATAGAGGTAATATGCGTCAATTTAATGATCCTCTGAATCTGTGGAGTTCCCTTTCTTATTCCTGCTATAGTACAGAACAGACAAGAAAAGGGAGCCTAGAACAAGTTTATACATTTGGGACAGTACATGTCTTGAATCCGGGAGCTGAATACACATAGATTCAAATGGTGTAAGTGTGGTTCTAGAATGTGGCTTGGGCTCTAACTTTGTTAGTAAACCTTTCAGTTGACAGTATCTCCAGTCAGCAAGTGGAAAAGTGCCATATGAAGATTTTAAAACGGAGAGGGGTAAAAGGGCACACTGTGGGGCAAATTTAGCACAGGAAACATTTCTCTATTCACCAGGAGCGAAAAAAAAACACAATCTTCTCCCGGTGGCAACTAAGGATAACTCCCTAAAGGCACTTGGGATATTCTAGGAACATATTGGCTGGACTTGTTCAGTCTGTCCCAAATGGCTAGTGTAGGCTGAGTCAGTGGAGACGTCCAGTCTGAGAGACCTCTAGAAGTGGTGGAAATCCAAGGACCGCCCAGTAGATTCCTGCCCACCATTGATTTCTCTAAGAGGACCTACAATTTAGCCGAGGTATCATGACTCCAGTTTAAGATACGTACAAGCAATGTAGTGGTTAGCACTTTCACCTAGCAGCAAAAGGGTCACTGGTTCGAATCCCGACCATGACACCATCTGCCTGGAGTTTGCATGTTCTCCCTGTGTCTGCGTGGGTTTCCTCCGGGTACTCCGGTTTCCTCCCACACTCCAAAGACATGTGTGCGCCTAGACTCGCTCCTATGGGAGCGCATTCGGCGCAGAACAAATCCTATATCAAATCAAGAGCCAAAGCCTTGTAATAAAGGGCCACATCTGGGAGATCAACACCACCGTCCAAATTATATCTACGGAAGAGGTCATAGGCTAATCTAGAAGTTTGGTGCTCTACGCAAGCATTTAAAAAAAAGTCTGGGGAAGTGTGATGGGTATTGCATGTAAAAGGTAAATGATCCTCGGGAGAATCCTTATTTTAGGGGCATTAACCGTCCCAAACCAGGTTAAAGGATGGGCCTTCCAAAGCTGCAAGTCTTTCAGTATTTCCATCAAGAGCGAACCATAATTGAGGTTGTAAATTTTCGGGTCAGGGGAAATGTGAATGCCCAAGTATGGCAAAGACCCCTTTCGCCACACAAATGAAAAAGATTGTTGTAAAGAGTCAGCCAAAGCAGTGGGAACATGAATGGGCAGGAGCTCAGACTTATTGTAATTAATTTTAAAATTAGACAGTAGTCTAAACTTATGCAATTCTGACATGAGGACCGGGAGGGAAATGTGAGGTTTGGAAAGGTAGAAGAAGAGGTTATCTGCATAAGCTGATAACTTATGTTCCATGGAACCTATATGGATCCCTGTGATATCTGCATGGCCCTGGACAATCCTTAAGGAGGGCTCCAAGACCAGAGCAAACAGCAAAGGGGATAAAGGGCAGCCTTGTCTGGTCCCACCATGAATAGTAAAATGGTCAGAGAACATGCCATTGACTTTGACACGGGCACTAGGGTCTTCATAAAGAGCCAAAATCCAGCCCATCATTCGTACACTGAGGCCTAGTCCCCTAAACACTTCCGCCATATAGGCCCAACTCCCAATAAATGGGATTTATTTAGTTTTTTATTTTAAATAAATTTGCAAAGATTTCAAACAAACTTCTTTCACGTTGTCATTATTCGTAGAATTCTGAGGAAAATAATGAATTTAATCCATTTTAAAATAAGGCTGTAACATAACAAAATGTGGAGAAAGTGAATCGCTGTGAATACTTTCCGGATGCACTGTATATAACCTCTGTCTTTTGCCTCATAAACTAGAACAGTTTGGACATCACTCCTGGATGTCTATCTGTTCTTTCTGCTACAGTAGCCAATCTATTAACAATTAGGAACAATTGATCAACTCTCATTGCCAAACCTTAAATTCTTAAGACAATGCGCAAGGTGACAATGTCCATTTAAGGTACTGTATTTATTGGCGTATAACACTCGCTTTTTTACCCTGAAAATAGAGGGTAAACTGTGCCTGCGTGTTATACGCAGGGGGCTGTGGAAAGTTTTTTCCTGAAACTCCCCTCTTAAAGTTAGGGTGCGTGTTATACGCCGGTGCGTGTTATACGCCGATTAAATACGGTAGATAATTCGTAGAAAACAAATCTGAAATGCATTCTGATTGGATAGAAGGATTGAATGCTGCTGGAAGCAAAACATTTCTATAATAAGTATTAAATGAAAAACAAATGCACAATTCATACCTGAAAATGAAATATTCCTGCATACCCAGAACCAAATGACTGGTCAGGTGGAACGACTCTGTATAGTAGTTTTTCACTGAGAGTGAGAGAGGCAATAGCAGCTAATAGCCAGCAGTCCCCTGAAAAAAAAAGAAATTACTTTTACTACTATCATAAACACATATAGTTCTGTGAAAAAGTTTTATCAATTAACAACCTTTAAAGTGCCTACAAAGAAAAACAATCGAAATTAAATTAATATTTGGTGTATCCACTCTGCTTTTAAAACACAATCAATTCTACCAGATTTACTTGCACACATTTAGGCCCCTTTCACACGGACGCCTAAGCTAAGCCGAATCCACTTGCTCAACGGAGTAACTCTCCGCTGATCCCTGCTGAGCAGGTGGATAACAAGTGCGTGTCCGCTCTGCATAGCAGTCCTGCTCTCCTCTATGGGACAATCAGATGGAAACTGACTGCCTGTCCGTTTACATCTAAAGCCATCCGATCTGATCAGGGCAGCCATCAGGAATTTTGGGTGGGCGGGGGGGGGGGGGGTGCCACGAATTGAGAAGCAGGGGGTTTGGGTGCTGACGAACACAAAAAAAACCAGAAGAACAAAAAAACAAAAAAAAGGGGGGTTTCCATCCGGGGCCCTAGGGACCTCCGGGCCTCTGGGGACCTCTGGTCCCCTTACAAAAAAAAAATAATTAAATAAATTAAAAAAAAAATAATTTAATAAAAAAATGAACAATAAAAAAAATTATAAAAAAAAAAAAAAAAAAGGGGGTTGATATTCGGGGCCCTGAGGAACTCCGGGCCCCTGGGGACCTCTGGGCGCCTTAAAAAAAATTATTAAAAAAAAAGGGGGGGCATTAAAAAAAGGGGGGGTACTGCCTGTACCCCCCTGATGGTGGCCCTGGATCTGATCCACCAGACGGATGGAAAACAGGACCACCATCCGTCTGTTTTTGGCGGACAGGATCGCATGGCGGTGGGTGTCAGCGGATATGTGTCCACTGACATCCGCCGCTCCATAGTGGACAATGTAGTGCCCATTCAGGTCCGCCTGAAAAACTCACAGGCGGATCTGATCGGAAGCCCTTGTAAAAGGGGCCTTAAGGATTTTACAGACATACAGGTCCTTCTCAAAAAATTAGCATATTGTGATAAAGTTCATTATTTTCTGTAATGTACTGATAAACATTAGACTTTCATATATTTTAGATTCATTACACACAACTGAAGTAGTTCAAGCCTTTTCTTGTTTTAATATTGATGATTTTGGCATACAGCTCATGAAAACCCAAAAATCCTATCTCAAAAAATTAGCATATTTCATCCGACCAATAAAAGAAAAGTGTTTTTAATACAAAAAAAGTCAACCTTCAAATAATTATGTTCAGGGGGGGGCGTGGCGACCGGACTCCAAGATGGACGCTTAGCTCCAGAGCTCCGCTTGTCAGCCTGAGATACTCACAGCCACCAGAGCCTGCCGGCGTTAGCAAGACCCCTGTGCACCACTGTCGGATCACTGAACATCCGAGGACTGATCCGGTGATGACCAGAAGTCGTAAGAAGCCGTTACAGCCCCAGAAGCTGGACAGCTTCTTCGGAGCAGCGGCGAGGGGGATGCAGCAAGATGGCGGCGGCGCGCGAGTCCTACAACACACATCGCAGCCAGGAGAGCAATACACAGACGGCGGCCCGCCATCCAACGCCATCTTCTCGGCTACTGCACACAGCGCATCTTCCTCTGGGACATCCAGCCCCACAACGCGAAGCCCGGCCAAATCGAGACCGCGGAGGGACTCTCCAGCTAGGCCGCAGCCGGATCCCAGCATGGAGGTAAGCGGGCCGCATTCAGACCAGCGTAAACAGAGGGGGGACCCCATATCAGACTTCCCCACTGCAGACAGGCCCGTGTCTGACACCATGCTGAAAGACATGCTCCTCTCCCTGAGAACCTCCCTGCAGTCAGATATATACAGTGGAATCACTGCATGCCAGAAAGAAGTACAGGCCATGGGACAGAGGGTTCACCTAATAGAAGCAAAAGTGGAAGAACACACTTCTGCATACAACATGATGGTGGAGGCCCACAAAGCACAGGGGGAGGATATAGTTTCGCTCAAAGACAAGATGGCGGATCTCGAGGACAGATCCAGAAGGAACAACCTTAAATTGAGGGGGGTCCCTGAAAATGTTCCCCCTGCACAGCTCCTCCAGTATACACAGACTTTGTTTTCCACGCTGTTGCCAGAGGCAACAGCACAGGATCTCCTCATTGACAGAATCCACAGGGTCCCCAAACCCTCGTTCCTCCCTGATGATGTTCCCAGGGATGTGCTGATGAGGGTACATTTTTACCATATCAAAGACCGTATACTACAGGCAACACGTGTCCCAGGGAAAGTTCCGCCACAATACGCTAACGTCAGGATGTTACCTGACCTGTCTAGACACACTCTTCAGCGCCGACGCAACCTGCTGACTATAACCAAAGCACTGAGGAATCATAACATACCGCACAAGTGGAAATACCCAGCCACTCTTGTCATCACCCACAATGGGGCTACTGTCTCAGTATCTAAGCTAGAAGAAGGGTTGAATGCTCTACGCCAATGGGGTATTCTCCCGGTCCAAGCTCCTCAACCTCATCATTCAGCGGGTCTGCAACCAATGCAGAATGAATGGCAGGTAGTGTCCCACAAGAAATCTGGTAAGAAAAAAGCCGGTGAAGCTCAATAAATGTCAAAGACCTAACTCATGGTTATCTCAGGTGCACAGGTACCACTGTGGGGTACCCCTTTTGCACCCTACCTTCTGCACTAGCAGCTACGACTGCCCGAGGATCAGTTTTCAGATCCATTTCTTATGGAAGAACAGTTATATCTACGTTTTCTCTTTCTTATCTACGTTACTGTTTTCTTTGTTTTCCCTGTTACCCTTTTTGATATACACAGATACACTATAGGTATACTGACAGCTGTAACTGGAGTCACCGAAAGCTTACTGACACCCTATCGCCAGGCTGGAATACAGCGGTCTCCGCTACTCTGGACATGTAAGTGCATTTACGGTTTTGTCATACATACTATCACCCATCTAATACAATGACAATTAAAATACTATCCATTAACGCCCGGGGCCTGAATCACCCAGCAAAACGCTTCTCCATGTGGAAAGAGGCACGCACGCAGGGAGCTGACATTCTCTGTGTGCAGGAAACACATTTTCAACGAGACAAAGCTCCAAAATGCTCACACAAAGACTATCCTTTCATCTACGTAGCTTGCGTGCCTAACACCAAAAAAGGAGGAGTCCTAGTGGCCATCAAAAACTCTCTTTCATTTCAACCCAAGGATACTGTTCTTGATGAAGGAGGCAGATACATAATCCTTACGGGGGATATCAACTCTAAACCATACACGATTGTATCAGTGTACGCCCCTAACTCTCATCAACTCCGTTTTTTGAGGAAAATCTTTACCAAAGCACTAGACATGAAATATGGTAACCTCCTGGTTTGCGGAGACTTTAACATAACGTCAGACCCGCTACTGGATACATCCTCTGGCAAACCCAGAAACCACCTGTCTCTACAACCCATGTTACACAAGATGGAACTATTTGACGCGTGGAGATGCCTCCACGCTAATGAACGTGACTATACCTTTTTCTCGAACAGGCACAACTCATATTCTCGCATAGACATGTTCCTGACAAACAAATGGTTGCTCCAAAACGTTGAAAAAACGAACATATATGATATTACATGGTCAGACCATGCTGCTATATCTATGTCTATTACAGAAAAGGGTGTCTCCCCTTCCACCCCCATCTGGCGATGTAACACTAGAATTCTTCAAGAACCACATCTCCAAAAATCTATAGCTCAACACTTAACTAATTACTTTGCAGAAAATGTTGACTCTGTTGCTGACCCGAATGTTCTGTGGAATGCACACAAAGCCTTTATTAGAGGGATATTAATCCAAATTGGAGCTAGAGAAAAAAAAAAGCAAACACACTTAATGAACACAACTATTGCTGATATACACAACCTAGAATCCCTGAATAAGAAGTCACCGTCAGTGCCCTTAACTAGCAAGTTGAACACCCTTAGAGAAAAACTTAGAGAACTCCTATCGCATCAATATGATAAACATCTCAGACGCCTGAAACTCTCACACTATGCCAACGCCGACAGAGCAGGCAAATATTTAGCTAATAAACTCAAAGCAATACGCTCCAAAACTAGAATACAATACTTGAGACACCCCTCCACTTCACAAAAAATTATTAACCCCCAGGATATAGCCAATCAATTTGCCGAATACTATAGTTCACTCTACAACCTCCATAGGGACACCAATACACCCCAACCGACAGTGGAAAAGATACAAACATTCCTAAATACACTTAAACTTCCATCCCTTTCCCAAACACAACTAGAGGACCTAAACAGTCCCATAACAGCCCTGGAAGTGGAAAAAATAACTAACTCTTTACCGAACGGGAAGTCTCCAGGCCCGGATGGCTTTTCCAATGAATACTTCAAAACATTTAAACACATACTCTCACCCCACATGTCCAAAGTCTTCACCAAAGCCACTGAATCTGCGACGCTTCCACGAGAAATGCTACAAGCACACATAGTCACATTACCTAAACCAGGAAAAGAACCCAACACACCTGCCAACTTCAGACCCATTTCACTCCTGAATACTGACACCAAAATTTATGCAAAATTACTGGCTAAAAGACTTACACATATTATACCACTAATTATCAAACAAGACCAGATGGGCTTTGTGAAGGGGAGACAGACCTCGGACGCCACTAGGAGAATCATCAATGTGATACATCATGCTGAAAGAACTCGAACTCCTTCTCTGCTACTCTCTATTGACGCAGAGAAGGCGTTCGACAGGGTCCATTGGACCTACATGGAAATGGTTCTAGAAAAGTTTGGGTTTAAAGGATCAATCTTGAAAGCTATTTTATCCCTTTACTCTTGCCCGTCGGCCCAGGTTTACTCAGCAGGCCTCCTGTCTAGGCCTTTTGATATCTCAAATGGGACTAGACAGGGTTGTCCCCTGTCTCCAACTATTTTTAACTTGATGATAGAACCACTAGCTGAAGCAATCAGATCCCAACCCTTGATCTCGGGCTTCCAGTTTGGCTCTAATATGCACACCATTAATCTCTTTGCGGATGATGTAATCCTGCTCCTGACTAACCCACTAAAGTCCTTAACAGAGGCACATAAACTTTTGACAGCATTTGGAAATGTCTCCTATTATAAGGTCAACTTCACAAAATCCCTTATCCTAGACCTAGGAGTACAGTCCCAAACGAAACGATCCCTACAAGAAAACTTACCATATACCTGGAGCACAGGTAGTATTACCTATTTGGGCATTTCGCTCACTAGTAAAATATCCGCCCTCGCCAAGTCTAACATGACTCCGCTGGTGACCAGACTGGAAGCCCAGCTCAGGGATATTTCAAGAACTGAAATTTCGTGGATGGGTAGAATATCCGCATATAAAATGTTGATACTACCACAAATCTTATATGTGTTCCGCACCCTACCTATACATATTCCTATTCATTTCCTCAACAGCCTCGCGAGTATGAGTTGGAAGTACATATGGCAGGGGAAAAGAGCTAGGTGCTCAAGGAACAACTTGACTTCTCTCAAAAAAGCAGGGGGGCGGGCCTAGTAGACATTTATGACTACCTATGGGCGGTGCGCCTAGACCAGATTAAATTCTGGACTCAAAAATCCGACTTACCCCTCTGGGTTGATATAGAAACTAACCTATCTCCAAAGAAGGATCTCACCCAACTACTCATAGGAGACAGGTGGGTCCCCTGGAACATTACTACCCTTTCACCTCCAATACAGGCCTCATTGAGAGCCTGGAGACTCCTTTTAGATAAATACCATGGGGACGTACAATCTATGGACTTCAACCTTCCCTTGACTCTATTGGAGTCCAAGATTCCAATGCTAGACGTCACAGACATGACCAATAAGGGCATCCACCACATATCGGACCTATATGAAGGCCCAAGACTCAAAACTATAGATCAAATCATGGTACAATATCGTATCTCCTCACCCGGCTTTTTCAAATGCCTTAGAATTACGCACTTCTTGAAATATCATGCCCCTCCATTAGTGACAGTGCCGAATAAAATCTGGCAATTCTACTCCAAGGCAAAGCAGGATACGAAGGGCATCTCCTTTTTCTATAACCTAATGCACGACAGAATGACATTCCATAAGACAGCAGCAATGCAAAACTGGGAGGTTGATATGGGTTACACTTACTCGGATGCACAATGGCACCGCGCCTTCATAGAAATTCACAAATCCTCCCACTGCGTAAAACATTGGGAACTAACGATCAAGATTGCAAACAGATGGCACTATACTCCCTTCCGACTTGCCACATACTTTCCAGGTATGTCACCAAACTGCTGGAGAGAGTGTGGGCACGTAGGTAACTTACTTCATATGTTCTGGCATTGCCCTAGTATAAGAAGTCTTTGGAACCAGGTTTTCCAAAAGATCTCATCCTTAACTGGAATACTATCACAGCCCGACCCAGCATTGGCGCTATTGCACCTAAAAATTGACAAATTTCCGCAATTTTATAGGCCAGTTGTAACGCACATATTACTAGAAACACGCCTGTTGATACTGCGTAATTGGAAATCCAATAAAGCTGTGAACATTTCTGAAGTCATGGTAGCTGTTCATAGAAATTATACCTTTGAACGTCTCTTAGCAATCAATTCTCTAACATGCAAGAAGTTTGATGAATACTGGGCTATTTGGCCCAAGACCTTTTGATAAACTGTTTAGAAACCCTAAATGTATGCATATCACCAATGTGTATCACTTATAGTGTATATCTCTCCCTGTACTCTCCCTTTTTTCCTTCTGTTATCTGTTACGTGCAAAAATTCTTTAATAAAAAACTATTGATGTAAAAAAAAATAATTATGTTCAGTTATGCACTCAATACTTGGTCGGGAATCCTTTTGCAGAAATGACTGCTTCAATGCGGCGTGGCATGGAGGCAACCAGCCTGTGGCACTGCTGAGGTGTTATGGAGGCCCAGGATGCTTCGATAGCGGCCTTAAGCTCATCCAGAGTGTTGGGTCTTGCGTCTCTCAACTTTCTCTTCCCAATATCCCACAGATTCTCTATGGGGTTCAGGTCAGGAGAGTTGGCAGGCCAATTGAGCACAGTAATACCATGGTCAGTAAACCATTTACCAGTGGTTTTGGCACTGTGAGCAGGTGCCAGGTCGTGCTGAAAAATGAAATCTTCATCTCCATAAAGCTTTTCAGCAGATGGAAGCATGAAGTTCTCCAAAATCTCCTGATAGCTAGCTGCATTGACCCTGCCCTTGATAAAACACAGTGGACCAACACCAGCAGCTGACATGGCACCCCAGACCATCACTGACTGTGGGTACTTGACACTGGACTTCAGGCATTTTGGCATTTCCCTCTCCCCAGTCTTCCTCCAGACTCTGGCACCTTGATTTCCGAATGACATGCAAAATTAGCTTTCATCCGAAAAAAGTACTTTGGACCACTGAGCAACAGTCCAGTGCTGCTTCTCTGTAGCCCAGGTCAGGCGCTTCTGCCGATGTTTCTGGTTCAAAAGTGGCTTGACCTGGGGAATGCGGCACCTGTAGCCCATTTCCTGCACATGCCTGTTCACGGTGGCTCTGGATGTTTCTACTCCAGACTCAGTCCACTGCTTCCGCAGGTCCTCCAAGGTCTGGAATCGGTCCTTCTCCACAATCTTCTTCAGGGTCCGGTCACCTCTTCTCGTTGTGCAGCGTTTTCTGCCACACTTTTTCCTTCCCACAGACTTTCCACTGAGGTGCCTTGATACAGCACTCTGGGAACAGCCTATTCGTTCAGAAATTTCTTTCTGTGTCTTACCCTCTTGCTTGAGGGTGTCAATGATGGCCTTCTGGACAGCAGTCAGGTCGGCAGTCTTACCCATGATTGCGGTTTTGAGTAATGAACCAGGCTGGGAGTTTTTAAAAGCCTCAGGAATCTTTTGCAGGTGTTTAGAGTTAATTAGTTGATTCAGATGATTAGGTTAATAGCTCGTTTAGAGAACCTTTTCATGATATGCAAATTTTTTGAGATAGGATTTTTGGGTTTTCATGAGCTGTATGCCAAAATCATCAATATTAAAACAAGAAAAGGCTTGAACTACTTCAGTTGTGTGTAATGAATCTAAAATATATGAAAGTCTAATGTTTATCAGTACATTACAGAAAATAATGAACTTTATCACAATATGCAAATTTTTTGAGAAGGACCTGTATGGTCCAGTACATGAATAAACAAGTATACCAAAGAGATGCTAATGATCAAAAAGGAATATATGTAGGTGAAAATACAAAATACAATACAAATCAGCTGTGTATAAAGAATGAAAACAGGCGAAGACAAGTCATGCTCTATTTATTATTTAAAGTGAAACTAAACCCTCCATTTTAGGCACTTTCAGCAGCTAAATGAATTGCTTACTGAGTATGCAGCTTCTTTATCTTTTAATCCTTGTGTTGTGTTACACTATAGCCTCGTACACACGGCCAAGAATCTCGTCAGGAAAAAAGATGTTGTTTTTCTTGACGAGATTCTTGGACAAGAAACTTGTCCCGGCCGAGTGTACACACGTTCCATTCAAAGAACCCGCGGTTCTTTGAATGGAGCGAACGCGGTGACGTCATCGACTACAACGAGCGTGCGCTCGTCACATTCGATGCAGTCGCCGCCATCTTGCTACACCCTACCTATGCCTAGGAAGCTACCGCGCATGCGTCAAAGTCAATTCGAGCATGCGCGGGTTTCCACGGCGACAGGTAAGTGTACACACACACACACTTTTCTCGTTGAGAAACATGCCGACAAGAATCTCGACGAGAAAATAGAGAGCTGGTTCTCTATTTTTCTCGTCGAGATTCTGGTCAGTTTTCTCGACGAGAAACCATACACACGAACGATTTTCTCGGCAAGAAAGCTATCTCGGCAGTTTTATTGTCGTTTCTTGCTGAGAAACTTGTTCGTGTGTACAAGGCTTAAGTGATTTATTATCATTTCTCTGTGTCCATAACTTGGTGAATCATTGCTCTGTGTCTTTAAGCTGTGTTCTGCTGTCTAAGCTGAGCCCTTTCTCTCACCGTACTTGTGTATAGCCCTCCCCCTCCCTCTCTCTGTAGTCAACTACAAAAATTAACCCTCTGGGATTAGGACTATGTAGGTACTGTCCAAAAATTGTCTGATGTTGAATAAAAATAACATTTATTGGTTAAAAACATGTATGAAAGTACAAATTTTGTGGCAATGAACATATGTGTATGATAGCAGTATAAATTTGTCCAAGCATAATACATGACACTAATGCGTTTCGTGGACTCTGCTTTAGAGGTGTCTAATGATGGCGCAAATTGCTATCAGTCAAAAGCGAAGAGAGATGTGAGTAACGTGAATGTCGCTACATATTAAAACCAAGAATGCATATACTGATGCTGCCACCATGAGCAAAGTTACCTCCAGACTTTAGGGGCCAGCCCTGGGTGCTGAGCTGCAGAGATCTCCCTTGAAGACAATGAAACTAGAAACCCAGTTGGTGTTGTAACGACTGGTAAAACTAGCCTCTTTTGGTGGGAGGGGATTTAGTGAGTGGCCAGGTCAAAAACACACTAAGCGAAGGCTGTTATATGTCTCTCAGATGCAAAAGGGTACTCTCCATACAGTAGATGGAGGAAATCATAGGTCTATAACAAACTTAGTCGAACATGCAGCATATATGCATGGCGGCTGGAGAGCACCAGTGCACGTATTAGGTGTCATGTATTATGCTTGAACAAATTTATACTGTTGTAATACTGCTATCATACATACAGTATCTCACAAAAATGAGTACATTCCTCACATTTTTGTATACATTTTTTTATACCTTTTCATGTGACAACACTGAAGAAATTACACTTTGCTATAATATAAAGTAGTAGGTGTACAGCTTGTATAACAGTTTCAATTTGCTGTCCCCTAAAAATAACTCAACACACAGCCATTAACCCCCTTGGCGGTATTCCCAAGTCTGGCTCGGGGTGAGTTTTTAATGCTAAGAGCGGTAACCCCGAGCCAGACTCGGGCTGCATCGCAGTATCCAGGGGAAGTTACTTACCTTGTTCCCTGGATCCTGCGATGTCTCCCCGCAGTGTGTGCGAGCCGCGTCTCGCTCGATCCACACTGCCGAGTGCCGAGCTTCGTTCCCTGTGACGTTCAAAAAGTGAAAAACACAATACACATACAGTATACTGTAATCTTACAGATTACAGTGCTGTATAAAATAATTACACATCCCCTTTGTCCCTAGTGGTCTGTCCAGTGTCCTGCATGCACTTTTATATTATAAAAACTGTTCTTTCTGCCTGGAAACTGGAGATTGTCCATAGCAACCAAAAAGTTGTCATAGGCTTTGGGCCTAAAGTCACAGGAGCTCAAGCAGTAGTTCAACCTGCTGGGCGGGCGATGTCCAAAGAGAAAGACTGGGCTCCGCCTCTCCCTTATAAAGTCCACCCCAGCAGTCCTTGTGCCGGGCAATGCACACTGGGTGCCTTAAAGTGTACTGGGTAATGTAGTCTCTGAGAGATTAAAGGGCAATACCCCGCTACACACTCCCCCCACTTAAAATCTTTGGTCCCCAAAGATAACGTAAGCATTATTTAACAGTAATGCAATTGACCATGGCAAAAGAACTTGGCAGGGGAACCTCTCACCAAACTTGGTATGGGAGGTTGCTCTGACTACAGGCCACATTAGCAGAAGTGATCTGCCTAACTGTGCCAGAAAGTGAGCTGGGGTTGCCCTCCACCAAATGCACAGTGGAGGGACCAGGCTTTTGAATTGTCCTTCTTGCGGTAGTCACTGTGTCCTCAGAGCTTTCTCCCATCTGAGTGTATGTCAACTTCCGAGGAGGGCGGATAATTCTTTTCACCCTTTGCTCCCTGGGAGTTATGGGTTCTGGCTCTAAGGGTGTTTCCACTAAGACAGGTACAATGGGACCTTCTTCTTCAAGGACATCCGATTCAGGTGCAGGGAGGTATAGAGAGTTCCTTGGATCTTCATCTGGGACTGATTCTAGTGCATCTTCCTATTCATCACTCTGGGCATTAGAAGGAATAAACTCTGCAGCTTCTGCATTCAAAATGTCATTTATGGGGGATTCGGGTAACAAAGGATCCACTATCAGGGATTCAGGCGCCTGGGACGGCCACAGCCAACTGAGCTCTGCTTCCTCTTCTTCACTTTGGTCTGAAGTTTCTTCCTCCCTTAATAGAGTTGTCTGAAACCTGGTGTTGGGTCTAGGAGTACGAGGAGCGGAAGGTAACTCAGAGGAATCCAGAGTAAGGGGGCATCCTGACTGCTTCAGAAAGGGGCAGCAGATGGTTTCTGTGCCAGGTCTTCAGTGGCCCTGCTCTTCCTTCAGGCTTCAACTGGTACACGGGCAACCCAGGCAGATTCTTACAAATTACATAAGGTTCTGACTTCCATCTGTCTGCCAGCTTGTGCTTCCCTGGGACGCCTAAATTCCTCAGCAACACTGTCTCCAGGCTGTAAATCTTGAATACGGACCCTAAGGTCAAAGTTCCGTTTGTTCGAGGCTCCTCTCTGATCAGAAGTTGATTGGGCCTTCTCATAGGCCAGCCTTAAGCTCTTCCGCAGTCTGTCCACGTATCCTTTGTGTGAGGCGACAGATGTATGGTCCATGGAGGTGCCAAAGGCCAAGTCCACAGTTCATCTGACCTCTCTTCCAAACATAAGTCTGTAAGGGGAATACCCTGTGACATCACTGGTTGTGCTATTGTAGGCGTGCACTATGGCAGCTATGTGCTTTCCCCAATGTTGTTTCTCCTCACTGTTCAGAGTCCCCAACATATTTAACAGTCCTGTTGAATCTTTCTGGTTGGGCATCACCTTGGGGGTGATAAGGGGTAGTACGAGTTTTTTTTAAAGAGTCCAGCAACTTCAGAATCAGTCGGCTCTCAAAGTCTCTCCCTTGGTCTGAGTGAAGGCGTTGAGGTAACCCGTAATGCACAAAGTACTTCTCCACCAAGATTTTGGCTACAGTGGAGGCCTTCTGGTCTTTAGTTGGAAAGGCCTGGGCATAACGGGTGAAATGGTCGGTTATCACCAGAACATTTCCGTGTCCACTCAAGTCAGGTTCCAGACAGAGAAAGTCGATGCATACCAAGTCCAAGGGCCCATGACTCTGCAGGTGGCCCATTGGGGCAGCTTGACGTGGCAATGTCTTCCTCTGTATGCAGCGAGCACATGAGTGACAGTACTCCTCCACTTCAGCTCGCATAAAAGGCCAGTAGAATCTATTCCTTACAAGCTGGAAGGTTCGTTCGGCCCCTAAGTGGCCATGGTTGTCATGTAGGGCAGCTAAGACAGTCTTTCTGTGTTTTTCTGGCAGAAACAGTTGCCACTTCTCTTCTAGGTCATCAGAGGGGCCCCTTCGGTAGACCACCCCTTGATGCACCTGCAACTTGTCCCATTATTTGTGGATTAATCGAGCCTCCTTTGAGAGATCTTGCAAGAGCCTGTCTGGATCCAGAGCTTCCAAAGCCAATCTTCCCTAGGGGTCTTCCAACTGATCTCTTCTTATGTCCTTCTTGGATAGTTTTGGCAAGTCGTCTTCGCCAATCTGGGTTACGTCACAATAGCATTTTGGCACCCCCACTACCGAAACTCAAATTTCTTCCACCCTGGATACGCCACTAGCTTGAAGTTGTGCTCCTTGACACAAAGCCCGCACCCCATCTGGGGTTATCTGGGTCCAGTCTTCTGTATGGTAAGTGGGAGCATGAGACCTTTTGGACAATGCATCAGCATCTCTGTTTCCAGTTCCCGGCCTATACTTGAGGCTAAAGTTGAATCCAGAGAGGGCTGCCAACCAACGGTGGCCGGTGGCATCCAGCTTGGCTGTGGTGAAAAGGTAGGTGAGTGGGTTATTGTCTGTCTTTACTATAAAGTCAGCTCCATACAGGTAGTCTTTGAGTTTATCCACAACTCCCCACTTTAGGGCCAGGAACTCCAATTTGTGGGTGGGGTAATTCTTTTCCGCTGGTGTTAGACTCCTACTTACATAGGCGACTGGCCTTAGCTGTCCTTCTAACTCCTGGTACAGCACACCTCCCAGACCATCATGGCTGACATCCACATGTAGTTCATATGGTCTCTTGGTGTCATTATAGGCCAAGACCGGGGCAGTGGTCAGACTTTTCTTCAGCATTTTGAAGGCCTCTTCACACTTTTCTGTCCACTGGTCTTCCACGGACTCTCCAGGCTTCCTGGGGCCAGTATCATCCTCCTCTCCTTCTGTCTTCAGTAACTCATTCAGAGGTTTGGCAATTTTTGAAAACCCTTCTACAAATCTGCGGTAGTAGGAGCAGAACCCCAGGAAGGATCTGAGCTCAGTCACTGTAGTTGGTCGTGGCCAGGAGGTACCTGCTTCCAGTTTGTCAGGGTCTGTAGACACTCCCTCTTCAGACACTATGTGTCCCAGATAGTGGACTGAGGACCGGTAAAACTGACACTTCTCCCTGGAGAGTTTAAGTCCCTCTTCACTGAGTCTCTTCAGGACTTTCTCCAGCCTTTCTTCGTGCTCCTCCAGAGTCGTCCCGAAGACAATGATGTCATCTAGGTACACCAGGACTTCAATAAGATTCATGTCTCCCACTGTCTTCTCTATCAATCTCTGGAAAGTGGCAGGGGCCCCTGACAGGCCCTGAGGCCTCCTGTTGAACTCATAGAATCCCACTGGGGTTATAAATGCTGTCTTCTCCCTGTCATCAGGGTGCATTGGGATTTGGTAATACCCACTCTTCAGGTCCATGACGCTGAACCACTTGGCTCCAGACAGACTCTGTAAGGCATCTTCTATCCTGGGGGTGGTATACTGGTCGGGTATGGTCCTCCTATTGAGAGTCCTGTAGTCTATGCAAAGTCTTAGCGACCCATTCTTTTTCCTGACTACCACGATAGGGGAGGCATATGGGCTTCTGAACTCCCGAATAACCCCAGTTCTCTTAAGCTCTGTCAACTGTTCACATAAGTCTTCTAAGTCAGCCAGGGGAACTCGCAGGACCCTCTCCCGGAAAGGTCTGTCTTCCTGCAGACGGATCTTATGGGTGGCACTCCTTGCACACCCTACGTCGAACTCGTCCTTTGAGAATATTTTTCTCCATCTGGTCAGCTGGGCCTTGGCTGTTTCCTTCCACACCGGTGGTAGGGTGGTGTTCTCTAGGCAGAGTTTCTCTAGAGTGTGTCCTCCTCCTTCAGCCTTCTCCAAGTCGGACAGGGCCACTGGGGTAGCAGGGTTCATATTTTCCAGCAACATCCGAGCCGGAATCTTCATGGGAGAACTAGTGACATTCCTGATGCTCACTGGGATCTGGCCCATCGCCTTCTTCAATGCCCTCAACGGGACCACTTCGGGGATCACTTCAAACCCTGGGTGGATGTCTAGGGGGTCTGGTTCCAGGACCACAAAGGGGCCAGGCTGCTCCCATGAGAATTTCACAGTAGCCTGCAGACAGGTAATTTCACCAGGCTGCAACATCTTCTCCTTCCTTGACAGTCTCCAGACTTTCCCCACCCCCTCTTCTGGGGCCTTCTGTTCCAGGACCAACTTCCGGTAGAACTGCTGCAGCATGGGGTGGATCCTGTCTCCTGATGTACCCTGCTCCTGTGCTAGGGGAGTCAGCAGTCTCCTGACCAGATCAGTGATGGTCCCTATAATCAGGGAACTTGTGTTGGCTCCTGGTGGGCGAGAGCAAACTTCTGCCAGGGCGTGAAAGACTTCTGCCTTTCCTGTCACAGAGGGATCAAAGGCCAGCCTGATTGAGACATATCCGTCGTAGGGAAACCTATGAGTACCAATTCCCCATATCTCTAGGTCTTCCAGCTTTTGTAGGGGCACGTGACTCAGGTGTTTCTGGTAAAAGTCTTTATACAAAAGGGTCACTTGGGCTCCTGTGTCTAGGATGGCCTTGGTGTAGACTCCCTCCACTTGAATGGGGACTAGGGGGAGGACCCTATTAACTTGGCTGGAAAACTCTTCTGGGGGGTCTCCTTCTTTGGACTCTTGGACTTTCCTTTTAAGGTTTTCTTTTTTTTCCATTTCTTTCTGGATCTCAACCCTTGTTGGGCCTGGTATGCATTGATTTCCCGCAGATTGTTAGATTTCCACTCCTGACACGTGGCATCGGATATTTTAGGAGGGGCATTGTTTCTCTTTTCCTTGGCCTCTTCTGGCTTTTGGATCTTTTTGGAGCTTTCTGTAAATAGTGGACGCCCGGCTGACTCCTTCACCGGGGCCCTCTGAAGTTTTCTGCCGGCTGGTGGTAAGTGCCTCGGTTCTCACTTGGACTGGGGCACACTCTTCCGAAATGGCCAACTCCTTCACAGTTGAAACAGACAGTTTATTTTCTTCCCTGTGGGGATGTTGGAGTGGAAACACTCTGGCGTGGTTCCTTCCTGATCTCCTCTTGCTCTTTGGCTCCAGAGTTCTTAGCCAGTAGAGAGGTCAATAGATCCAGCACTTGAGTCATCTGGGACTTTAAGGTCTCCACTTCTAAGTCCCGTTCAGTGGTTACTGCTGCTCTGACTCCCACCGAGGGGAGGGGAGTGATCTTCTCAACCACCTGTTGGTCCTTCAACAGGGCTTCTTCGTCCCTTATGATCCGCACAAGGTCTGGGTAATTCAAAGCCATGACTCCTTCAGAGGTCTTCAACTGGATCCGAACGTAAAGCTCCCCTCAGGATCTGCTTCATCCTAGTTGTGTCTATGACTTGGGGCAGCATTCCCTTTTTGAGTACAATTTGGCACAGCATTCTGTTTAACCTCCGGACATATTCGGATCATTTCTCTCCCGACTGTTGGAGGGTATGCTCGAACTGGTACATCAGTTCAGTCACCTTCTCCAGCTGGCCAAATTCCTCCTGCAACATAGCCAGATAGTCATATGCAGTACAGGCAGCATTGCTGAACCTAAGATTCTTCACAGCCTCAGCAGCAGCGCCCTTCAAACTTTCACTGATGCGCTGCTTCTTCCGCGCTTCTGATACTTCCCATCCTTCCACTGCCTGCATTGCCTGTTCAATCCAGGTGTCGAAGTCTTCTACCCCGGATGGTACAGGTTGCTTCCCTGAAAAGGTCCGGAGCTTCCGGTACCTGGCTTCTATGTGCACCATATTGCTCTTCTGGCACTTAGTGACAAAGTCTCCCAGAGCATTCAATAGTTCCGGCCCTATGGCGGCCAGGGGCGTCCCCGGGGTGATCGTCTCCTGAGACTTTTCTGTTTTAGGGGATGGTGGTGGAGATAATGGCGGAGGTGATGGCAGGGGGGTTTGTGAATATTCCCTCTTCACGGTCCTCGTATGCACTAAGCGGTATAGCTGGTTATCTATGGCCCGTATGTTCTGACCTCCAAAGTCTTCCGGTACTTCATATTTCCATTCCACTAGTGCGTATGTACACAAGATATCTGGCTTTATATCCATCACCCATGCTTTCTGGCTCGGAGACAGTGACATTATGAGCTGCTTTATCTCGTCTTCTTGCCAGATCCCCCCCGAGAGTTCAATAACTACCGCCTCGGTTGAATCAGCACCAACCGCTGCGCACCACTGTGTCATTGCTAGCGGGTCAATGCTGGTACTTCTGACCGGCTTGATTGCGGCGTGCAGTATACAGGAATCCCGGACCCGAGCCCCCACGTGTAGTGATACCCCCAGTTAAGAGGGCTGCCTGTATGATTTTGGGCCCTGTAGTGCACCGCTGTCAACCCCTGACAATCGGCTCTAACCTCCCTTGGCACAGTTAGTAGGGGTTGATAGGACTGTGGGGTCTGTAACTTACAGTGGCACAGTCCTAAGACAAGAACACACAGCAATATAATAAAACTTCCTTTAACTGTCTCTTCAGCAAAGTAAAAGACACAGACACCAATATACTTAACCCTTGTATATTTACTTAGACTAGTGGGTAAGCAATAAAACAGGAATGTACATGTCATGTGCAGAGCCCTGCAATAAACAGTGTTTAAATGAGCAGACAAGTATATACAGCTACACAACTCTAACAGTCCCCTTTTTCAGCTATTTCCCCTCGTTGACAAAATGGCGCCAGGAATGTCTACGCTACACAGTCAGGCCTGACTGAACTAAGTGGAAGTTCTGTAGGGAAAATCTTAGCTAGCAACGGTGGTGCACTTGAAGAAAAGAATTTGTAATCCACCAATGTAACAGGGATACTGTGTCTGTCTATGAGCAAGTGCTCTCTCACCCAACTGGACCAGTCCGTGTCCGTTTCTTCCGCTGCTGTGTCTAAGTACACAGATCCCTCGACATCCGGGTCTTCGGTCCTCCTGGCAATGGTGCAGTAACAAAGGAGAGACGTCCCTCAGGTTCCTCGGTGCGAGCGGAAGGCTCTTTGGAGAAAGGCCCAAGCTTTGGGCCTAAAGTCACAGGAGCTCAAGCAGTAGTTCAACCTGCTGGGCGGGCAGTGTCCAAAGAGAAAGACTGGGCTCCGCCTCTCCCTTATAAAGTCCACCCCAGCAGTCCTTGCGCGGGGCAATGCACCCTGGGTGCCTTAAAGTGTACTGGGTAATGTAGTCTCTGAGAGATTAAAGGGCAATACCCCGCTACATTATAATTTATGATTTTGTGTTTCAAACTTTATCATACCCAGGATGTCTACTAGACTCTTGTTTGGTCAGGTTTAAGTACGTAATTACTAAGAATTGCAGGCCTACAATACATAACACCAAATTTCCATGCAAAATAATTGTACCGCTTTTGGTACATAATTCCAGACAGAATCATACTGCCAGGGAGGTTAATGTCTGCTGGCAACAAAAGTGAGTACACCCCTAAGTGTAAATGTCCAAATTGGGCCCAAAGTGTCAATATTTTGTGTGGCCACCATTATTTTCCAGCACTGCCTTAACCCTCTTGGAAACATAATAAGAGGTCTGGTGTCACCCCAACATCACCTCCATCCCCAATTCAATACATATATACATAGGATTCACCCTGGGACTAGAGTGAGGCGAGTATGGTTAGCCAAAAAACATATGATTGTATAAATAGTAGATTTATTACAATATGTTGCGCATATAAAACACAACAGCAATGAATGCAGGCCAATAAAATATGCATACAATGTGAAAAGAAAACAATCCACATACATGGTAAACCAATATACAAACATCAGAAAAATGTGCAAGCATCAATAGTACCCGACGACATTTCGCGAGACTGCGCTCACTCTTCAGGGGTAAATGCTTTACTATATCTGTAATACAAGAAGTAAATCAAATGAATGTATGTTGCATAAGATTGGCAGGGAGGTGAGTAATCCTCAGGGTCAGAGTATAGGACCCCATACTCACAAATTGGCTGGGCCAGATTATCGGTCACTGGCTCCACAGGCAGCAGCAGCGACAGACATCCTCCATGGGCGCTAAGGGGAGCAAAAGGTAACCCCAATGGGGGAACAACCCGAGCACCGACATGGCTTTAGTGAGTGCGAATGCAAGTGTGCTTAGAGGTCTCACCTTGTCCATGATAATTAACTGCAAAAAAAAAATAGTAAAAGAGTATATATATATATATATATATATATATATATATATATATAATCTATCAGAAGGACCCTGCAAATACAGGTGAACTTTCTGCAGTATTTAATATGCATGTAAATATACAAGGACCAGCATGAAGTAAGTGCTGGTATGGGCTGGGGGACTGGAAGGACAATAAAAATTGATTCATTACAGAGTGTGAAAAACTATTGGCCAGTAGTGTGTGGAGTGCACTGTAAGGCTACTTTCACACTGAGGCACTGGATGCGCTGGCCGTATAGCGGCGCTATTACTCTTTCGTCCATGGACCGACACAGCTTCTCTATTGACAAAGTGGGTATAATCCGTTAATTAGGAGTGACTAGGCAGAAAACTTGTAAAAAGTGTTGCATCACACCTTCTACAGTACCGCCCAGGGGGCGGACCCTCTGGGTATATCCCCTCAGTCTACATCTCGCAGATCATTTTTTTTCTGTCTAGCAAGGAGTAGGACATGGCTCCCTTCGGGCCCATTGGTCGGGGGGAAAAATATATTTTTTTGCTACATTTTTTTGTTTCCTGCGATCTTCAATCAATTGCCGACTGGGTGACAGGCTGGATCCTCGATTCTTGTAGTCTCCCCAGTTTCGGGCATCGAGCGTGTGCCGACCCTAGCTACGCGCTGGGTTTTCCACGACATGCCCGTCGCTCCACGGGTGGCCGGTGAGCCTACGCTCCAGGGCCTGCATCGGACCGCTCAGCTTCGGCTGACTTTACGGCCGAGTCGCAGCAGCCTGGCCGGTGAGCTTACGCTCAAAGGCTTGCATCGGACCGCTCAGCTTTGGCTGACCTTACGGCTGAGTCGCAGCAGCCTGTCCGGTGAGCGTCGCGATCCAGGGCATACATATGATCGTCCCCTTTGGTCCAATCACAGCATGCCTGGCCAACAGTCACCTTCCGTGCGCGGACGATGATCTGTTTGGAATGTCTTCCAGCATAATACATGCAGGATAGGTAAGTAAACTCCCCTGCCTCGGCTGGGAGATTTGGCTGGACATTCCTGGAGAGACCAAGTAAGTGGTTGTGGCCCCTTTATTCCCTCTCTCCCTGCCTTTCCCTCCTCCCTGGGCTTCTAGCTAAAGGTTGCTGGGTGCTGGGGGTTACCTAAGGGGTTCCACTGGAGCAGGGCTGGCTGTAACTAACATTTAAAAGAAATGTCATTTCTGCTTACCTGTATGTGCTTCCTCCTCCATGCTGTTGGCGGCCATTTTGCGGTGGTCCATGCCGGGTTTGGCCTCTAGTGACTGCCCGGCGGCCATCTTCCTGTGGTTTCGGTGCCATTTTCTTGTAGTTCCACACCCACTGGCCTCTATCGACTGATCGGCGGCCATGTTTGTAATGATCCACGCTGTATGTATATATTGCCCTTCGGCGGCCATCTTTTTGTGGTCTACGGCTGCTTTGGCCTCTATCTTCGGCTCGGCAGTTATTTTCTTAGAGCCCACATTACCTTCCATACAGACGTTTTGGCAGCCATTTTGCGAGAGTCTCCGGCCTCTAGGGTGCATTACACTGGCGCGAAAAATTCACACAGGAAGCGCTGATAAAGGAAGCAGACTGACACAGCAGCAGTGGGACAGCATCACAGGTGCAGCACATGGCAGCATAGCAGTACCGGTCCAGGGTGGTGAGTCCTCTGGGTGACCCAGCATCTCTGCAGCACAGGAGGGTGGCCTATTAATATCTTGCCTGGCGCCCTGTGGGTGTCAGCGTGTGGTCAGCATGGCATCTGAGCCAGATGTCTTCTTCCCTGAAACACCAGATTTAGCAGCTGGTGCCCCTGAGGTGTCTATGGACGCTATGTCGGCAATCCTAGAGGCGTTTGCTGCCAGGGTGGAAGCAGCACACGGGAATACAGGGGGTAGTAAACGCCCCCATCCCCTGCAATCTTCTGGGGATAATTCTGATGCAGAACCAGGTCCAGCTACGGCTCATGGCCCAGATTCTGACGCATCAGAGACTGCAGACCGTGACCGATTGGACAGTGAGGATGACTCCAAGTCCAGGTCAGTACGCGAGACGGCTTTGGTATCTGACCTTATTACTGCAGTGCGGGATACGCTAAAGTTGGAAAATACTGCAGAAGCAGCAGAGACTCCAGTCCCCTTTGGGTTTCGTAAACCTGCCCGCACTGCTAAGGTGTTCCCTTGTGTGTCTTATTTTGACAAACTCTTATACAAGGAATGGGAGAACCCACTGAGGGTCTTTACAGCCCCAAAGAGGTTTGCGGTACGGTACCCCTTTGAGGAGAGTTTTCTGAAGAAATGGACCTCTCCCCCTATAGTGGACCCTCCGGTGTCCAGACTTAATAGAGCTATGACTATTCCAGTAGAAGGGGCTCCTATTTTCAAGGACCCTGTGGATAAGAAGGCTGAAGCACTCGCTCGCTACCTATACTCAGTGGTAGGCTCGGCAGTACGCCCGGCATTGGTGGGGGCCCTAGTGTCTCAGGCACTTACTGAATGGGCAAAATTGCTACTCCAGGGGTTAAAGGAGTGAGAAGCTCCTCCTGATGAGATAACTTTGGCCGACCAGTTGGTCCAGGGCCTTAAGTTTGTCTGCGAGTCAGACATGGATACTATTCCCCTGCTGTCAAAAGCTTTGGTTTATGCAGTAGCAATACGCCGCCTGATCTGGCTAAAGGGCTGGTCTGCGGACCAGACTTCCAAGAAAGCCCTGTTGGATCTGCCTTTTAAGGGCGACAGACTTTTTGGGGCTTCTCTGGATGACATCATCAAGGATGCCACAGGAGGTAAAAGCACTTTGCTTCCCCAAACTAGCAAGGGTAAGGGGCCACGCCAAGGGCAAGGGCCCTCCTTTACTGCACGCAAGCGTTTTTTTCATCCCCCTAGGGCGACAGGGAAAAGACCCCAGGCCGACAAGGCGCCTGCCCAAGGACAAAAGCGTCCTTGGTCTCGCAGACCCAACAAGCCTGCGGACAAATCTGCGTCCTCATGAAGGTCCACCCCCCCAGCTCTCGGGTGGGGGGACGTCTTCGCAAATTCGCGACTCAGTGGACAGCTCTAGTCTCCGACAGGTGGGTTTGCGAAGTAATCTCCTCAGGCTACAAGATAGAATTCCTATCTTGTCCACCGGACAGATTCGTCACCTCCAATCTCCAGCTACTACCGACCCGTCGGGAGGCCCTGTATGGGGTGGTCCAGGGTCTACTGGAACGCGGGGTAGTTATTCCAGTTCCAGAACAGGAATGGGGTCAGGGTTTTTACTCAAATCTGTTCATTGTGCCGAAGAAGGAGGGGGTTCGTCCAATCTTGGATCTCAGAGCCCTCAATTGCTTTGTGAAGGTACAAAGATTTTGGATGGAGTCGGTTCGATCTGTAGTCACGGCTCTCCATCCGGGGGACTTTCTGGCCTCCTTGGACATCAAGGACGCATACCTACATGTACCCATATACTCCAGACACCAGAGGTTTCTGCGATTTGCTATCAGGAAGAGCCACTACCAGTTTGTGGCCCTCCCGTTTGGCCTTGCCTCAGCACCCAGGACGTTCACCAAGGTGCTCGCTCCGATTCTGGCACTTCTAAGACAGCGGGGTATCGCTATCATGGGCTACTTGGACGACCTTCTGCTGAAGGCCCCTTCAAGCTCAGAATTAGAGGTAAGCGTGTCCATTACCTGTCAGACTCTTCGAGACTGTGGTTGGATACTAAACACGCAAAAGTCAGTATTGGTGCCCACTCAACGCCTAGTGTACCTGGGGTTGATTCTGGATTCCTCAGAGGCAAAGGTATTCCTCCCTGTGGAGAAGTTGCAGACCCTCTGGGCTGCAGTATGGCAGCTGACTTCCAGGAATTGGTCGTCACTCCGTTTTTGCATGCGAATGTTAGGCCTCATGGTAGCCTCCTTCGAGGCGGTCCCATATGCTCAATACCACACTCGAGTGTTACAGAAGGAAGTTCTGTCCAGATGGAACAGGTGTCCATCATCTCTGGATTATCAAATCTGAGTGAGCCACCTAGTCAGGAGATCCCTGGTATGGTGGCTGACAGCACCGGCTCTAATGGCCGGGAAGTCATTTCTTCCGGTTTACTGGATAGTGATCACGACGGATGCCAGCCTTACAGGTTGGGGGGGAGTCTGGGGTGTTCAGTCGGTGCAAGGTCGCTGGACCCCAGAGGAAGCCCTCCTGCCGATCAATGTCCTGAAAATCCGGGCGATCAGGCTGTGCCTCTTCAAATGGTCTCAGAGGCTGCAAGGGCGTCCAGTCAGGATCCAATCAGACAACGCCACAGCAGTGGCATATGTCAATCATCAAGGAGGAACAAGAAGCTCAGCTGCAGCATCGGAGGTCGCTCGCATCCTGAAGTGGGCAGAGAAGAGCGTACCGGCACTGTCGGCCGTGTACATTCCGGGTGTGGAAAACTGGCAGGCGGACTACCTAAGCCTCCAGATGCTGGACCAGGGAGAATGGTCCTTACACCCGGAGGTGTTCCAACTCCTCTGCCAAAGATGGGGCACACCAGACGTAGATCTTCTGGCTTCCCGACTCAATCGGAAGGTATTGAGGTTTGTGGCCCGGTCAAGAGACCCATGGGCAGACGCAACGGACGCGTTGGTGGCATCGTGGGGTCAGTATCGGCTAATCTATGCCTTCCCTCCCTTAAGGCTTCTTCCTCTTCTGCTCCGCAGAGTGGAGGCAGAGGGAATTCCAATGATCCTGATCTAGTACGTCTGGTAGCAGACGTCCCCTGGCGCCTACCACTATGGAAGGACCTGCTGTCGCAAGGTCCCATACTCCATCCTGCTTTACGGTCACTGGCTTTAACGGCATGGCTGTTGAGAACCAGGTACTGAGAGACCGGGGCCTGTCATATTCAGTAATCTCTACAATGAGAAGTGCTCGGAAACCATCCTCTAGGAAGGTTTATCACCGCACTTGGAAGGCCTACATCTCCATGTGTGAGGAAATGAAATGGCATCCGCGTACTTATATGGTTTCCAGAATTCTGCTGTTTTTACAGCATGGGGTGGACCAAAGGCTTGCCCCTGGCGGCTCACTCTCTCGTGAGTACATTTGTGCAGGGGGTCCGACATGTGGCCCCTCCGGTCCGTCCCCCGCTACCTCCATGGGACTTGAATCTGGTCCTCTCGGTGCTTCAGAAGGCACCGTTTGAGAATATTAAAGATATTCCCCTGTTGACACTTTCTCAGAAAGTGGTCTTTTTGGTGGCTGTTACATCAGTTAGACGAGTCTCTGAGCTGGCAGCCTTGTCCTGCAAGGCTCCCTATTTGATTTTCCACAAGGATAAGGTGGTGCTGCGGCCGCAGCCTTCCTTTCTTCCGAAGGTCGTTTCGGCTTTTCATCTCAACGAAGACATTGTACTTCCATCCTTGTGTCCTCATCCGTCGAATCCTAAGGAGTCGGCGTTGCATTCCTTGGACGTTGTCCGAGCTTTGAGAGTATACCTATCTGCTACTTCCCTGTTCCGGAAGTCAGACTCACTGTTTGTTTCGGTGGCTGGTCCCAAGAAGGGTAAAGCAGTCTCGTTGGCCACCATCTCTAGGTGGATCCGACAGATAGTAATCCAGGCTTACGCCTTAAAGGGTCAAGCGCCCCCCTTTCCGGTCACGGCGCATTCGACCAGGGCAATAGGTGCCTCTTGGGCTTTCCGACATCAAGCGTCTGTTTCCCAATTATGTAAAGCGGCGACTTGGTCATCCGCTCACACTTTCACAAAATTCTACAAAGTTGATGTAGGTGCATCTTCGGATGCCTCTTTCGGCCGCAAGGTTTTGCAAGCGGCTGTTTAGAGTTGCAACTCCTCCGTTGGAGGAGTGCTGTTTTGTGTTTGGTGTGAAGTTTATTTTTATGCTGTTACCACCCCTCGTTTTTTCTCTGACACTGCTTTGGGACGTCCCACTTTGTCAATAGAGAAGCTGTGTCGGTCCATGGACGAAAGAGTAAATAGGATTTTTTACTCACCGTAAAATCCTTTTCTCTGAGTCCATGGACCGACACAGCATCCACCCCTCCTTTTAAGTTTGTACTGCTTTTTGACGAACTGATCTGCGAGATGCAGACTGAGGGGATATACCCAGAGGGTCCGCCCCCTGGGCGGTACTGTAGAAGGTGTGATGCAACACTTTTTACACGTTTTCTGCCTAGTCACTCTTAATTAACGGATAATACCCACTTTGTCAATAGAGAAGCTGTGTCGGTCCATGGACTCAGAGAAAAGGATTTTACGGTGATTAAAAAATCCTATTTTTTAGCGCCGCTATACTGTTTTTTTTGCCGCGATTTGCGGGCGCTAGCGGGGGTATTTTAACCCCCGCTAGTGGCCGAAAAAGGGTTAAAAACGCCCGCAATAACGCCTCTTTGCGGCGTTTTCCGTGCGTTTTGGAGGCGCTGCCCCATTGATTTCAATGGGCAGGGGCGCTATAGGAGTGCTATTTTTAGCGCTCCTATTGTGCCTCAAAGATGCGGCTTGCAGGAGTTTTTTGACCCTCCTGCAAGCGCAACGCTCTAGTGTGAAAGCCCTCGGGCTTTTACATTGGATACAATTGAGCGGCTTTTTTGGGGCGCATTGCAGGCGCTATTTTTAGCTCAATAGCGCCTGCAAAGCGCCTCAGTGTGAAAGGGGCCTAAGGCTGCTTTCACACTGGGGCGGGGTCAGCGGTCGTCAGCAGCCGTCGTTTTTGCGGAGGTATTCGGCCGCTAGCGGGGTGCTTTTAACCCCCGCAAGCGGGCTGAAAAAGGGTTAAAGCGGTTTCGGCCTCACCGCCCATTCATTTCAATCGGCAGGAGCGGTGGAGGAGCGGTGTATACACCGCTCATTCACCACTCCAAAGATGCTGCTTGAAGGAGTTTTTTTAACGTCCTGCCAGCGCATCGCCTCAGTGTGAAAGCCCTCGGACTTTCACACTGAGACTGCAGGGGAGACGTTTTTCAGGAGCTTTACAGTCGCTATTTTTAGGCCAAAAGCGCCTGAAAAATGCCCCAGTGTGAAAGGGGTCTTAGTAAGATAGAGTGAGGGTTGAAGGAAAAAGCAAACAAATCTTCTGAAGTATCAACTACGCTAAAAAGCAACATAAAGTATCTGAGTGTAATGTAAGACCTTCCCCTCATAGAGGTGCAGCTGGTGTGTGCATAGTCATGATGTGAATGAGAAAAGCTGCCATGTCAGGCTCCAATTATACCCCCAGTGGGGGGCCAAATGCTCTGCCCCCAACGTCATGTACGAGCAAAGAGGCATGTGAGCGCTGGAGACACTCCTTAACCCTGCCTTAACCCTCTTGGGCATGGAGTTCACCAGAGCTTCACAGGTTGCCACTGGAGTCCTCTTTCACTGCACCATGATGACATCACAGAGCTGGTGGATGTTAGAGACCTTGCACTCCTCCATCTTCCATTTGAGGATGGCCCTCAATGGGGTTTAGGTCTGAAAACATGCTTTGCCAGTCTATTACCTTTTACCCTCAGCTTCTTTAGCAAGGCAGTGGTCATCTTGGAGGTGTGTTTGGGGTCGTTATCGTGATGGAATACTGCCCTGCTTCCCAGTCTCCAAAGGGAGCAGATCATGCTCTGCTGCAGTCTGTCACAGTACTTGTTGGCATTCATGGTTCCCTCAATGAACTGTAGCCCCCCAGTGCCAGCAGCACTCATGCAGCCCCAGACTATGACACTCCCGCCACCATGTTTGACTGTAGACAAGTAGACATGTGCACACTGAAATATTTCGTTTTGGAATTTCGTCTTCGTCCGAAAAATAAATTTATTTAGTTACTCCCGAAATTCGTTTTTATTTATTTAGTTTTTCGTTAGAAATTGCATTCGTCCAAAAATCTGAATGAATTAAGGTTGAATCTGTCATTGAAGGCTTATGGTGTCTGTCGAATGTTCAAAGAAGATTCGACGGAGTAGCGAAACTGTATGACGTCGCAATCATACATTTCCGGTCGAATGTTCCGCCTACAAGCCATAGTAGAATTCTAATGTTGTATGACTAGTAATAATTATATTTTTTAATTATTATTACTAGTCAACCAACATTAGAATTCTTCTATAGCCTATGGGCAGATGCATTTGACCGGAAATGTACGATTGCGGCGTCGTACAGTTTAGCTGCTTCGTCAAATTTTCTTAGAACTTTTGACAGACACCATAATTAGGCTCCATGTACACTGAACCTGATAAACTGCAGTTTATTGGAGTTTTGGCGTTTTAAAAAAAAGCCCATTAACTGCACTCTATGTTAGCCTATGTGTTCATGTACACATAGCGTTTTTTAGCGTTAATGAGCAGTGGAGTTAATGGGCTTTTTTCTGAACGCAAGAAATTCACGTTCAAAGTGCCGTTTTTCGGCGGGAAAAAACACAAAAAATGCAAAACGCTGAAAAACGCTCAAACGCTGGTCGCCAGCGTTTTTTTTAAGGTTTTTTGATCCATTGAAAAAAACAAAACAAAAAAAAAAAAAAGCTAAAAAACGCTACACTGAAAAACGCTAATAAAAGCTAGTAAAAAAACTCTGATAAAAGCTATATTGTAAAGCAGGTTTTTCTGCCAGAAATCTGGCGTTCAAAAGACCGTTTTTGAGCTTCTGTGTCAATGACAGATTCAACGTTTGTATGTTTTTCGATGCTTTGTCGAATCTTCGTCGTTCATGTTGAATTGTCAAGTTAGTTCTAGCTATTTTACTGCTCCTCCTCTTTGGTTACAATCAGCCAATAATATTCATCATCATCATTATTTTTATTTTACTTCCCCCACCCAATTCCAGCAGCGATCTTTTCTCTCTATAATGTCAAATCTTTTCTCTCTAATGTCTAATCTTTTCTCTCTATGTAGAATAATCTTGGACTAATAGAGTTAAGGTTAGGCACTTTCGACCACAGGTTCGATAGACACAGATCGCTATTGTCAGCGTCATGTCGAATCTCCTATCTATATCGAACTGTTGTAGCAACGAAAACGAAAATAAAGCATTTTTTTATGTCAGATATTTCCGTTTTCGGATTCTGTGCTTTCGTTTTTGTTTGTTAAAACGAAAATGAAAGTACCTAAAATTCGGACGAAAATGCATTCGGACGAAAATGAATGCACATGTCTATAGGCAAGACACACTTGTCTTTGTACTCCTCACCTGGTTGCCACCACACACGCTTGACACCATCTGAACCAAATAAGTTTATCTTGGTCTCATCAGACTAAGGGACATGGTTCCAGTAATCCATGTCCTTGTCTTCAGCAAACTGTGCGCGGGCTTTCTTGTGCATCATCTTTAGAAGAGACTTCCTTCTGGGACGACAGCCATGCAGATCAATTTGATGCAGTGTGCGGCGTATGGTCTGAGCACTGACAGGCTGACCCCCCCACCCCTTCAACCTGTGCAGCAATGCTGGCAGCACTGCTACGTCCATTTCCCAAAGACAACCTCTGAATATGACGCTGAGCACATGCACTCAACTTCTTTGGTCGACCATGGCGAGGCCTGTTCTGAGTGGAATCTGTCCTGTTAAACCGCTACATGGTTTTGGCCACCGTGTTGCAGCTCAGTTTTAGGGTCTTGGCAATCTTTTTATAGCCTAGGCCATCTTTATGTAACAATTCTTTTTTTCAGATCATCAGACAGTTCTTTGCCATGAGGGGCCATGTTGAACTTCCAGTGACCAGTATGAGAGAGTGAGAGCGATAACATCAAATTTAACACACCTGCTCACTATTCACACCTGAGACCTTGTAACACTAACGAGTCACATGACACTGGGGAGGGAAAATGGCTAGTTGGTTTATGGTCTTGTAGCTGAGTCAGACCACTAGAATTTGAGTTGAGTTTTACAGCCCAATTACAAGATTTCTGGGTGACAGTATTGATACAGACAAGATTTACTGGAATAACAAGAGAGCAGCATGTGTAAACCTCATAACCCAAGTCCAGGCTGCCAGGTTTCATATTACAGTATCCTGCTCGCTTATAACTCAGCCATTATCTGCCTGTGTCAACGTGAGTTACAAAGACTCCACCTGTGAACACACAGCAGCCCCAGCACAAGACTCTGAGCCAGCCGAGTTACCCAAGCGCTCAGTCAAACCAACTTGGAAAATGTAGAGAATTATGAAGATTTAAGAACTGAACTGACAACAAGCCTGAAGTTGTTATGGGAAAAAAGTTGTTACTCAATCTAACAGACTGCGCTCCGGCGCGATCTGTCACCTGCCATGTCCATAGGACACAGCCAATGACAGATTACTGTACCGGCCCACTGCTGGTACCATGTGATTGCTGTGGCCAATTACAGCAGATCACATGACAATTGTACACAATGGTAAACTCCACCATCCACTACCTCGTGCAACAGTGCCGCCATCAACAGTTACAATAACTGTTTACCAGCTTCAGTTGATCCCTCATTACAAGGGATCACTCAGCGCCTATGGCTTAAAACCCAGCCCGGGCCTTGCTCCTGGTTGTACGGCTCTCCTGTGCCTGGGACGTCACTTAATAGGATGGATAGGTAGTACACCAAAAAGACAAAAAGCTCCACATGGCGTAAAATCCTTTAAGCATTTAATAAAATATAAAGTATTGCACTTACAGCAATGTAAAAACAGAATCGCCTTGCGTTTGGTGTGGCGGCTGGCGCACAACCAAACAGACCCGTCTTTCCGGGACACAAGGGTAATGGTGATGCCAGCGCGTACAGGAGAATTGCTGCTTGATTTATTTCCAATTTCCCAGTAGCGCAGTTTTTCCATCTTCTTTCCAATTGTACACAATGAAAGGCTTTGATTCATGCCTTTTAATTGTGTACTATTGTGATGAGCTCTGTGATTGGTCACAGTGATTACATGGTACAGACAGGACCAATCAGAGCCTATCTGGCTATTAATTGTGACCAATCACAGCTAATCACAATAGTATAAACTGAATGAATAGTTTTCATTCAAAAAAATGGTTGCTTATACCTGTAACTCTAAAATTCACACTTCTAAGCAATCACAGTGTGTAAAAGGAAAAAAAATCCTGATCGCCTCCCTAGAGTAGTACAGTGTTACTATGATAACACTGTATTGCTCTGGTCACTGTATGTAATAAAAAAATAAAAAAATTAAAAACATTAATATTATTATTCTTTTTACATATTGTCACCAGTGTCCCTAATCTTACGAGTTATATGAAGACACTGTACTGCACTGGTGACAAAAAAAATGTAAACTTAAAAAAACGTGCCATGCCTCTACTAAATACCCAGGACTGTCTACTTTCCAAAAAGGGGTGCACTATATTCTCTTCTTTATCCTATGGAGGATGGAAGTGGATTCTGGAGCTTCTGAATATTGGAGTGGAGATCATTTCTGTGGCTTATAAAAACCCCATTTAAAGGGGAAGGCACATGTGACGAACCCTCTGTCCTCAAACAGATCTAGGTCTGCCGTCAATGCTTCCTTTGTCCAGAACCAGCACCCTCCAAGCTTCTTTAGCCCCTTAGTCCACAGACACAACACCTCAGTGTAGGGTAAAACAAACTGACTTTATTATCACACATGGACACAAAGATATCTCCCTTCAAAACACTTCCCTCCCACCCTTGGAAAACAGGGTGGGTCAAACTGTCCAATGGCAATGGCCACACAGGTCAGGTGTGTTCAAACTTCTCAGTACACAGTCTTATCAGCAGGGGGTTGGAGGAATCCCCCCTCCCTTTTTCCTCAAAGCAAACACACTTGCACATCCCATAATAGTTGAGGCAGCCACAATAGACAATAGAATAGTCACACCCCAAACCATCACAGCAAGTAGTCCAACAACATGACACAGCACACATTATATATACATACAGTATATACAGCATTGAATCTGACTAGCACCGATCATAGTGGGGGTTCTCATTCACCCTGTGCCCCTATTAGAGACACAGGGTGATTTACACATAAGAGGCGTCGGGGAAGCTGGACAAGGAGCCTCCAGAACTCTCCAGAGCAAGCTGAGCTGCACAAACCTCTGACCCAAAGTCAGTCCTGTCACACATCTTCCTTTTCGGCAGGAGACTAATGCAGGAGGAGACCCCAGACGGGTTGACTCCGAAGTTAGTCAGTAGTTCCAGTTCCCCAATGCCGGTATCCACACAGTACCCCAAATAAATTGTCCCAAACATAGTATTACTCACCCAGCCAACCTCTGCCTCTCTCAGAGAACATGCCCGCCGCTGGGGAGAGGCCTGGACTGACCCTTCTCCCTGGAGTCCTTTTAGCCGCTGGAGAGAAGACAGGGTGACTGGGCTCACTCCGTCATGCTGTTGGGGATCTGGGCCGACTGCCCAGCATCCCTGGGGTATACAACTGGGGACTGACGTCCCATCCACCTTTACAGGAAATCCATTGTTTGTTAGTGAAGGGCAGAGTCCAGCAGCGCACTGTCCCATTGCCAGCAGTTCAGCTGGGCATAGGACCTTCCCTACATCATCTGCTGCAGCTAACTGTTGGGGAGAGAGGCCGACTGCCCCAGCTCCCTGGAACTCTACAGTTGTTGCCGGTGCTGGGCAGAGGTTGGTAGCACTCTGCCCTGTTGCCAGCACTTCTGCTGGTTTTCTGTTAATGGAGACCACAGGCCCATCCACAGACACCAGATCAAGCTGAAGTTGTGAGGTGACGACTGCATTCTCTCCTTTAATCCTGATCTGAAGCTCGGGAAAGACTGCCACCTCCTCACCCTGGGCCTCCAGAATTTCTTCAGGTATAGGGCAGAGGTCTTGGACCCTCTGCCCGGTTGCCAGCACTTCAGCTGAGTTGGTGTCATAATTTTGGGGCGCCGTCTGCTGCTGAAACTCCCTGTCTCTGTTATTGTCTCCCAGGTTCAAAAATCCATGTTGGGGAGGGGGAGTGGCAGCTTCCTCTTCCTGCATCTCTGCAATCCACTGGGGAAAAAAAAACACCACCTCCTCACCTCGGGCCTCCGAAATTGCCACCGGTGTGGAGCAGGTGTCTGCAGTACTCTGTCCTGCTGCCAGCACTTCTGCTGGGGGTTTGCTAGGTGGTTCCTCCTCTACAGAAAACGTCTATTACATCCCCAGTCTCTGGAATTGCTAAAAGTGTGGGACAGAGGTCTTGGACCCTCTGTTTGGTTGCCAGCGCTTCAGCTGGAGGAGTCTCTTGTAACTCCACAGATGCTTCTGGCAGAAAATCCCATGTCTCTGTCAGTATTGTGGGAGAAAGGCTGACTACCTCTTCTCTCAGGGAGGCTGAAGCTGCTGTTGGGCAGAGGTTAGCAGAGCTCTGCACTGTTGTCAGCACTTCAGCTTTGGAGACCGCAATCTCCGGAGTTTCCACTGCCGATTCTCTGGCATGCTGCTGAACGCATTCTAGCAGTTTCCTGTATGCCCTTTCCAGATGCTGTTTCTTCCTTAGCAAATAGTCTAGATCAGGTTTAAGCTCTGAGACCCCTGCAAGAACAAGCATAGCCTCTCTGTATTCTCGCAGGTCCTCAAGGGTAGGTTCCCCTTCATCGCCAAACACAAAACAATCTGTAAGGCTCTCCCACAGCAATCCAGGGCCACCAAAGTCATATCTCTCCGGAGAGCATTCTGTTGTCTCTCCTAAATATTCCTCCTCCGCGTGCCATTCCAGAGTCCGATACCGATTGTCCAGCTCTATCTCCTGCTGGACCAGCCTGTCCAACTCAGTCACCCGTTGCTCCTGGGGCCGCTCTCCCAGGAATTGAATCCGTAACTCCCTTTGTTCACTGGCCTGCTGCTCTGGGGTTGGAAAGCAGCTTGGAGGCATCTAATCCAGTGCCTTACCCGGATCTGCTGCCTGACCTCCAGGTATTCATCCACAGACCTGGTGTATGCTAAAAGGACGATCTGCAGCAGCCCTGGGAATGCTGATGCCAGATCCATTACTCCGCTTGGGTGACTGAGGGCTGCTATCTGATCTTGGATCCAGGTGGAGGTCTTCACAGCCAGGAAGCACAATCCCGCTGCTGCCAACCAGTTGTGATGAACCCTCTGGCCTCAAACAGATCTAGGTCCGCCGTCAATGTTTCCTCTGTCCAGAACCAGCACCCTCCAAGCTTCTTTAACCCCTCAGTCCACAGACACAACTCCTCAGTGTAGGGTAAAACAAACTGACTTTATTATCACACATGGACACAAAGATATCTCCCTTCAAAACACTTCCCTCCCACCCTTGGAAAACAGGGCAGGTAAAACTGTCCAATGACAATGGCCACACAGGTCAGGTGTGTTCAAACTACTCAGTACACAGTCTTTTAAGCAGGGGGCTGGAGGAATCCCGCCTCCCTTTTTCCTCACAGCAAACACACTTGCACATCCCATAATAGTTGAGGCAGCCACAATAGACAATAGAATAGTCACACCCCAAACCATCACAGCAAACAGTCCAACATCATGACACAGCACACATTATATATACATATATACAGCATTGAATCTGACTAGCATAGATCATAGTGGGGTTTCTCATTCACCCTGTGCCCCTATTAGAGACACAGGGTGATTTACACATAAGAGGTGTCGGGGAATCTGGACAAGGAGCCTCCAGAACTCTCCAGGGCAAGCTGAGCCGCACAAACCCCCGACCCAAAGTTACTCCTGTCACAGCACATATGACCTAAAACATGGTAGGTCTAGTCATAAGGTGAAAGCATAAGTATGAGAGCATAAGTATAATGGTGATGGGATTTACACTTTTGAAGAACGAAATACACATTCTAAAGTTATGATTGGAAGTGTGAAGATATTGAAGTGATGAGGTTTAAGAGGTTTTGTTGATACATCTTGAGAACACGTGTAATAAGAAAGGTTTAGGAGTGGTACACATGGACATAATTGGTACACACGGATACTTTCGGACTGTTTTTACATTTTCTAGAGCCCTGTGAGGATTTTAAGTATAAATACACAAACACTTGTCTTTAATATTTTTTTTTACTTTATTTTGTTTCATGTTAGGGAATATATGGATGATTCTTGAATTTGGATTTATTTTACAATTATTTATGCATATATTCATATTATAGTAATGTAGTTGAGTGCTGCGCAGCACTATTTAATATATTCTGTAACGCGTCTAAATGGAAATGTAGACTTTTCACTAATCATCTTTCAGGACAAATAAAAAGCATCAGCATCAAACTTGCCTCAATTGTTTGTGTTTCCTTATGCCTTGTACACACGATCGGACTGTCCGTCGAAATAAAGTCAGACGGATTGTCCGACGGAGTTTCCGATGGAATTCCGTTCAAGCTGTCTTGCATACACACTGTCAGACCAAATTCCGACCGTCCAAAACGTGGTGACGTACAACACGTACGACAGCACTATAAAGAGGAAGTTCAAATCCAACGGCGCCACCCTTTGGGCTGCTTTTGCTGATCTTGTTAGTAAATGTTTGGTGAGAGACGATCCGCGCTTTTCAGCCTCGTGCTTTTCAGTCCGTTACAGCATGACGAATGTGCTATCTCCATGATGAACGCTAGTTTTACCAGTCCGAGCGTTCCCATCTCGTACTTGATTCTGAGCATGAGTGTTTTTTTCTCCGCCGTTGAAAGCATCTGGAAAGGGCATACAGGAAACTGCGTTCAGCAGCATGCCAGAGAATCGGCAGTGGAAAATTTCGGAGATTGCGGTCTCCAAAGCTGAAGTGCTGACAACAGGGCAGAGCTCTGCTAATACAGACGATCGGAATTTCTGATCGGAACTTTTTTTAATCGGAGAAAAAGAAAACACGTTCTCTTTCTAAATCCTTTGGAATTTCCGATGGAAAAAGTCCGATGGGGCATACACACGGTCGGAATATCCGATGAAAGAATTCCGTCTGACCTTTTTCATCGGAAATTCCGATCGTGTGTATAAGGCATAAGTCTGGCAGAATGAACTTCATAGTAGTACCTACTATTTTTCAAATGTTTTCCATACGTATTAAAAATTTGATCCCTAGAAGTCTCCTTCATCCCAGTCTAGATGGGCGACTATCCCCACTGTCTCAGAGGTGTTGTAAATAAATGGGTGATGACGAATGATATACTGAAGTTATTAGCAGTGGCGAAGCTAGACATTCTTTATCCCGGGGCAAAGTCTCAGTTTGGCTCCCCCCCAACCCGAGAGAGAAGTTCTCCATCCACACACCCCCCAACCCCCTGCCAAGAAAGAGAAGTTCAAGTGTAGGACCTCATGCCCACGGACGTTTTTACAGCCGTGTTTTTTACAGCTTAAAAACGCCTGTCCATGTTATTGTATAAATTTTTCGACCATTTTTTTTCTGTTTTCGAAAAAAATGACGCCGGAGCTCAAAAACGCAATTGCGGCGTTTTCGTGCGTTTTTGCACGTTTTTTACTGCTTCGGGTTTTTTTATGCCTAACGCCGACGCCAAGGAACGCACTGGTCCTGGGTTTTTTTTATAGCTTAAAAACGCCTATGCTATTTGCAGCTCAAAAACGTCTAGGTGGGCATGAAGCTATAGACTAACATGGACAGGCGTTTTTAAGCTGTAAAAAACGCTCAAAAACGCTGCTTTAAAAATGTCCGTGGGCATGAGGCCTAATAAATAAGCCATATGAAGGTTAAAGATATTATTCATTTTAAAGTTTTGGTGAATGTAGGTTAGTGTAAGGGCACTGCATACATGAGTTCACTGTGCATAGGTTGTATTTGTGTACTATTCTGTAATAAGTGTATTAAATGTATTGGGTAGGTGCACTGTGCATGACTGTGCATTGAGTGTATTAGTTCTGTACATGGGGTATAGTATGGTTCCTTGTGAACTCAGGTCAGTGAGTGGATGTACAGGGGTATCAGTAGAGTTACAGGGGTATCAGTGGATGTACAGGGAAACAGTGGATGTACGGGGGGCATCAATGAATGTACAGGGAGATCAGAGGTTAGGAGTAAGTAAGGCAGAGTTCAGGGGTCAGTAGTAAGTGGTGCAGAGATCAGAGAGCTAGGAGTAAGTGGTGTAGAGTACAGGGGTCAGGAGAAAGTGGTGCAGACTCAGGGGGTAGGAGTAAGTGAGGCAGAGTTCAGGGGGTCAGGAGTAAGTTAGGCAGAGTTCAGGGGGTCAGGAGTAAGTGAGGCAGCAATCAGGGGGTCAGGAGTAACTGAGGCAGCATTCAGGGGGTCAGTAGTAAGTGGTGCAGCATTCAGAGGGTCAGTAGTAAGTGGTGCAGCATTCAGGGGGTCAGGAGTACGTGGTGCTGAGTTCATGGGGTCAGGAGTACGTTTTGCAGAGTTCAGGGGGTCAGGAGTAAGTGGTGCAGAGTTCAGGGGGTCAGGAGTAAGTGGTGCAGAGTTCAAGGGGTCAGGAGTAAGTGGTGCTGAGTTCAAGGGGTCAGGAGTACGTGGTGCTGAGTTCAGGGGGTCAGGAGTACGAGGTGCTAAGTTCAGGGGATCAGGAGTAAGCGGTGCTGAGTTCAGGGGGTCAAGAGTAAGCGGTGCAGAGTTCAGGGGGTCAGGAGTAAGCGGTGCAGAGTTCAGGGGGTCAGGAGTAAGTGGTGCAGAATTCAGTGGGTCAGGAATAAGTGGTGAAGAGATGAGGGGGTCAGGCATAAGTGGTGCTGAGTTCAGGGGGTCAGGAGTAAGTGGTGCAGAGTTCAGAGGGTCAGGAGTAAGGGGTGCAGAGTTCAGGGGGCCAGGAGTAAGGGGTGCAGGGTTCAGGGGGTCAGAAGTAAGTGGTGCAGTGTTCAGGGGGTCAGGAGTAAGTGGTGAAGAGATAAGGGTGTCAGGCATAAGTGGAGCTGAGTTCAGGGGGTCAGGAGTAAGGGGTGCTGAGTTCAGGGGGTCGGGAGTAAGCGGTGCAGAGTTCAGGGGGTCAGAAGTAAGCGGTGCAGAGTTCAGGGGGTCAGGAATAAGCGGTGCAGAGTTCAGGGGGTCAGGAGTAAGCGGTGCAGAGTTCAGGGGGTCAGGAGTACGTGATGCTGAGTTCAGGGGGTCAGGAGTACGAGGTGCTAAGTTCAGGGAGTCAGGAGTAAGCAGTGCTGAGTTCAGGGGGTCAGGAGTAAGCGGTGCAGAGTTCAGGGGGTCAGGAGTACGTGATGCTGAGTTCAGGGGGTCAGGAGTACGAGGTGCTAAGTTCAGGGGGTCAGGAGTAAGCAGTGCTGAGTTCAGGGGGTCAGGAGTAAGCGGTGCTGAGTTTAGGGGTCAGGAGTAAGCGGTACAGAGTTCAGGGGTCAGGAGTAAGCAGTGCTGAGTTTAGGGGGTCAGGAGTAAGCGGTGCTGAGTTCAGGGGGTCAAGAGTAAGCGGTGCAGAGTTCAGGGGGTCAGGCATAAGTGTTGCTGAGTTCAGGGGGTCAGGAGTACGTGGTGCTGAGTTCAGGGGGTCAGAAGTAAGTGGTGCAGAGTTCAGGGGGTCAGGAGTAAGTGGTGCTGAGATCAGGGGGTCAGGAGTACGTGGTGCTGAGATCAGGGGGTCAGAAGTAAGTGTTTATCAACTATGTATGTTTATTTGGTTATGTATTTTTTTCCCCATTATCATGTCAATATTGATGCGCTAACTTCCGTGAGTTAATTTAAACAATGCTATATGTTGATGCAACATTAATCTTTAACCATCCTCTGTGCTAACCACATGTATTCTGTGTTTTCAGTATAATTCTGCTACTGTCACAATCACTCCTGAGGAAGCTATTTTAGCGAAACTAGTAGAGTGGCGACCTAGCAAACTGCACCTTGATCTTTGAGTTACACGCTTTCAAGGATGGTTATTTCATTTTTATTTTTATGTATATCTTGTGTTTTTCTCATGTTAATAAAATGAACAAACCTTTTAAGATTTGATCTTGTTGTCAGTCTCTATTTAGCACCGTATTTGAAAATCCCAGGGTACTGAGTATACCCATTGCCCCCTTCTTTTCCAATTTCAAATCATATGGGATGTGGTGCTACAAGATTTGAGCAAAAGTGCCCCCACTTTCCCACATTGTCAGAAGTAAGTGGTTTAGAGTTCAGGGGGTCAGGAGTAGGTAGTGCAGAGATTAGGGGGTCAGGAGTAAGTGGCGCAGAGTTCAGGGGTCACCATAAATTATTTTATCCCCCCTTTGCCAGTAAAAATCCACCCCCCCAACACATGCACAAGCATGGATCCTGCTGTCCACACATAATTCCCCCACCACCACCACCACCACCTTCTGTACTAGGGATGAGCTTCGTGTTCGAGTCAAACTCATGTTCGTCTCGAACATCGTCTGTTCGGCCGTTCGCCGAATTTCGAACAATATGGGCCGTTCGTACCAAATTCCAGTGGCGTGTCACGGCCCATAATTCACTGCGTCATCGCAGTGCATTGCTGGTTGATGATTGGCTAAGCATGCTCTATGACCCGCATGCTTTGGCCAATCACAGCGCCATCAGCACAGAGAGCCATAATCATGGCTCAGGGGAGTAGGTACACGCCCCACACTATATAAGGCCGCCCGCGTGTCGGCCTTGTGTAGTGTGTTGCGGCGTTGTGAGAGTCTGAGAGAGATAGAGAGAGAGTCAGAGTGTCATTTCATTTCAGTTAGATAGAGCAGGCAGGTGATTCAGGTAGCTGCAGTCAGTGTATTTAGTATATATATGCACTCCATGAGTTGTGTGTGTATATATATATATATATATATATATATATATACACTGTATTCAGTTTAGCTAGATCCAGTGGCGGCTGGTGCTCCATTTTTTTTGGGGGGCGCAAACAAAGCCCCAACCAACCCCCCCCGTCACTCGCCCACGATAGGGCCTACAGACAGATCAATAGATAGATAAATAGACAGACAAACATACAGATACAGACAGACAGATAGATAGATATATACATACAGATATATACAGATAGATAGATAGATATATACATACAGATAGATATATACAGATAGATATATACATACAGATAGATATATACAGATAGATATGTAGCGGGGTCTCCGTTGAGGCCCCATGGACTACATTACCCAGAACCCCGTTTGGCACCCAGGGTGCATTGGGCTGCCGCAGAGACTCATGGGTGGGGTATAAAAGAGAAGGACACCGCGTGACTGGCGGGAGGACTTCCTGTGCGGACCTGCTGCGAGTGCAAGGCCCGAGGCCTGGGCCTTGTGCACTACCAGAGTACCTTCCACCTCGCTGCGGAGCCTGTGCGGTGACAGACATCTACCTGCTTCAGGGACATCAGTCCGGAGGGGTGAGAGAGCACCTGCTCACAACTATAATCAAGTGCTTTATTAGGCCTATAGACTGCCTTGGCCCATCGGGTTATATTTCCCTCTTCCCGTCAGGAGACTAGTTGGAGGACTGAGTCATATAGTCTCCGGGGAGTTGTTCTACTACCTTATACCTTCTTGGATTACAAATATTGTTCCTGTATGTGCACCATCGATCATCTGGCATGCGAAGATTCCTTCTCTAGAGACTGAGTTTACTTGAGGTTAATAGTACTGTTGGGTGCCATATTGTTAACGGGGACTCAAGCTATATGTTAGTGTGTGTTAGAACTAATTGCACTATAGTTAACTACTGTTAGTATTACCGCAGGGCTCTGCATGCATGCGTTATATGGAATATTGATTGCTAACCTTTCTTTACCTACAAGTAAACTTTTTACTTTTTCTCAAACCTGGTATTGGAGTCTTTATATATATATATATATATATATATATTAGGGCTGTGGAAATTACCGATTAATTCCTCGATTAATCGATTAATTGTTTTGATCGATCAAAATTCTTTTGATCGATCAAAAGTCTTCAGGGAGATCCGGTGACGTCACGGACACCGGTGGGGCTTGCCGTGTACATCTGATGGGCTCCTTTGCTGTGCCTTCATATCTGCATGCCGGCGGGACCTTACTATCTGCCACACGCAAGGGCTGTTACACTTCCCTCTATCAACCTGGGATTCTACAGCCATCCACTGGGAGTTATGATAGTTCCCTTCACGGGACATCTACATGCCGACGGACTGATGTTAGCCCCTTCTCATCTGGATTAAGCAGTGGTATCGTTGTACACATTTTTATAACAGTATCATACTTAGCTACATGTTTTTATGACTACTTTTGCTACCGTTTGGAATTACTCGCACCATTTTTACAGTTTATGTAGCTACATCGATTTTATCTCCAGTGCAATATTTATTTTGTTACCTACTTGAAGACTATAAAAGTTTTAATGCTATTCCCATCGAGCGCTGCCTTTGTGTGTTTTTTGTATCCTGCTATCCATTTTTCCAGTGGTTGGTAGCTGCACTGGGTATCGGCCTGCAAGGAGATCAGCTAAAAGTAGTTGGATCTATTTGCGTTATAATTAATCAAAATTAGTTGATTAATCGCTAAAAAAAAAAAAACGATTAATCGAACAGGAAAATTTTAATCAGTAACAGCCCTAATATATATATATATATATGTGCATATATCTTATCACTGGAAAGAGAGGTATTGTAGGATTGTGCATAAACTGTTATAGAGCTATATAGAAATACCACCCCTAGATTAGCTGTGCCAGGGAAGGGTTGAGTAGATTGCCGGGGGTTGGCTGTGCTGTGTACAGGGCCCAAAAGCAAACCAGCGGCTCCCTTAGTCTGGGGGTAACGCTACACGTGGGGGCATCGTTTCCGGGATCCTGTATATGGCAGGCAGATACGCCAAAAAGTACCGGCATGGACCCGCTAGAAGTGAAAGCGTGGTGCGAAGCAGCCAGGACAAACCCAGACACGTCAGTGGTCATTAGTCTCCCGGGAGAGGAATGGTCAGTGAAAGCGGCAGAGCGACTTGCAGTGTCGCTATCTCCAAACAATATACCAAGAGTGATAGACCTGAAATCAGACCCAGACACCTCGTTTCAGTATGCACTTATAGAGTGGATGGATGGAGTACAGGGGAACCTTAAAGGCCAAAGTGTGCAGGCGCTTGATAACAAAACTTATGGTCTGGCGCACGCAATAACTGTGAAAACGGAGTCACCTCCGCCATCCCCAATGGGATCACCGCCAGGGAGACCCCATGAATCAGAGAGGCTGAGAGGGATGACACCTCCGGTGACACCCATCACAGCCATAGGGCCAGAACTTTTAAATGCTTTGGGAGATCTGCTTACAAAGTGTCAGCAAACAAGTACGGTACACGTAGAGGCCAGCTACCGGAAGCTGAGAACATTTTCAGGGAAGCTGCCCGTCCCGGTAGGGGAGGAAGACTTCGATACCTGGATTGAACAGGCCTTGTCAGCAGTAGAGGTGCCTGAAGCGCAGAAGAAGCAGCGCGTGATGGAAAGCCTGAAAGGCGCGGCTGCGAAAGCTGTAAAAAGTCTCCGGTTTGGGAATGCTGCCTGCACGGCTTATGACTGTTTAGCCATGCTACAGGAGGAGTTCGGTCAGTTAGAAAAAGTAACGGAACTGGTGTATCAGTTCGAACACACCTTTCAGCAGCCAGGAGAAAAGCTGTCAGAGTATGTAAGAAGACTGAACAAAATGCTTTGTCAAATCGTGCTAAAAAAAGGGATGGTACCTCAAGCTATAGATGCGGCAAGGATGAAGCAGATATTAAAGGGAGCGCTACGCTCGGATCCAGTCTGGCTCCACTTGAAAACCTCTGGAGGAGGTATGTCGCTGAATTATCCTGATCTGGTAAAGATCATTAGAGATGAGGAGGCCCTGCAGAAGGATCAGCAAGCGATCAAGGCACATACCCCTGTTGTACCGGTAATGGTCAGATCAGCCATGACCCCTGAAAGAGACCCAGAAGTGGACACCCTGAAGTCGCAAATGTCTCAGGTGTTGGAGATGCTGACCTCTTTGATGGCAAAGGATCCAAGGTTCGTAGAGAATAATGGATTGAAGAAGGAGTTGTCCCCAGAGACCTCAGCACCCGCTTCCCTACAAGACTGGGGGGATGTGGTCTGTTTTAACTGTGGGGGAGTTGGCCATATTGCAAAAGTATGTTCGAGTCCCAAGAAAAAGAAGATAAATAATCGCAAGCCAGCAGAAAACTTCAGAGGGCCCCGGTGAAGGAGTCAACCGGGTGCCCATCATCTCCAGTGAGCTCCACTGTACCCAAACTGAATGCAGAAGCTACTGAATTTATCCCATCCAGCCCTCTATCAGACTCCTGGGAAGGTGTCCTCGACTTGCTCCCAGAGGAGGATCCAAGATGTTCTGTGAATCCTCTTGCTCCTGAGTTAAATGTTTCAGAAACAGTGGAAGCTGACATGCCTGTTTCGGAGGAGGAACTTACAATGTCAGAGCCAGAAGTCCCAAGAGAGAGGAGGGTGAAGAGGGCCATAAGGCCTCCCCGAAGGCTGACTTACCCACATATGGGGAGGAGCTCGGAGGATACGGTGGCAACTGCCAGGAGGAGTGTAGAAAGCCCTGATCCCTCCACTGTTCATTGGGTGGAGGGCAACCCCAACTCACCCCCTGACACAGCTAGGCAGGCCACTAATGATAGTGTGACCTGTGGGCGAGGAAGTTCACCCTCTCATTTTTGGTGGAAACTTCCTCTGCCGACATCATACGCAGCTTTGTCAAATGTTGTGCGCAGTGTTTGACAGTTATCTTTGGGGACCAAAGAGTTTAAGTGGGGGGAGTGTGTAGCGGGGTCTCCATTGAGGCCCCATGGACTACGTTACCCAGAACCCCGTTTGGCACCCAGGGTGCATTGGGCTGCCGCAGAAACTCATGGGTGGGGTATAAAAGAGAAGAGCGAGGCTAAGCCCAGCCTCTTTGGACACCGCACAACTGGCGGGAGGACTTCCTGTGCGAACCTGCTGCGAGTGCAAGGCCCGAGGCCTGGGCCTTGCGCACTTCCAGAGGGCCTTCCACCTCGCTGCGGAGCCTGTGCGGCGACAGACATCTACCTGCTTCAGGGACATCAGTGAACCGGAGATCAGGCGGTGGCAGATCCTGTGTGTGTGAAGACACAGCGGTGGGAGTCCCGGACTGGGTGAGAGAGCACCTGCTCACAACTATAATCGAGTGCTTTATTAGGCCTATACACTGCCTTGGCCCATCGGGTTATATTTCCCTCTTCCCGTCAGGAGACTAGTTGGAGGACTGAGTCATATAGTCTCCGGGGAGTTGTTCTACTACCTTATACCTTCTTGGATTACAAATATTGTTCCTGTATGTGCACCATCGATCATCTGGCATGCGAAGATTCCTTCTCTAGAGACTGAGTTTACTTGAGGTTAATAGTACTGTTGGGTGCCATATTGTTAACGGGGACTCAAGCTATATGTTAGTGTGTGTTAGAACTAATTGCACTATAGTTAACTACTGTTAGTATTACCGCAGGGCTCTGCATGCATGCGTTATATGGAATATTGATTGCTAACCTTTCTTTACCTACAAGTAAACTTTTTACTTTTTCTCAAACCTGGTATTGGAGTCTTTTTATATATATATATATATATATATATATATATATATATATATATATATATATTAGGGCTGTGGAAATTACCGATTAATTCCTCGATTCCCGTCAGGAGACTAGTTGGAGGACTGAGTCATATAGTCTCCGGGGAGTTGTTCTACTACCTTATACCTTCTTGGATTACAAATATTGTTCCTGTACAGTAGGTGCCGCCGACATTGTTTATTCATCGTGATCCCATCGCGGAGATTCTCGGCGACAGGGTGCCGACATCTCGGCGACAGTGTGGCGACACATCTCGCGCTCGCTGCAAAAGCAAGGAAACGCGGCACTGTATTGAAAGGGATCCGACGTGGATTCCCTCCAATACCAGGAACTGTGTTTGGTATGAATCCTGAGCGGGAACTCCACGCCAATTTTTAAATAAAAAACCGGCATGGGCTCCCCCTCCAGGAGCATACCAGGCCATTCACCTGGTGGAAAAAAATGGCAATAAAAACACACACACAGCTTTTTAAAGTAATTTATTACACAGCTCCGGGGGTCTTCTTCCGACTCTGGGGGTCTCTTCCGACTTCGGGGGTCTCCGGTGTCGTCGCCGCGCTCTCCGGTTCTTTCTTCCTTCTGCCGGGCCACCGCTATCTTCTTCCAGCTCTTTTGCTAGCGGGGCCCGGTCTTCTCCCTCGCCTTCTTCCCTCTTCTCTTCTCCGGTTCTTTCTTCCTTCTGCCGGGCCTCCGCTATCTTCTTCCAGCTCTTTTGCTAGCGGAGGCCCGGTCTTGCCCGCCGTCATGTCCGGCTCTCCGTTGTCCTTCTGCTGGCCCCTCCACTATCTTCTTCCAGCTCTTTTGCTAGTGGAGGGGCCGGTCTTCCCGTCACCGTCGGCGTCTTCTTCCCTCTCCTCCTCCTCGATGTTGACTCGTCGTTTCCTCCCGCTGTAATGCTGGCTCTTCAGTCCGCAGCGATTTATATAGGCTTCTCATGACGTCAGTCACATGTTCCCATGACGTCACAGTCACATGCTCTGGGGCCACCTGGAGCATGTGTGTTATATTCTTAATATCTAAAAATTAAATTTGGCCAGAAAAACATTTGATTAAGAATAGAATTCCTCTAAAGTAACTGAATGAATGGTTGGACTTATGATTTAATGAATCCCAAATGTGACATTTGAACTCGAGCTTCGGATTCCAGAAACTGTCAGGTCTTTGACGTATTTTTGTAAATATATTCTCCTTTTGAGTTGAAACTGCTATGTAACTGATATTTTGTTTGAAATATAGAGTTGTTTAGGTTGGCTTGACCCTCCCCCATTTCCTGTCTCTGTATCTAATTAGGAGCTCAGAGACTTCCTATAGAAATTGTGTCCTCATATTTCTAATGTTGACCCCCTCCATCGTGGGTAGTGAGGGAGGTAATATTGAAGGAGTGATGTGGGAGTGGTTACTTTTTGAGCTCGAAGCAAGACAAAGAGAGAGAATTGTTTTAAAAGCTGAGTGAGCAGGAAGGAGTTTTTCTTCATCACCAGCCGGGCATCTTGAAACATCTATCCTACAGCCCACAGACTATTCAGCATACACAGGGTTAATCGGCCATTTTAAGATTTTAAGAAGACAGAAGAGCACGTTTACTGAACTTTGTTTTATATTTGAACATTATTTTGGAACCTTTATGAAGCTATTGAATTAATATACTGTAACTGTATTAATTCCTTTTTAGTGTGTATAATAAAACACACGGTTTGATTTCAAGCTGATTCACAAATTTTGTCTCAGATAAATACATCAAGAAGGTTATAAGAAAAACCTTAAACGGGTAAAACGTAATTTAACATTGGCTAGCAGCCAGGCTATCATCGATTACAGTTATTTACCACTGTATCAGTGCTAATAGAGGGGAGAGGTGCAGAGGTGCGTACTGAAATTACTTTTGAATCGTTTGACAAGAACCTAGAAGAAGAATTTGATCGATGTATTTGTGTGAAGACTAGTGATGAGCCGAACACCCCCGGGTTCGGTTCGCACCAGAACCCGCGAACGGACCGAAAGTTCGTACGAACATTAGAACCCTATTAAATACAATGGATGCGAACGTTCGAATTCTAAAGTGCTAATTATAACAACTATTATGCATGTTATTGTCCTAAAAAGGGTTTGGGAACCCGGGTTCTGCACCAGGGGACATGTATCAATGCAAAAAGAAGTTTTAAAAACGGTCGTTTTTCGGGAGCAGTCATTTTAATGATGCATAAAGTGAAAAAAAAAAAGTCAAATATTCCTTTAAATATCGTACCTGGGGGGTGTCTAAAGTATGCCTGTGAAGTGCCACGTGTTTCCCGTGTTTAGAACTGTCCCTGCACAAAATGACACTTCTAAAGGAAAAAAAAGCCATTTAAAACTGCTTGCGGCTTTAATGTAATGTCTGGTCCCGGTAATATGGATGAAAATCTTTAAGAAAAATGGCATAGCTACCCCATGACCCCCCCCCCCCCTACCCCAGCCCATTACCAGCCCCTTTGGGTCTTGTATGGATATTAAGGGGAACCCCGCACATAAAATAAAAAAGGCCCTATATACTCTGAACAGCCGTATACAGGCGGTGCATACAAGACAGGGACTGTAGGTTTGTTCTTATGTAGAATCTGTTTGTAATTTTGAACAGGTACATTGTTGAAGTGTAGCTCCAGCCCAAAAATCTATTTTTAAACTTTTTGGAAAACATAGGTAAGGGTTATCACCCCTGTAACATTTGTTTTGCTGTCTGTGCCCCTGTTCAGAACATTTCACCTCACTTTCCGTCCCAATGACAACTGTTTTTGAAATGTGGTGTTTTTCTTGAAACAAGGATTGCTGATAAAGCATCAGTACAGAGGAGACACCTTTCTCCCATATTTATTCTTACAGGAGAGAATTTTCCTTCCTAGTGGTAGATTTCCTCTCACTTCCTGTTGTCTTCTTGCGTTTGCAAGTAGGAGTCGTTTGTAAGTTGGATGTTTGAAAGTAGGGACCTGCCGTATATACTCTGCAGAAATAGGCCCCTTAGTTGTTGGTGTTGGCACAACACTGTAAGCACTCACAGTTACTCTTGGTTGGTGCTGGAACGCCCAGCTGTCAACTATTATATCAGGAATTTTAATTACATATAATTGTTGAACAGTGGTAGTAAAAATTGGGCCTTTGATGGTGGTGCTGGTGCCACAACACTGTAAGCCCTGACAGTTACTCTTGGTGGGTGCAGCAATGGGCCCTGCTGTGAATTATTAGATCAAGAATTGTAATTACATGCCCCTTTTGAACAGGGGCTGAAAAATTGGGCCTTTCGTGGTGGTGGTGGTGGTGGCGTTGCCACAACACTGTAAGCCCTCAGAGTTACTCTTGGTGGGTGCAGGAATGGGCCCTGCTGTGAATTATTAGATCAAGAATTGTAATTACATGCCCCTTTTGAACAGGGGCTGAAAAATTGGGCCTTTCGTGGTGGTGGTGGTGGTGGTGGCGTTGCCACAACACTGTAAGCCCTCAGAGTTACTCTTGGTGGGTGCAGCAATGGGCCCTGCTGTGAATTATTAGATCAAGAATTGTAATTGCATGCCCCTGTTGAACAGGGGCTGAAAAATTGGGCCTTAGGCACTGGTGGCACAACACTACAACCCCTCACAGATACTGAACTTGGAGCACAGCAATGAGCCCTGTTGCAAAGTATTGCTTCAAAAATTGTAATGACACGCCCCTGTTAAACAGGGGCTGAAAAATTGGGCCTTAGGCACTGGTGGCAGAACACTACAACCCCTCACAGATACTGTACTTGGAGCACAGCAATGAGCCCTGTTGCAAAGTATTGCTTCAAAAATTGTAATGACACGCCCCTGTTAAACAGGGGCTGAAAAATTGGGCCTTAGGCACTGGTGCCACAACACTCCAACCCCTCACAGATACTGTACTTGGAGCACAGCAATGAGCCCTATGGCAAATTATTGCTAAAAAAATTGTAATTACACGCCCCTGTAAAACAGGGGCTGAAAAATTGGGCCTTAGCCACTGGTGGCGGCACCCATAAACAAAAATGATCTTCCAAGCTATCATCATCAATCGTATCATTGAGGACTCGGAGGAGGAGGATAGCCAGTCAACATAACAGCACAGGCACTCAGCATCAGCATCAGTCTTGAAGGGATGTGACATGTTAAAATCAATTAGTCTGTTATATCAGCATCAGGTGTGTGGTAGCTGGTGGTGATCCAAGACTGGTTCATCTTGATGAAAGTCAGTCGATCAACCGAGTCGGTGGACAGGCGCACCCTGTGATCCGTGACAAATCCTCCAGCAGCACTGAATGTGCGTTCCGAAAGAACGCTGGATGCAGGACAGGCCAGTAGCTCAATTGCATACTGTGCAAGCTCTGGCCAGTGATCCATCCTCAAGACCCAGTAAGCCAGAGGATTTTCGGTGGGGAAGGTGTCCAAGTCTGACCTTGCCCCTAGATATTCCTGCACCATGTTTATCAGACGCTGGCGATGGTTGCTGGAACCGATCATACTTTGGGGCTGCGGACTAAAGAATTGTCTGAACGCATCGGTCAGACGGCCACCTTCCCCACCGCTCCTTCTTTGACTGGCCGAAGCCTCAGCAACTCGTTGTCCAGGACCAGGAGTTTGTAACCTCCCAGTCTCTGGGAACGCGTTGCACAGACCTTTCTGCAAGGCCTCCCGGAGTTGTCTCATCCTCTGCTCCCTCTGCGACGGTAACATAAGGTCCGCAACCTTACCCTTGTACCGTGGATCAAGGAGAGTGGCCAGCCAGTAATGGTCCCTCTCCTTGATCCGAAGAATACGAGGATCCTTCCGCAGACTTTGCAGGATCAGGGAGGCCATGCAGCGTAGGTTTGCTGAGGCATTCGCTCCGGAGTCCTCTGGGTCACTAAGGACGACATGATCCGCAGCCACCTCCTCCCAGCCACGTACAAGTCCACTGGTTTCTTGGGACTGTAAATCATCCCTAAAAGACTGCTGCTGATGATGCTGAGTGCCAGCCTCCACCTCCATGCTGACACAATCCTCCTCCTCCTCCTCCTCCTCCTCCTCCTCTTCCTGTGCGATGGGTGGGACAGAAGGAACACTGTCTGGGTAAAGGGGGCCTTGAGAGGCAAGGAAGTCCTCCTCTTCCTGCCTCTGTTCTGCCTCAAGTGCCCTGTCCATTATTCCACGCAGCGTGTGCTCCAACAGGTGGACAAGAGGTACAGTGTCACTGATGCATGCACTGTCACTGCTCACCATCCTCGTGGCCTCCTCAAATGGTGCCAGGACAGTGCATGCATCCCTGATCATGCCCCACTGGCGTGGAGAAAAAAAACCAAGCTCCCCTGACCCTGTCCTGGTGCCGTAGTCGCACAGGTACTCATTGATGGCCCTCTGCTGCGTGTGCAGCCGCTGCAGCATGGCCAACGTTGAGTTCCACCTGGTGGGCATGTCACATATAAGGCGGTTCTTGGGCAGGTTCAACTCCTTTTGCAGCTCAGCCAGGCGAGCACTGGCATTATAAGATCTGCGGAAATGCACACAGACTTTCCTGGCCTGCCTCAGGACATCCTGTAAGCCTGGGTACCTGCCCAAGAACCGCTGCACCACCAGGTTAAGGACGTGAGCCACACAGGGCACATGGTTTAGTTGTCCCTGTCGGAGGGCGGAGAGGAGGTTGGTGCCATTGTCGCAAACCACCATTCCTGGCTTAAGCTGGCGTGGCGTCAACCACCTCTCGGCCTGGCCCTGCAGAGCAGACAGGACCTCTGCCCCAGTGTGGCTTCTGTCCCCCAAACACACCAGCGCAAGCACGGCATGGCATCTTTTTGCCTGCGTACTTGCGTAGCCCCGTGAACGGCTACGGAGCACCGCTGGTTCATAGGACAAACCACAGGAAGAGGCCATGGAGGAAGAAGAAGAGGAGGGGGTGGAGGAGAGAGGTGTGTCACAACCAGTAGTAGCATTTTGGAGGCGTGGCGGTGGAACAACCTCCAACACTACTGCACCTTGTCCTGCATCCTTCCCAGCTGCCAAAAGAGTGACCCAATGGGCCGTGAAAGAAAGGTAACGTCCCTGTCCATGCCTGCTGGACCATGAGTCAGCGGTAATATGCACCTTACCGCTGACCGCCCTGTCCAGCGAGGCCAAGACATTGCCTTCCACATGCCGGTAGAGAGCCGGAATAGCCTTCCGTGAGAAAAAGTGGCGTTTGGGAACCTGCCACTGAGGAACCGCACATTGCACAAACTCACGGAAGGGGGCCGAGTCTACCAACTGAAAAGGCAGCAGTTGAAGCGCTAGCAATTTAGCCAAGCTAGCATTCAACCGCTGGGCATGTGGATGGCTGGGAGTGAACTTCTTTCGACGGTCCAGCAGCTGGGGCAGGGAAATTTGCCTGCTAGAATCGGACGTCGGTGTACTGCTAGCAGAGTGGCCGCAAGTACTTGGCTGTGACACACCTAATTCTACACCTTGATTCCTCTCAGTGCATGTTTCAGAGAGGACTGAAGTTATAGTAGGGTTGGAGATCCCAGCTGATGCGGTGCAAGGAGAGGTCCGCTTTGTTCTTTGGTGTGGGTCTTTGAGGTAGGCTTGCCAACGAGCTGCATGGCAGGTCAACATATGTCTGGTCAGGCATGTGGTACCCAAGCGGCTGATGTTTTGGCCACGCGATATACGCTTGAGACATATGTTGCAAACAGCAGCTGTGCGATCTGATGCACTAGCCTCAAAAAAGGCCCACACCAAGGAACTTTTTGAATGACGGGCAGAGGCAGCGCCCTGCACAGGCGGAGCTCTGCGGTGTGATTCCGTCGGTGTACTGCCCTTACGCTGGCCACCAAAGGGCATCCTGCCTCGTTGGAGATGTGCCTCCTCCTCATCCTCCTCCTCCTCCTCTCTCCTATTAGGCACCCACGTGGAGTCAGTGACCTCATCATCCCCTCCCTCCTCATCACTGGAGCCAATCTGGCAGTATGCTGCAGCTGCTGGAACATGACTGCCAGATTGGTGTCCTTCTTGAGCATCCCCTCTGTCTGCTCTCACGCTACTGCCTTCCTGTAGCTGGGTTTCATCATCAGACCCTTCGAAACGCTGGGCATCCTCCTGGAGCATGTACCCAACACTGTGCTCAAACAGTTCGGGGGACTCCTCAGGAGGAGGACATGGTGGGTCTAGGGAAGGAGTGACTGATGATGAGTCTGACATTGATACCAGGGAAGAGGACGCTTTGGCAGCTGCTTTGCCAGTACCCTGAGCCTGGGTGAGAGAGGATGAGGAGGAGGAGGAGGGCTTGGTCATCCACTCTACCAAGTCTTTGGCATGATGTGGCTCAACATGTCCAGCTGCCGAAAAGAAGGACAAGCGTGTCCCATGGCCATGTGCTGATGACAATGCACCGCGTCCACGACCAGCACTGTTGCCCCCAGACACAGAGCCTGCTTGCCCTCTTTTATTGCCTCCTGACTGTCTGCCTCTCCTTGTTTGCCTTCCAGACATTCTAATAGATGGCCTGCAGGGAGATGGGAAAAAAGCAATAAGGGCTACCTTCAGGTGTCCTTCTCTGTCCCTTTACTTAAGGATTTCTAAATATGGTTGAGGATGATTGCTTTTGCACAGAATAGCACAACGACAATTTCCCTGACTGTCCAAAAAACAAGGATTTCAAAGATGGTTGATGAGGAATGCTTTAGCACACTATAGCACAAGGAGAATTTCCCTCACTGTCCTTCCCTGTCCCTAGAAACAAGGATTCGCACAGTAAAAGACACTGACACTCTCCCTACCTAGAGTTTTCTGTCCCTAGAAAAAATGTTTTTTTAAAGCACACTATAGCACAAGGAGAATTCCCCTCACTTTCCTTCTTTGTCACTAGAAACAAGGATTCGCACAGTGAAAGAAACTGACACTCTCCCTACCTAGAGTTTTCTGTCCCTAGAAAAAATGTTTTTTTAAAGCACACTATAGCACAAGGAGAATTCCCCTCACTTTCCTTCTTTGTCCCTAGAAACAAGGATTCGCACAGTAAAAGAAACTGACACTCTCCCTACCTAGAGTTTTCTGTCCCTAGAAAAAATGTTTTTTTAAAGCACACTATAGCACAAGGAGAATTCCCCTCACTTTCCTTCTTTGTCCCTAGAAACAAGGATTCGCACAGTGAAAGAAACTGACACTCTCCCTACCTAGAGTTTTCTGTCCCTAGAAAAAATGTTTTTTTAAAGCACACTATAGCACAAGGAGAATTCACTCACTGTCCTTCCCTGTCCCTAGAAACAAGGATTCGCACAGTAAAAGACACTGACACTCTCCCTACCTAGAGTTTTCTGTCCCTAGAAAAATGTTTTTTTAAAGCACACTATAGCACAAGGAGAATTCCCCTCACTTTCCTTCTTTGTCCCTAGAAACAAGGATTCGCACAGTGAAAGAAACTGACACTCTCCCTACCTAGAGTTTTCTGTCCCTAGAAAAAATGTTTTTTTAAAGCACACTATAGCACAAGGAGAATTCCCCTCACTTTCCTTCTTTGTCCCTAGAAACAAGGATTCGCACAGTAAAAGACACTGACACTCTCCCTACCTAGAGTTTTCTGTCCCTAGAAAAAATGTTTTTTTAAAGCACACTATAGCACAAGGAGAATTCACTCACTGTCCTTCCCTGTCCCTAGAAACAAGGATTCGCACAGTGAAATAAACTGACACTCTCCCTACCTAGAGTTTTCTGTCCCTAGAAAAAATGTTTTTTTAAAGCACACTATAGCACAAGGAGAATTCCCCTCACTTTCCTTCTTTGTCCCTAGAAACAAGGATTCGCACAGTAAAAGACACTGACACTCTCCCTACCTAGAGTTTTCTGTCCCTAGAAAAAATGTTTTTTTAAAGCACACTATAGCACAAAGAGAATTCACTCACTGTCCTTCCCTGTCCCTAGGAACAAGGATTCGCACAGTGAAATAAACTGACACTCTCCCTACCTAGAGTTTTCTGTCCCTAGAAAAAATGTTTTTTTAAAGCACACTATAGCACAAGGAGAATTCCCCTCACTTTCCTTCTTTGTCCCTAGAAACAAGGATTCGCACAGTGAAAGAAACTGACACTCTCCCTACCTAGAGTTTTCTGTCCCTAGAAAAAATGTTTTTTTAAAGCACACTATAGCACAAGGAGAATTCCCCTCACTTTCCTTCTTTGTCCCTAGAAACAAGGATTCGCACAGTAAAAGACACTGACACTCTCCCTACCTAGAGTTTTCTGTCCCTAGAAAAAATGTTTTTTTAAAGCACACTATAGCACAAGGAGAATTCCCCTCACTTTCCTTCTTTGTCCCTAGAAACAAGGACTCACACAGTAAAAGACACTGACACTCTCCCTACCTAGAGTTTTCTGTCCCTAGAAATTTTTTTTTTTTAAAGCACACTATAGCACAAGGAGAATTCCCTTCACTTTCCTTCTTTGTCCCTAGAAACAAGGATTCGCACAGTGAAAGAAACTGACACTCTCCCTACCTAGAGTTTTCTGTCCCTAGAAAAAATGTTTTTTTAAAGCACACTATAGCACAAGGAGAATTCCCCTCACTTTCCTTCTTTGTCCCTAGAAACAAGGATTATCACAGTGAAAGAAACTGACACTCTCCCTACCTAGAGTTTTCTGTCCCTAGAAAAAATGTTTTTTTAAAGCACACTATAGCACAAGGAGAATTCACCTCACTTTCCTTCCCTGTCCCTAGAAACAAGGATTCGCACAGTAAAACACACTGACACTCTCCCTACCTATCCTTCTCTTTCCCTAAACTAAAGGAATCCAGGTTAAGCAAGAAAGAAAGAAATGTCACTGTCCCTGCCTATGCTTCTCTTTCCCTGCTCCGGAACACACTACACTAGGCCGCCGTGCTGGCGGCCTTTTATAGTGTGGGGCGTGTACTAAACACCCTCAGCAATAATTGGCCACAGGCATCCTGCCTGTGGCCAATCATTGCTCTCCTCGCTGCCGGCGCTGTGATTGGCCAAGCATGCGGGGTCACAGTGCATGCTTGGCCAATCACAGCGCCTGGATGACACTGCGATGGCGTAGTGCATTGTGGGCCGTTCGCGTCACTCGAATTTGGCGCGAACGGCCCAAATCGTTCGATCTTCGTCGAACGATCGAACAGCCGATGTTCGAGTCAAACACGAAGCTCATCCCTAGTGAAGACGTGAGAATTTTTTGCTGAGATCTATCCGGTGAGTTAATCATGCAAAGTGTTAAATGTTTAGCTAATGAATGTACAAGTTTAACGAAACAGGTCTCTTATTCTGTTTTATGGAAATCTATGTATAAACAGTGTTTACAGTCAAATATGGAAATTGATAAGGAAAGATTCTCATTAGCTAAAACAAAGAAAAAGATACATAATGTAATGAAGTTAGTTACAGTTTTTAATTCTATGGTTTCTGATGTAACAGATACACATTTGAGCTGTGCAGAGAACAAATCAGGAAAGAATAGTTCAGAAATTATGCAGACACACAAACCTAACTGTTCAGATTGTGACACGTTATGTAAATATGTTGAACATTTAGAGAAGGAATTAGAAGTGCAGAATGTTACACTTTCAAAAAACAAGCATTTTTTGGGGATTACAGGGGGAAAAGTTAGAACGCAGTCAGATATTGAATTAACCGAATTTGTTCAAAGTTCAGCTAACCTAGAGGAAAAACAAACAGAGAAATTAGATACCATTGTTGCTGCAGATTTAAATGAAAGTGCGGTAACTGTACTAGAAAGTCATTCAGGCTGTGAGTCAATAATGGAGACTAGTGATTATTCTTCAGACAATGAATGTGTACAGCAATATGATGTTCAGAGAAAGGTTTATACAAGCAGGCCAGTTTTCAAATGTTGTTTGTGTAACAGAAGAGGGCATAAAGCAAAATTTTGTTGGACAGTGAATCCTTATTATATGCAAAGAAGATCTTATAAAACAAACCCAAGGCGTTTCGAAGTATATTCTGTAAGGTTCTCTAGGCATAGAAGCCAGAGAACACAGATGTATTTCCAGTTTAAAACTCAAATGCAATTGAGACAGGAAAGACATAATTATAGTAAACCACATGTTTTTTCAAATATAGCAATGGAGGGAAACAATCAATACAGTTATTAGTGAGCTGTATGGATGGTGAGAATTTACTGGTTAATGTTTTTTGGCTACGGATAAGGTTTTAATGTCAGTTCACAGCCCCCTCCCGGAGTAGAAAAATGTGGGGGTCAGACTCTTTTAGTTTTGGAGCGATCAGCTGACATGCTGGGGCATGCTGTGAGACTGAAGTCACACACACACACACATAATTGTAAAAAGGCTGATACATGTTCAATGAATGTTTACAAGCTAATATAATGAGATACAAAATCTTAATTTACTTTTAAGAAATACAGCAAACAGATTAGGAATTTGCTTGTTAAAGTTTTTGATGCAATGATTTTAGAAGCTCCAAAAAGGAATGTTTGTACAACAGGGAAAAAAGAGGACAATAATTGTTCGATTTCGACTGAACGAATAAATGATTTGCAAAGTGCAATTCAGTTGTTTGAGTCTAAAGCAGAGTCAAGCTACAGTAATGTCAGTAAGATGATTTTAAGCAAAAGTCTGCTGTACAAGTTAAGTGGTCCATAAGGGAATATGGCCAGGATCCTAAAAATGTTGTTTTAAACAAAAATATTGAATAAAGCTGCAGCCATGCAAGAAAGATGGTGAACTCAGAATTGTCACGTGTATGGCCACACCCAGATATGATGAGATACACGTCACAGACAGAGCACAGGAATTAGGAAATGCTAATTGCTTACAGAAAGAATGTTTGAAATAGGAACATTTTGAGCAATTTTGTTTATCTTTGTTTTACAGCAAGATATATATTGATTAAAGGAACATTTTATTCTTCTGGTAGAATTGTTGAGAATTCTGGAAGAAGAAGTTTTAAGTTGAATTTATGCAAAGTTCAGCTTATGATAAGTGAAGAAACATTTTTAGGGATTTTGATTGGTTCAGGAAAGAAAAGCCTTTACAGGAACGTATGGAGACTATGGTTTCTTTACCTGTATCAACAGCATTCTAGTATTGAGATAATTAGTGGGTGTGCATTATGCAGTAAAAGCAACTGAGAATATTGCAGGTTTTACAACCCCACATAGTACTTTGAAGTTTGTATAGTGACAGTTTTAGCAAAGGAAGCAGTTTTGCATGGTAAATTGGTGATTCAACCTGAATTTTAATGTTGCCAGGAAAACAGACACACAGATTTCTTAAATTGTAGAGGAATAGAGAATGGATGCGTCTATTTTCTTCCTCTTCAGTTGTCATAAGACCTCATTTGGTTTATGAAAACTTTGGCCTTATGACATGACAAAAAGTTGTCTGTGTCTCGTTATACGTCAACACCTACAGGTGGAATTCACTAAATTTAATCATGAATGTTTATTGTCACATGGGTAAGCAGAAATTGCTTTAAATTTTTAAAGAATAGTTCTATTAGGACAAAATGGAAGACACAGCAGACAGTGTAATTAAATCTTGTTTGTTTTGATGAAGTGTCAGAGGTACAGCATTTTTTGCAACACAATGAATTTAATGACAGGAAGGACAATGTTGCTTGTGTTTCCCAATGAGTTTTTTTTTTTGTCTACGCTGCACAGAGGGGCAATAGAGAAAACATAATGATTAATGGTGCAAGTTCAAAGACCTCTCAATTCAATGGATAATGCACGTAGACAACAAAAATGTGGGTACACACTGATCAGTGGAAATTGTATATTATGAGACAATAATTGTATATTATGAGATAAAAAATTTATATTTAGATAAATGATACTGCTTTTATTTTTTCCTAGGAATGGTTTTTGAACAAACCTGATTAAAGAAGGAAAAATGACAACAAAAGAAAAGTTCTAAAGAGAGAAGGTTGATCATCCCCCATGCAGAGGTTAACAGGGTGGAAGATTTTCACAGCAAAGACATTACATTATTCAGAAATAAGAGAAATATAGACACTGATTTTAATATAAAAGACAAAAATGAGAAATATTGATATTAATACGGAGGACAAAAGTGATAAAAGCATATTGATATTGATATAGATGAAATAATGATGTTGAAAGCACTGGGAAATTACTGTGGTATTCAGTAGAACAGTATTATTACCTGCTACAAAGTTTAAAAAAATATTGGATAGTTAAAATTAGACGTACTGTGGTAGATATTATTGTTCCAGTAATAGAAGTGTCTCCACAGTCCTTAAAAATCATTGAAGATGAAGATATTTTGAATTTGGTATGTAGTACTCAGATATTTTTACCTCAAAGTTCATTGGTAACTTGGAAAAGGAATGGTTAATTTTTGGGTAGCTTTCTTCAAAGTACCACTAATATCATTCATAAAGGAGTTTTTGGTACTGTGAATTGGATCAATGATAAATTTATTTATCATCAATCAGGTGTATCTTTAAATGATACCGGTATATATGAGTGCTGCATATTAATAGAAGGTTATCCGTTGAAATGTGCTAATGCAAGTGTTGTTGTAGTGTCTCCAAGGAAGACTCCATGTGTAGGTAAAAATATAAAAATAGCATTTTTGCTAATCCCTTCCAGATTAACCATTTCTAATCCAGAGCTCTATTAAGAGAAGGAAAGTTTGTCATTATATTGTGGAACTTTAATATTTCAGAATGGAAAATTTCTACAAGGTTTCCACAATGTCAAGGACATTTGGTTAATATGGAATTGGGTATTGAAAGATGGTTTGGAATTAATATTAGGAATGATAACAGGAATAAACGTGATATCGTTAAAGGCATTTTAGGTGGATTGGTATGGTGGGAAGTATAACAAATAGTATGGATATTAACACTTTAAAGTCTGATCTCGAGACAGCTGGGTTAGTGGGAAGTAAAGGTACTATAATCCAAAGAAATTTGAATCAAATATTAGAAGAAATGGTTATTAAAACAGCTAATGTAATGGGTCCATCCATATTGCATCTTCAAAATATTACTTTAAATCTTATGACAAGTGAAGAACATTCTCATATAGCTAGAGCATGTTTAGAGATCCAGACAGAATATTCCACTAACTTTAAAATAATTGCGCAAGCATTTCAGGGTGGAATAACTCCTCTTGGCATTTTGCAGAATTTACCCAGAGAATATGCATTTGCAATAAATCATACTTATTTATGGGTAAATAAATGGATAGGATGTAATCAGAATGAGTGTTATAGTTCTTCTATGATTCCAATAGCAGGGAAAGAACACATTTTGGTACCAATTACTGTCTTGGGATTACCAATTAGTGATACTCAATTATTATATTATAAATTGCAGTATACAGATTTTGTGTTTAACAAGGATAATTTTGACTTAGAACAATTAGATCTGTCATCATGTTTACAATTCCAATCTAAAGTTATTTGTTTACCTAATCAAGATAAAAGTATATTTCATTCTTGTTATCATAATCATACATTATGTTCAGCAAGAATAGAAAAAGTTGGAACTACTTCTGAATTGATTACTCTTGTAGATAAAAAGAAGATTTGTTTTCAGATCATGACAGACTCAGAGAAAGTGTCTCGTCATCAATGGTCGGATTTTGCAGGCGCCACCTGGTGGAGACAATTCAGAACTAGTATATCCATTTGGGGAAAAACTCCCATTACTTCCGCAGCAGGAAATATTTTATCGCATCCTATAGTTATTATTTTTATTATTATTATGTTATGCATTATATATCAATTATGTTTAATGTTTAGAATGAAAAAATTGTATAAGCAAATCAGAAATGAAATTAAGAAAGGTGATGATATGTTGCAAAATAAGCTTGAGAGAAGGATGGGTTTTGGAGTTGCAAACTCGGTTACGGATGACAAATCATTTGGAGTTATTGGATCAAAGTCAGAGTATATGTGACATAAATGATTGTATGAATGGTTTAATTGAAAAATATGATTATTATTCATATTTCAGAGGGGAATGTTATATTCTTAATATCTAAAAATTAAATTTGGCCAGAAAAACATTTGATTAAGAATAGAATTCCTCTAAAGTAACTGAATGAATGGTTGGACTTATGATTTAATGAATCCCAAATGTGACATTTGAACTCGAGCTTCGGATTCCAGAAACTGTCAAGTTTTTGACGTATTTTTGTAAATATATTCTCCTTGTGAGTTGAAACTGCTATGTAACTGATATTTTGTTTGAAATATAGAGTTGTTTAGGTTGGCTTGACCCTCCCCCATTTCCTGTCTCTGTATCTAATTAGGAGTTCAGAGACTTCCTATAGAAATTGTGTCCTCATATTTCTAATGTTGACCCCCTCCATCGTGGGTAGTGAGAGAGGTAATATTGAAGGAGTGATGTGGGAGTGGTTACTTTTTGAGCGCGAAGCAAGACAAAGAGAGAGAATTGTTTTAAAAGCTGAGTGAGCAGGAAGGAGTTTTTCTTCATCACCAGCCGGGCATCTTGAAACATCTATCCTACAGCCCACAGACTATTCAGCATACACAGGGTTAATCGGCCATTTTAAGATTTTAAGAAGACAGAAGAGCACGTTTACTGAACTTTGTTTTATATTTGAACATTATTTTGGAACCTTTATGAAGCTATTGAATTAATATACTGTAACTGTATTAATTCATTTTTAGTGTGTATAATAAAACACACGGTTTAATTTCAAGCTGATTCACGAATTTTGTCTCAGATGAATACATCAAGAAGGTTATAAGAAAAACCTTAAACGGGTAAAACGTAATTTAACAATGTGACTGTGACGTCATGAGAAGCCTATATAAATCAATGCGGACCGAACAGCCAGCATTACAGCAGGAGGAAGCGACGAGTCAACATCGAGGAGGAGAAGAGGGAAGAAGACGGCGACAGGAATTTCCCGCTCAGGCGTGGAGTTCCCACTCAGGATTCATACCAAACACAGTGCCTGGTATTGGCGGGAATCCACGTCGGATCTCCGTCTACCTGGCAATGCGTGTCGCTCATTGCGAAAGGAAAAAACAAATTTTTCCTTTCCCGATGACGAGACAGCTCGGCGCTGGCTCTCGCAACGGGGCTCGTAGGGTATCAATCTCGCCGCTAGAAGAGGCGAGATTGACACAATATCGGCGGTACCTACTGTATGTGCACCATCGATCATCTGGCATGCGAAGATTCCTTCTCTAGAGACTGAGTTTACTTGAGTCAGGCCTGACTAGGAGTTGATAGTACTGTTAGGTGCCATAGTGTTAACAGGGACTCAAGCTATATGTTAGTGTGTGTTAGAACTAATTGCGCACTATAGTTAACTACTGTTAGTATTACTGCAGGGCTCTGCATGCATGCGCAATATGGAATATTGATTGCTAACCTTTCTTTACCTACAAGTAAACCTTTTACATTTTCTCAAACCTGGTATTGGAGTCTATATATATATATATGGAGAAAACAGAGATTTTTCCCTTGGGATTTTTTAGCAGCAAATAGTCAAACAAAGTATCTTTATAAATAAAAGAATTTTATTCAATGATTTCGTTTTGGTTTAAAAAGTCAGCTGTACGATTGTTTAGATTTTTATGAGCTCCGGTAGTACAATGGCCAAATGCACACATGCAAGGGTATAACATATAATATACTATGAACAGAACAAAACAGAAGTAATGCATGTATATACGTATGTTTAAACAGAGGGAAGGCCCCGATGCATTTCGACCTATGTTGCAGGTCTTCCTCAGGGTTTTTTTTTTCTTACATTCTGAAGAGTATAGATTAGTAAATTCATTAGTAACATGGTAATCGCCAAATTATCTCCTAACAGTTATCAATCAAATGTTTAGTAAGTACATTTATTTGTAATAATTCCATTCAAGAAAGTAGTTGCATCAACATCTATCAAAGAAAAGGGGTAACTTAGGAGAAATGGCAGTCATGTAATACACATATTTACCCTCTTAGTTGTGTGGATGGGCCCAAACTGGAGAAAATAAATCCTAACTTGTCTGAATCTCTCCAATCCCCTCACAGACAAAGGCTCCCAATGTAGTGCTTTTGACATCCTCCCCCCTGCACAGGGGCGGCTTCAATCCACAGATAGAGGCTGCTCTCAGGACGCCACATTTATGTGGAGGCAAAAAGTTATGGACTGGTGGATAGGCGGGGTCAAACCCCCGGGAGCCTGATCCAAGCACCTGAGGGTGATGGGGATACGCATTAGTCTTTTTTCAAAAGATATGAAGATTTTGGACATTACAAAATAGTCTTATTGGCTGTATATCTGTATAGGAGTGGTGGGAGTATATATATATGTACATATATCTTATCACTGGAAAGAGAGGTATTGTAGGATTGTGCATAAACTGTTATAGAGCTATATAGAAATACCACACCTAGACTAGCTGTGCCAGAGAAGGGTTGAGTAGATTGCCGGGGGTTGGCTGTGCTATGTACAGGGCCCAAAAGCAAACCAGCGGCTCCCTTAGTCTGGGGGTAACGCTACAGATAGATACAGATAGATATATAGATAGATAGATACAGATAGATAGATAGATATATACAGATAGATAGATATATACAGATAGATAGATACAGATAGATATATACATACAGATAGATAGATACATACAGATAGATAGATATATACAGATAGATAGATATATACAGATATATAGATATTGTGACAGTAGGAGTTACTGTCAAGGTAAAATGGACAGTTTGCTGGAAACAGGGTATGCACATTTGCGAGGTGCAAGACTACAGAGCGTAGATGTGGACTGGAGAAGACTGCTTTCACAGCTTTCTCTAGGTTTTGGTATTCTGGAATGGGGCTTTGTAGTTTGGAGATTCCACAGTGTCTTGGGAGGGACGGAATCTCCAACCCTGAATCCAGACTTTGCTGATTACCAACAGGGTGTGTACTCAGGTGAGCACAGCCCTTATAATGAATGTATGGGAAGACCTCATGGCTCCCAGTTGGAGACGGCTCCACACCAAGAGACAGGAGGTCTTCAGGAGTCAGAGAGGCTGTAGGAGACAGCCAGAACGTTTGTGACTGCAAGAGGCAGAGCTGTAGACGCTAAAGGGAAGCTGTCTACTTTGAGGAGTCCAGTGGTCTGGGTGACCAGGATAAAGTGCAGACGCACTGCTACAGATATTGCTACAGAGAGCCAGGTGGGCTAGCATTTTCTGTTCTGTGTGTTTGATGGAGAAGAACCCCTGCGTGGGAAACCTTTGTTTGGACTTTTATTTTGCCTTTTTAATAAAAATGGGCTACCATGCCGTTAAATATAGTTCCTGACTGGCTTAAATCACTGGAAAAACGCATCTACCACGAGAGCTAACAACCCCCATTCCACAAGTGGTGGACTCAGCGTGCACAAGACGGTGGAATCCGGGTCCTTGCTCCACAGTGAGTTCAGGTCAGGAACTGTTGGCTGTGTGTGGAAGTGCAGCCAGGCAAAAGGCATTGCGTGTTGCAGGTGGTATACCTGTGAACAAAAAGCCAAATAGTTTTTTCTGCGGTGAACTGCCGTTAGCTGTGTGTGGCAGCCAGGCGAACTGCATTGCGCAGGAGTTCAATTGATGGACTGTGTTGCATACAGGTGGTGTACCTGTGGAAGTGAGTTCAGCGTGGCCTGGGGAGATGTATCCACTTAGGAAGGCCCAGTGAATGGATGGTTCAAGCGGAATCGCAAAGAGTGAAGTCTGCATGTGAAAGTATACTGTTTGCAGGTCTTGGAGACAGTACGTAAAATTTTCCTGTGTTAAAAGGAACTGTGTTAAAAACAGTTGTTGGCATGACTGCAGAGATGGCGCGGTCAAAATGCAAAAAGCAAGCAATGTTTGCTGAGATGAGAGACAAAACCTTGTGGCTGGAGGGGTTGTTACCGATGGAACAAGCCCCAGACTGGTGCAAGATGCATTTGGCAGCACTGGAGCAAAGGAAAAAGGAAAACAAGCCATCACTTACTGCAAAGAGTGAGCAGATGGGTGCTGTTGGCCGTGGCAACAAAGCAGAGATCCGGACAGCTAACTTCATACGGCCTATGTTGCCTTCTGAACATGTTAAAGACTTTTTGGATGAGTTTGCAATGACTGCTTCCTACAGAGGATGGCCCAAAAGCCGCTGGGTTGAGTTGGTGCAACCTTTTCTGATGGAGGAGTACCAGGCGGTGTACCGTGGGATGTATCGTAACCAAGATGACTACGACAATTTCCTAGGAGCAATCCAATCTAGAGAGCGCTGGAAAAGATCAGCAGGGAGAATGTGGTCTCCCATAGCAACAGGAGAAAGTCGCCAAATACCATGCCTGGAATGTGGCCAGCTGGGGCACGAAATATTGTCTTGCCCTAGATTCTGGGGTGCACCTGGAGGGAGTACTAAACAGTGGGAGATGCCTGCTGTGATTCCATCCTCTGGCCACCAGGGGGAGTTGGCCAGTAAATATGCAGCTGAGAGACAGCGCACTCAAATGAATCCAGAGTTACCTGCTACAGGATATGGTAAGACTGTTGCAGTTTGTGGGACTGATCCCAGTGAAGTGGCATTGTGTTCGGTGGAAATATCCGCAGAAGGTGTAAAAATGGACTTGCTGCAGTGTGCTACCCAGAGCAATGGGGGGACACAGGTTAAAACCCAGCTTGCAGCAAGGTCAAGGACTGAAAAGGACATACGGACTCTGTGTGCACCAAAGGTAATCCAGCAGAGTGCTGGGAGAGATGTTCTAGGGGTGACCAAAGCAGTTGGTGTGCCATGTTCCCTAGTGACAGTGACAGGTGCTGCAGAGTTGCCAAGGGAAAACACCAAGGAGCCTGCAGTGGTGAGGCAAGTGGTTTCCCAGGACAACTGTGAAGCCGCCCTAGTGGGAAAAATAATTCCTTTTGGAGAGGAAGGGTGGTGTGCTGAGCGGCACGCAGGGTGCCATGCGTTATGACAAAAGACAACCTGATAGAGCTTATAAAACTGCTATGTTTATGAATGCTGATGATGAAGGTATTGCTGGTGATACATGTACTTATGGTGATGTGTTCTCTAGTAATGAGGAAAGGGGGGTGTCTCCCTTGGCAACCAGAAGCAGAGCCACAGTGTTGTCCATGGAAATCTCTGGGGGTCTCCAGGTGTTGGAGACAGAGATTGTCCAGGACAGCCCTGATATTGCTCTGGTGGAACAGACTGGGTCTACACCATGCAATGAGAGTTTGTGTGAGCAGTCCGTTAACCATATGTGTAATCCAGTTGGTAAGGGGTTAAGTCAGCTGGCCAAAGCTGAAAGTACACAGCCGAGTGTGTTAGCGCAAGGTAGTGATGGTGTATTGCAGCCTGCCTTGTTTGATGAAGCTTTAGCAAAGAGTAAAAGCATGTTGTCAAAATGGGATTTATATAGAACTGACAAAGGTACTGTTTGTGCTGCAGAATCCCAGGTGCCTCCTAGAGCCGATGATGAGGTACTGCCGAGCCCTCTTAATGGAAGCACAATGGATTGGGACAGTTGGGCCAAACAATTACTAGCCATGTTAGACAAGCCTATGTTGGGCGACAGGGGTGTGAATACAACAACTGCTATGCCAGACAGGGAAATCGCAGAGCGACCGATGGTTGAGGGTGCGTTGGTCCCTACAAGGGTTGTTTCCCCCCAGTCGGAAGGACCAGATCAGGGCGCATGCATGGCAGATGTGGTGTTTACAGCCCAGCCGCTGAATGTCAAGTGTCACTTATGTTTACTTGCAGGGGCTCATTGTTGAGTTGGAAGGGATGAGTGGGAGACATGTGTCTGACAGTGTTCCAGAGGAGCATCAGGCTGTGATGGGTACCGCCAGTGAGGTGGAGGCCCCTTTAAATGTCTCGGCCCCTCAGTGAATGAGCCCCTTCGTGTCTCTGATAAGGTTAAGGTCCCCAAAAATGTTTTGCATATTGATGTGGAGTGTGTAGAAATTACAGATATGTTAGTGGAATTGCTGGAAATGGTGAAAGCACAGTCCTTGTATACCTGGGTGCCTCCATTACAGTCGGATGTGGTGGTGCTGCATGGTTCCAATGGATGGAGCCAGGTAGTACAACCTGTGCTGGTTAAAATTAATCACCAGTGGAACTGGTTGGTACAGTGCTTTCTAATAGTGTGGCAAATGATCTCCCGGTTTCCTGTGAGGGTGCTTCCGGATACGGTTCAGTACGGAAGGCGCTCTGGGGGGCTGCTGGAGACAGAGGTCTCTCCGCCTGATACGGTGATGGACATGTCTGCTAGTGCGGTCCGAGGTGCGGCTGAGCAGGGACTAGTCAGTGGCGCGGATACTGCCTCACCCGCTAGACCTCCTAAGAAAGAAGGGCCAGATATGGACGTGGCAAAAGCAGAGATTCTGTCTGTCCCCTGCAGAGAGGTACAATTTGGGGTACCCGGAGATGCTCTCAAATATAGTATGGAGAGGAACAAAAATTATAAACTGGAAAAGTGTGAGTTGGCAAAGATTGGTACTGCTAGAAATGGGTCATGCGTTGTTCAATGTCAGTTGTTAGGACAACTGCCCACAGAGATTTGGACAACAGGTGAAGTGAAGCCTTGTGAAGGTCTCATACGGGATAGCTGCTCACCTGTGTTGTCCCTCCTTGGGCCTGGCCCTAACAAACCCTGAACAAAGAACTGACGGTATTGGTAATTGGAGAAATGGTGACTTATTACTGAATGTTATGCCGCGTACACGTGATCGATTTTCTCGACGTTGAAAACACCGCCGAGAAAATCGACATGAAAAACGAGGACCGGCTTGGTCCCCTACACACGGCCGGTTTTCATTACATTTTTTCTCTTGGTCGTGAAAAACGACCGTGTGTAGGCTCCCTGGCAGTGATTCCCTATAGGAAAACTGCCGCATAAAAAATGCAGTGAATCACGATGAGAAAAATTAGAGCATGTTCTAATTTTTCTCGTCGTGATTCTTGCCGTTTTTCTCGTCGGGAAAAATGCTGGAAAGCCCACACACGGGCGTTTTTCTCGTCAAAGAGAAAAAATGAAATTTTTCCCGACGAGAAAAATGGTCGTGTGTACGCGGCATTAATGTAAATAATGGCCTGGATATGAAAATGAATAATTTCTTGGCAAATGAGCACGATGCACAGATGTTGAGCCCTGGGGAGTTGGTAGTCAAGGGCAAAGGAGTTGGTAAACCCAAGGGACCTATTGTGATGGGAAAAATGGGTACCTCATCAGGCCTAGTGTCTGGAGCAGGTTCCTTACAGAATCCAGAAACTGAGTTTAAAGGAAGTAGCAGGAAAGGCAGGGGGCCACCAGAAAAACGTGAGCTCGGGAAACCCCAAGGACAGAGGGAGTAGGCTGGGGATACAGAAATGTAGGACCCTGTTGCAATCCTGGGTAGGGCGTGCTTGGAAACACACCCGAAAAAAAGATTGGGCCTACGCAGCGAACAGCTGGCACAGAGGTGCCCCAATCAAGGATTCGGGCTTGTGTGTTCCGCCCCCTTTGGGTTTGAAACATGGGGGGGAGATATGTGACAGTATATTGCTACAGAGAGCCAGGTGCTACAGAGAGCCAGCATTTTCTGTTCTGTGTGTTTGATAGAGAAGAACCCCAGCGTGGGAAACCTTTGATTGGACTTTTATTTTGCCTTTTTAATAAAAATGGGCTACCATGCCCTTAAATATAGTTCCTGACTGGCTTGAATCACTGGAAAAATGCATCTACCACGATAGCTAACAACCCCCATCCCACAATATATATAGATATATATATCTATATATATCTATATATCGATATATAGATATATATATACAGATAGATACAAAGAGATAGATCTGGTTAAGGTAGGGATATACTGTCTGTAAACCATGGCTGTAGCAGGACACAGTGCTGGGACTAGGGTGCCCACATGTCCCTGATTGCCTGGGATTATCCCGTAATTGACATCTTTGTCCCTGGTCCCGGGCACCTTCATTCCGGGACAATAAAGTGTCCCTGAATTGCCCCCTTGGCCGATCTGATGCCCCCTAAAAATTGCCACCGCATTGCCAATGTCCAATGTCCCTCACTGCCCGCTGTGCTAGTTCTGTCCGAGACCGCTTCATTTCACACCCAGACGCTGCCTGGCTCACTGCCAAAACAACTGGTTGCTAGGCATGGCCCGACTAGCGTCTAACAACCAGTGACGTCATGACAAGGAGGAGAGTGGAGCCCCAGGATTCCGAGCAAGCCAGAGGAGGATTCCTCCTTGGCGTCCTCGTGCCTAAGCTCCGCCTCGCGACTCCGCCCCCGACCCTGCCCCCCGACTCCGGCTCTTACCTGGTGGCTGTTCCTGCACTGGAAGAAAGGTAGGCGAAATGCTCCCTGCACTGCCCTAACTCTGAGTAGCTCATGGTAACTCTGCTCCCTCCCATACACTGCCCACCTCCAGACTCCAGTCATGCTGTACATTTATACTGCTCTTCACTACCACTACAACCCCCTCCCAACATACTGCCCTCCACTGTCACCCCTCCTATTATACTGCCCTCCACTGCCACCCCTCCAAATATACTGCCCACCAATAACTCCCCCTATTATACTGCCCTCCACTACCACCCCCTCCCATCATACTGCCCCCCCTGCCATTATACCGCCCTCTACTGCCACCCCTCCTATTATACTGCCCTCCACTAACCCCCCCATCATACTGCCCTCCACTAACACCCCTCCCATCATACTGCCCTCCACTACCACCCCTTACATCATACTGCCATCCACTAACCCCCCTCTTATTATACTGCCCTCCACTACCACCCCTCCCATCATACTGCCCTCCCTCCCATCATACTGCCCTCCACTAACCCCCCTCCCATTATACTGCCCTCCACTGCCCCCCCTCCCATCATACTGCCCTCCGCTACCACCCCCTCCCATAATACTGCCCCCTACCATTATACTGGCCTCCACTGCCACCCCTCCTATTTTACATTATACTGCCCTCCTTCCATTATACTGCCCTCCACTGCCACATGTCCCATTTACATTATACTGCCCTCCACTACCCCCCTCCCATTATACTGCTCTCCATTGCCACCCATCCCATTTACATTATACTTCCCCCCATTATATTGCCCCCCACTACCACCCCCTGCCCCTCCTCCCATTATACTGCCCTCCACTGCCCCTCCTCCCATCATACTGCCCTCCGCTACCACTCCCTCCCATAATACTGCCCCCCTTCCATTATACTGTCCTCCACTGCCACCCCTCCCATTTTACATTATACTGTCCCCCTCTGGGCTCGGAGGGAATGGCCCAGGCCGGAGGGCGGGGGCCCTTCATGGTTTCTTGCACCAGGGCCCTGAAGGTTCTAATTACGCCTCTGCTGCATCCTGTATATAGCTCATCCCAGTACCCTGCACCCTTTATAAAGCTCACCTCAGAGCCCTGCACCCTGTATATAGCTCATCCCAGAACCCTGCACCCTGTATATAGCTCATCCCAGAACCCTGCACCCTGTATATAGCTCATCCCAGAACCCTGTATATAGCTCATCTCAGAACCGTGGACCCTTTATATAGCTCATCCCAAAACCCTACACTCTGTACATAGCTCATCCCAGAATCCTGCCCTCTGTACACAGCTTATCCTAGAAACCCTGCACTCTGTACACAGCTCATCCCAGAACCCTGCACTCTGTACACCAGCTCATCCCAGCCCAGGAGGGAGTGGGATAAGACCTCACTGCCCTGACCTGAGCAGCAGTGGGTGCAGCATCCCCCGGAGGAACTGCAGTAATTCAGGTACAGATAACATGGGGACATACACCACAGGCTGGACCGGGCTTATGTCAGGGCTGTGGCAGGGAGAGAGCAAGCAGTAGTGGAATAGAGCAGCCATGAGGTGGGTGGTGTGCTCTGCTTTTCCTAACATTCACCTGGCATGGATTAATGGCCATCACTCCTCAGGACTCTCTGCAGGGGGCACTCTGGAGGTACTATCTGTGTGCCTCCAGAGTGCCCCTTACTTCCTCCAGAGTGCTCCCTTACTCCCTCCCCTTACTTTCTCCAGAGTGCCCCTTTACTTTCTCCAGAGTGCCCCTTAGTACAGTAGTACTAAGGGGGCACTCTGGAAGAGGATGTAAGGGGGCACTCTGGAGGAGGATGTAAGGGGTCACTACAGAGGATGTAAGGAGGCACTAAGGGGGCACCTCAGAGGATGTAGGGGTGCTCTGACTAAGTTAGTACCGCCAGAGTGCCCCCTTTCATCCTCCCTTACAACCTCCAGGGTGCCCCCTTAGTGCCTCCAGAGTGTCTCTTTACTTCCTCCAGAGTGCCCCCTTTCATCCTTCGGAGTGCCCCACCACCAAGGTGGTATAGTAGTGGCTGACAGACTATCAGGAGGTGGTATTGCACTCCTCTTCCTCCTCTCTCCACTAACTACCCCGCCATACACTCCGCACTCCTCTCCTGTACATATTACCCCTCGCCATACACGCCACACTCCTCTCCTGTACATATTACCCCCACCATACACTCCGCACTCCTCTCCTGTACATATTACCCTCCGCCATATACGCCGCACTCCTCTCCTGTACATATTACCCACCTCCATACATGCCACACTCCTCTCCTGTACATATTTCCCACCTCCATACACTCCGCACTCCTCTCCTGTACATATTACCCACCTCCATACACTCCGCACTCCTCTCCTGTATATATTACCCCCACCATACACTCCACACTCCTCTCCTGTACATATTACCCACCTCCATACACTCTGCACTCCTCTTCTGTACATATTACCCACCTCCATACACTCCGCACTCCTCTCCTGTACATATTACCCCCACCATACACTCCACACTCCTCTCCTGTACATATTACCCACCTCCATACACTCTGCACTCCTCTCCTGTACATATTACCCCCACCATACACTCCGCACTCCTCTCCTGTACATATTACCCACCTCCATACACTCCGCACTCCTCTCCTGTACATATTACCCACCTCCATACACTCCGCACTCCTCTCCTGTACATATTACCCACCTCCATACACTCCGCACTCCTCTCCTGTACATACTACTCACCACCATACACTCTGCATTCCCTATTTAACATTACCACATTCTGCACTATATAAGTCATCTCAGACTCTCTTTAACAACACCCCCTTTAAGCCAATATTTAGCGCAATTTAAGACATGTCCACTGTTCACCACAACGCGCTTTGCGCACCATATTGTTGTTCTTCTTGATGCCTAGGACCCACTTTTGATCTTGCACACGGGCCCGCTGATTTCATGATACGCCCCTGCCCCAAAAATTGGCAATAAAAGATGTCAAAAATCATCTTTTCGGGGGGGGGGGGGGGTGTCCCTGAATGGCAGTTTGGAAGTGTGGTCACCCTAGCTGGGACGCCTCGTGTGGTATACAGTCAGGAGATGATGTGTAATGAGCACTTCATTGTCGAGTGAATGACTGAAGGTTGATTCCCAGGGCACAAAAGAAGCAGGTCACACACCCTCCACACAGTCCGATCACAGTACAAGGTGCTCCTGTATAGTGGACACTGCACAGACACTGACGGTAACACACTCACTGCTTAGATCACAGTACCTTGCTCAATGCTTGCTTCATTCATTCACGAAGCAGGTCACCCTCCCCCTCCCTCCCTCCGCCTGCAGTCCGATCACAGATCACAGTACAAGGTGCTGCTGTATAGTGGACACTGGACAGACACTGACAGGGTAACAGACTCACTGCTCAGAACACAGTACCTTGCTCAATGCTTCCTTCATTCACGATCAGGGAGCCGATTTTCATGCTGGCACAGAAAGTGAAAGCAGAAGTGATGTCGCTGCCCGGGGAAAGCACCGCCCATATCCTACGGCGGTGCCAATCCACAGAGAGATATGAAGGAGAATGACCAATGAGAGTGTAGAGAGGCTATGTGCACCTCAAAGACTCACAAAACCCCGCAAATGAAGCGTCTTGCCTGCCTGCAATCACGGGATTGCACTGGCATGACGTTTCAAACAGCTCTGTGGCTGGCGCCCGTACACAGTACACAGTGCACTTAAAGCGGAGGTTCAGGCAAAATAACATCCATATACAAGCACACTCCTTAAAGAACGAACATGTACATTAGCCACTTTTTTTTTTTTTTATGTAGTACATACCGTACTAATGTCATTTCCAATTTCGTCTTCCGGGTACTCACTCCCGCGGGAGTAGGCGTTTCTATTCACCCGCAATGCAATCTGGGAGTTCGCCCAGATGTGACATGTCCTGCAGAAAAAGTTCCCCGGCGGATAAGGTTCCCCCCCCTGTACTGCGCATGCGCGGCACGAACCTCAACGGAGTTTCCGAAAGTAGCCGAACATGAAGAGCTGCGAGTCGGCTCTACACAGCGCCTGCGCAGTCAGCTCTACATGACTCCTAGTCATTGCGCAGGCGCCGTGTAGAGCTAACTCGCAGCTCTACATGTTCGGCTACTTTCAGAAACTCCGTTGAGGTTCGTGCCGCGCATGCGCAGTACAGGGGGGGGGAACCTTATCCGCCGGGGAACTTTTTCTGCATTACACCGTCCACCACCAGGAAGTCAGTGCTTGTGGGCTTCAAAATGCCCACAAGCAAAATGGAAAATTCAGACGGCTGATTTTAAAAGTGCATCTTTTGCCAGAAAAAAGACAGGGGAGGTTTAAAGTCACCAAACACGTGAGTACAAATTGGTGATCTATAAATACTTTGCATGCAAGCGGAAAAAAAAATAAAAATGCAGCGGAACCTCCGCTTTAAAGGACTTTTTTTTTAAATGGACATTATTTTTTTTGTGACTAGGTGTGGGGGGGCGCCCCTATGGACGCGCTGCCACTGGCTAGATCCTCACTTCAGAGTGTTCCTGTTATACTCGCTGCAGTATATTAAGTCCGTGTACTGTATACTGGGCTCAGTGTGCATGTAAAGCTGACTGCAAACTATTCATTTTCTATTATTGATAATACAGGCAGTTGATTGAGCTAACCTGCAGTATATTAAGTCAGTTTACTATATACTGGCCACAGTGTGCACGTAAAGCTGACTGCAGACTATTCCTTTTCTATTACTGATAATACAGGCAATTTATTGAGCTAACCTGCAGTATATTAAATCAGTGTACTGTATACTGGGCACAGTGTGCAGCTAAAGCTGACTGCAGACAATTCCTTGTGTACCTATTCCAATACATCAAGTAAAGTATGTCTGGAAGGCCAACAAGGAGAGGCAGACACACACAGGCCAATAAAAGAGGGCAAGCAGGCTCTGTGTCTAGAGGCAGCAGTGCTGGTCGTGGACATGGTGCATCCTCATCAGCACGTGGCCGTGGGGCAAGCTTGTCCTTTTTTTCCGCAGCTGGCCGCGTTGAGCCGCAACATGCAGAAGAGTTGGTGGAGTGGATGACCAAGCTGCCCTCATCCTCCTCATCCTCTCTAACCCAGGCTCAGGGTCCATTGTCTGCCAAAGCGGCCTCTTCCCTTGGCTCAATTGCATCAGTCCTTCCCTAGCCCCACCATGTCCTGAGGAGTCCCCCGAACTGTTTGTCCACAGTGTTGGGTATATGCTGCAGGAATATGCGCAGCGTTTTGAAGGCTCCGATGATGGTACCCAGCTTGAGGAAGGCAGTACCGTGAGCCCAGAGAGAGGGGGGGCCCAAGAAGGACAGCAAACTGGCAGTCATGTTCCCTCAGCTGCAGCATACTGCCAGGTTTGCTCCAGTGATGAGGAGGGAGGGGATGATGAGGTCACTTACTCTACATGGGTGCCTGATAGGAGAGAGAGAGGAGGAGGAGGAGGAGGAGGCACATCTCCAACGAGGCAGGATGCCCTCCAGGGGCAATCTTCAGGGCAGCACACCGACTGCATCACACCGCTGAGCTCCACATGTGCAGGGCGCTGCTGTCTCTCCGCGTTATTCCAAAAGTTCTTTTGCGTGGGCCTTTTTTTAGACGTGTGCAGCAGATCGCACCGTTGCTATTTGCAACATATGTCTGAAGTGTATCTCGTGTGGCCAAAACATCAGCCGCTTGGGCACCACATGCTTGACCAGACATATGTTGACCTGCCATGCAGTCCGTTGGCATGCATACATAAAAGACCCACACCAAAGAACAAAGCGGACCTCTCCTTGCTCCTCATCAGCTGGGATCTTAAACTCCACTATACCTTCAGTCCTCTCAGAAACCTGCACTTAGAGGTGTAGAATTAGGTGTGTCACTGCCAAGTACTTGCGGGCAATCTGCTATCGGTACACCAACGTCCGATTGTACCAGGCAAATTTCCCTGCCCCAGCTGCTGCACCACCGAAAGAAATTCGCTCCCAGCCATCCACATGCCCAGCGGTTGAATGCTAGCTTGGCTAAATTGCTAGCACTTCAACTGCTGCCTTTTCAGTTGGTAGACTCTGCCCCCTTCCGTGAGTTTGTGGAATGTGCGGTACCTCAGTGGCAGGTTCTCAAACGCCACTTTTTTCACGGAAGGCGATTCTGGCTCTCTACCGGCATGTGGAAGGCAATGTCTTGGCCTCGCTGGACAGGGCGGTCAGCGGTAAGGTGCATATTACCGCTGACTCATGGTCCAGCAGGCATGGACAGGGACGTTACCTATCTTTCACGGCCCACTGGGTGACTCTGCTGGCAGCTGGGAAGGATGCAGGACAGGGTGCAGTAGTGTTGGAGGTTGTTCCGCCACCACGCCTCCAAAATGCTACTAGTGGTGATTCTGACACACCTCCTCCACCCCGCCTCTTCTTCTTCCTCCATGGCCTCTTCCTGTGCTGATTTGTCCTCGGAACCTGCGGTGCTCCTTAGGCGTTCAAGGGGCTACGCAAGTACGCAGGCAAAAAGATGCCATACGGTGATTGAGCTGGTGTGCTTGGGGGACAGGAGCCACACTGGGGCAGAGATTCTATCAGCTCTGCAGGGGCAGGTTCAGAGGTGGTTGACGCCATGCCAGCTCCGCCCTCCGACAGGGACACCTGACCCATGTGCCCTGTTTGGCTCACATCCTTAACTTGGTGGTGCATCGGTTCTTGGGAAGGTTCCCGGGCTTACAGGATTTCCTGAGGCAGGCCAGGAAAGTCTGTGTGCATTTCCGCCGGTCATATAATGCCAGTGCTCGGCTGGCTGACCTCCAAAAGGAATACAACCTGCCCAAGAACCGCCTAATCTGTGACATGTCCACCAGGTGGAACTCAACGTTGGCCATGCGTATCTGTGCTACTATGGCACCAGGACAGGGTCAGAGGAGCTTGGTTTTTTTGCCATGCCAGTGGGTCATGATCAGGGATGCATGCACTGTCCTGTCACCATTTGAGGAGGCCACAAGGATGGTGAGCAGTGACAGTGCATGCATCAGTGACACTGTCCCTCTTGTCCACCTGTTGGAGCACACGCTGTGTGTAATAATGGACAGGGCACTTGAGGCAGAACAGAGGTAGGAAGAGGAGTACTTCCTTACCTCTCAAGGCCCCCTTTATCTAGACAGTGTTCCTGCTTGCCCGCCGATCACACAGGAAGAGGACGAGGAGGAGGGTTGTGTCAGCATGGAGGTGGAGCCTAGCACTCGGCATCAGCAGCAGTCTTCAAGGGATTTACAGTCCCAAGAAACCCATGGACTTGTACGTGGCTGGGAGGAGGTGGCTGCGGATCATGTTGTCCTTAGTGACCCAGAGGACTCCGGACCGAATGCCTCAGAAAACCTACGCTGCATGGCCTCCCTGATCCTGCAAAGCCTGCGAAAGGATCCTCGTATTCGTGGTATCAAGGAGAGGGATCATTACTGGCTGGCAACCCTCCTTGATCCACGTTACAAGGGTAAGGTTGCGCACCTTATCCAGCCGTCGCAGAGGGAGCAGAGGATGAATCCTCTTTGGGAGGCCTTGCAGAAAGGTTTGTGCAATGCGTTTCCAGAGCCTGGGAGGTTACAAATTCCTGGTCCTGGACAACGTGTTGCTGAGGCTTCGGTCAGTCACAGAAGGAGCGGTGGAGAAGGTGGCCGTCTGACCGATGCATTCAGACAATTTTTTAGTCTGTAGCCCCAAGGTCTGATCAGTTCCAGCAACCATCGCCATCGTCTGCTTCACATGGTGCAGGAATACCTAGGGGCAAGATCAGACTTGGACACCTTTCCCACCGAAAATCCTTTGGGTTACTGGGTCTTGAGGATGGATCACTGGCCAGAGCTTGCACAGTATGCAATTGAGCTACTGGTCTGTCCTGCATCCAGCGTTCTTTCGGAACGCACATTCAGTGCTGTTGGAGGCTTTGTAACCGATCACAGGGTGCGCCTGTCCACCGAATCGGTTGATCGACTGACCCTCATAAAGATGAACCAGTCTTGGATCACCACTAGCTACCAAGCACCTGAAGCTGATATAACAGAATAATTTATTTTGAAAGGTCACATCCCTTCAAGACTGCCTATGCTGATGCTGAGTGACTGTCCTGTTATGTTGACTGACTATCCTCCTCCTCCTCAATGATCCGATTCCTGATGATAGCTTGGAAGAACATTTTTGTTTCTAGGTGCCGCCACCAGTGGCTAAGGCCCAATTTTTCAGCCCCTGTTTAACAGGGGCATGTAATTACAACTTGTTATGCAATGCTTTGCAGCAGGGCTCATTCCTGCAGTCCAACTAGAGTATCTGGTAGAGGTTGCAGTGTCGTGGCACCAGCACCAGTGCCTAAGGCCCAATTTTTCAGCCCCTGTTTAACAGGGGCGTGTAATTACAATTTTTAATGCAATACTTTGCAACAGGGCTCATTGCTGTGCATCAAGTACAGTATATGTGAGGGGTTGCAGTGTTGTGGCACCAGCACCTGTGCCTAAGGCCCAATTTTTCTGCCCCTGTTCAACAGGGGCATGTAATTACAATTCTTGATCTAATATTTCACAGCAGGGCCTGTTCCTGTGCCCACCAAGAGTAACTGTGAGGCCTCACAGTGTTGTGGCAACATCAACACCTGAGGCCCAAATTTCTGCAGAGTATATAGGGCAGGCCACTAATTTCAAACATCAGACTTTCATACGACTCCTACTTACAAACGGAGGGAGACAACAGGAAGTGAGAGGAAATCTACCCCTAGGGAGGGAAATTCTCTCCTGTAAGAGTTAATATGGGAAAAACCTGTCTCCTCACTTATGTTTATCACCAATCCTTGTTTCACTAAAAACCCCAAATTTTCTAAATCCAATTGTCATTGGGACAGAAAGTGAGGTGAAATCTTCTGAAAAGGTGCACAGACAGCAAAACAAATGTTACAGGGGTGATAACCCTTCTTTCGCGTTTGCAGGATATCCCCCCCCCCCATCTTTATCAACATACTCACTACCTCTCATCACGCATATCCACTCCACACCTTGATTAATTGATTATTTATACCAAACTTTTCATTTCATTCTAAGTAATTAGACAAACGTCAACTAACAACCAACAAAATAAATGTTACGAATTAATCCAATAAGTGGTCAAACCATGTAATAAAATGAATAGGTCTATTTAATATGAATTCAACATTGATTAGGTACCAGCCAGTCTGGAGTTGCAAAGCAGCACCAGATTTTCACTTAATACCCTAATAACCAAATCTCTGAATGCCCCATTGCAGGTGCCTTGCCCCCCCTTCCTCCTCTCCAGGTCCATGAGCGTGGCCCCTTGTAAGTCCGGTGGACTGTGGGCCCGCCTGGAGGGCGCGGAGGGAAAGAGTGGAGACAACAGGATCGCTGAACGCTAATGTTTTTAGATATCTGGTCTGTGCGACACATCCTCACTCTCATCCACTTTATGGTAAATATACCTCTATGTATAGGGAGACATATAATTTGCACAATTTGAAATGTTGCAATAAAGTTTTATATACTGTCAAATGTCCTAAATCATATTCTTTGATATATTTCCCTAGAATTTAAAAATCCCCCTGAAGAAGATCAGAAATACAAAAGGTCGAAATGCATTGGGGTTTTCATGTGGATAATAATGTTGTAAATATAATTGGCAAACCATGTTTTCCTTGGGGTGTTTCTTGCCATGAGTGATGTCTTTGTTGCTGTCTGTGTCATAATACCAGAGCTTTCTTTTTATATATAAAAAATTGTATATTTGTACTTATTTTTTTATTCTCTGATATATGAAAAAACTCTTATACAATTACCTTTGTACTTTTTGCTGCCTAAAAAAACCCATGGGGAAACCTTCCATTTTTTGAACAATTTTGGGTTGTGCAGCCCTGGGCATTCTCACATATGTGTTTTACGATTCTTTATCTTTTGGGTGGTTAAACACCCGCTCCCCTTCCAACATATTCGAGCCCCAATATGAGCTTAGGTATATCCCATTTTTTGAAGATGTTGCAGGTTTCTCCTTCTAGTCACCTACGCGGTGACAATGAGGAGATTTACATAAAGTGTAAACAGCCTATACTTAAAGGCACGTGCATTTAGCTTAAATAGATAGAATCTACTATTTAAGTATAGGAGAAGATCTCTCCCGGAGTGAAAGAAGACAAAGTTTCCCCTCCTCATCTCTCATCAAATTGGTTGAACTCAATATGCCCTTAGCTCTTATAACATTAATTAAAATGAAACAATACATATATATGATTCAAATTATTAAACTATTTATATATTGATTTCCTGTATGTCTTTGCATTACAATTATTTGCTCTTCAGCAATGATCCTGTGTGGACCGCCATGTCCAGCTCCGCGGCACTGGGTGGGCGCCTCTGTTCCTTTTTTTTTTATTACAAACGTGCAAAAATAAATGGTACAATACAATATATCATGGAACAAGGGAAATACAATGTCTTTGAGGTATCATGGTTGTAGTTTATGACAAAATAAAACAATGAATGAACAGAATCTTTCTTCTATTTAATGCCAGTGTTAAACATGTAATCAGGAGGTAAGTTTGGTTAAGGACTTGTTTTGGTATCTTTTTTTTTTTTTGATATAGGTGTTGGTGTTTATCTAAGATTTAAGAGGAGTTCTGAGTGTTTAAACCAAGGGTTCCATTTTTTTTCAAGTAGGTGTGTGGAGTTGTATAAGGTGTGAAAAAATGTATATATTGTTGATTCTGGTTTTTAGTTGGGTTATTGGCAATTGTGGGGATTTCCAGTGGTAAGCTATGAGCCAGTGTTTAGAGACACACATTGTATGGACTAGTTTTAATTGGTGAGTGGATAAACCTATGATTGGGGCAAATAATAAACAGTTGGAGAGGGAAAGTTTTATGTTATTGTCTGAAATTTTGGAGGAAAATTTTTCAAGTCGCCTCTACAACGGCAATACCACTCCACATTCCCAAAATATATGGGAAAAAGAACCAGTGGAATCGCAATCTCTGAAGCATGTTTGGGGGACTGAAGGGAAAATAGAGTGGAGTTTTACTGGCGTGTAATACCATCTGGTAAAAACCTTTATTGCAGTTTCTCTGATCGTGATTGATTTTGTGCATCTGAGTAGGTTATTAATACAGTCGGACTATTTTTCTGGAGGGAGTGAGATGTCGCATTCTTGTTCCCATTTGTGCATATAGGGTCATTTTGACTGGTTATCTGTATTGATCAGGTTCAAATATATTTTAGAGATTAAGCCAGTTATTCTCTGGGATTTGGAACAGATACTTTCATAAAATGTTGGTGATGTGATGTCTGTTAATGGGAAATGTGAGTTATCGAAATCTCTAATCTGGAGGAAACATCTAAGTTCAGTTTTGGTGATGTTATAACGGAAAATTTATTACCAAATACTTACCGTAATTTTCCTTTCCTGATGGACTCCATGGCAGCCTACGTGTGGGTTAACCCCGCCTCCTCTCCAATGCTATAGGACCCCATACCCATAAAAGTAAGCTCACCTCTCAGCACTGTGTTCCGTAACTAGCCGAATCTTGGACACTTACTTTCTTTTATTAATATTTTCTTTCAGGGTGGGAACTCCGTCTGCCATGGAGTCCATCAGGAAAGGAAAATTATGGTAAGTATTTGGTAATAAATTTTCAGTTTTCCTGACTGACTCCATGGCAGCCTACGTGTGGGAAATAACTAGCCAGACCACACGGGTGGGTATGCTGAACAAAAAAGCTTTAATTTGTCCTGTCAACCGACAGGATTCTTAACCCAAAATTAACAGACGACAATGATGCCGGTTCAATGCAGTAATGGGCCATAATTGTATTGATAGAGGCCCACGAGGCCGCTTTACAAATGACATCTGGAGCCACATGTTGGGCTGCCGCCCAGGAAGCTGCCATCCCTCTCGTGGAGTGTGCCGTCACCGCCTGTGGAGGAGCAAAGCCCTTAGCCCTGTATGCTTGCTGGATTGTTTGGACGATCCATGATGCAATTGTTCTGGTTGATGCTTTCTTCCCTCTGTTGTTTCCAGAATGTAGAACAAACAGATGATCAGATCGTCTGAAGGAAGAAGTAATTTTTAGATACTCCTTTAGGATTTCACCCATATCCAGGGGATGAGTTTCACTGGAATCTGGAGTCTTAAATGTAGGTAGAACAATTTCTCGATTTTCGTGAAATACCGAAGACACCTTTGGATTTGAACCCAACATGGACTACTCGATCCAGAAAAAAATGTTAGAAAAGGTTCTTCATGACCTAGAGACCCGATCTCAGAGACCCTCTTAGCCAAGGTGATGGCTACTAAGAAGGCTACTTTTGCTGAAAAGTCCTTAATGGAGGACGGGGAGGGCCCCGACATACTGAGTCCAGTCAGAGAATCTAGAACGAGTGGAAGATCCCACTTGGCAAATCTTGGTTTTCTTTGGGGCTTAATTCTTGATGCCCCCCGAAAGAATTGTCTGACTAAGGGATGGACTGCCCATGAGACTCCAGAGAAGGCCGACAAGGCCGAAACTTGTACTCTTAGAGAGCTAACAGATAAGGGTAAGTCTAGTCCTGTTTGCAGAAAACTAAGAACATCCTGAACTCTTGGATTTTTGAAGGAGGGGAAACCAAGGCCTGTTTGGCCAGTAAGGAGCCACTACTGCTATTTCGGCTGATTCCGCTTGAAGTCTCCTCAGGAACTTGAGGATTATCGGGGGAGAAGCGTATGCCCGCCTGAACCTCCATCTGTCCGTCAGGGCATCCGTTCCGACTGCCTGGCTGCAACGGCCCGAGAATAGAACTTCACAGTTTTGTGATTGTAGGGGGAAGCGAATAGGTCCACTTCGGGATTGACTCCCAGAGACAGAATCCAGTTGAAGGACTGTACATGGAGGGACCACTCGTTGTTGTCTAGACGAGTTCGAGAGAGGAAGTCTGCCTGGGAGTTCTGGACTCCCGGAATGAAAACTGCCGAAATATTGGCCAGGTTTTTCTGGGCCCATGTTATTATAGGCTCGACCTCTAGAAGGAGAGTAGAACTCCGAGTCCCCCCTTGCCTCTTCACATACGACACTGCTGTTGTGTTGTCCATCCTTAACAATACCATCTCTCCTTTCAGGAACTGGGAGAAAAATTGGAGGGTGCACCAGGCCGCCCTGAGCTCCAGGACGTTTGAGCCTGGGTTGTGAAGACGAGCATCCCATCTGCCCTGAGCTAGGTTCTGACCACAGAGAGCCCCCCAGCCTGAGCCGCTGGCGTCGGTTGTGACTGTAACCCAGGAGATGGGGGCAATGGAGTGACAATTTTGCAAATTCTTGAGTTGCAGCCACCGGAAGAGGCTGTTTCTCATTTTTGCGGATATGTGGATGAGTTGACTCTTGTCCCCTGACTTCCACTGCCGGAGGAATCCTGACTGAAAAGGGCGTAACCTCCATAGAGCCCATTTGACCATGGGGGACGTGGAGACCATTGTGCCGATAATTCTTAGGCATTGTGATGCTTTCAGATGAGGAGCATCCAGAGCACGAGAAATCCTCTTCCGAATCACCGGAATCTTCTCTGCCGGGAGGGAGATGGTGTTCTCCACTGTGTTGAACAGAGCCCCTAAGTAAATTAAGTTTTGGGCTGGATCCAGGTGGCTTTTTTCCAAGTTTAGAAGCCATCCAAAGCTGGAAAGGGTTGAGATCACTTGTTCTCTGTGCACCATAAGCCGTTCTCTGTTTTGAGACAGAACTAGGAGATCGTCTAAATAATGGTAAAGACGCACACCTTTTAGCCTGATGAGGGCCACTACGGCCAAGAGGACCTTGGGGAAAACTCAAGGAGAAGTTGCCAACCTGAACGGTAGGCAGATGAATTGAAGATGTTCTTGCCCGATATGGAACCGGAGGTACTTTAAAAAGTCCTTTGCCGCTGGTACATGGAAATAGGCATCTTTCAGGTCTATCGAAATCATCCAGTCGCCTGGTTGAATGGCTTGCTGGATTGTTGACAGTTTCCATTTTGAATTTTCCGTGCCTTATGAACCTGTTCAGGTACATCAGATCTATTACCGGGCACCAGGCACCGCTTTTCTTTTGGACTAGGAAAAGGGGGGAGTATACTCCTTGGAATTGTTCTTCCTCTGGGACACGTACTACTGCTCCCTGGGTTTTCAGCAGGTCTACGTAGGACAGTAAGGCCTGTTTTTGTTCTTCCATACTTGGAAGTAGGGTTGAGATAAATCTGGGGGGAGGAATGCTGGAGAAGGACCATGCGTGACCTGACGACACTGTCCTGACGACTCAGAAGTCTGAGATTGAGGCCACCCACACGTGCCGGAAGAGGAGCAGGCGTGCCCCTACCCGACCCGCCTGGGCGGGCAAAATCTCAAAAGGATTTAGCCTGATCGCGACCACTGGATGCTTGGTTGTTTGCTGGCTTGCGGAAGGACGCTTGGCCTCTGCTCCAGTTTCTTCTGAAGTCCCGGCCAGGTCTATAGGAGCGTGCTTCTCTTGAGCGCTCCGGACTGCGTCTTCTGAACTGGGGCCTTCTTCGATTCTGTGGACGCCTGTCCTGTGGAAGAAAGCCAGATTTTCTGCCTGTGGCCTTTGCTATGGCGTCATCTAGTTTATTACCAATCAGGGATGATCCTTCGAAAGAAATCTTGCACCATGTTTGCTTAGAAGATGGGTCAGCCTGCCAAGGGCATAGCCATAGGGCACGTTTAGCTGTAACTGAGGATAGCATAATCCTGGACAGTAGACGGATCAGATCAACTGATGCTTCACCCAAGAAGGCCACTGCTAGTTTTAGCTCTGCTGCTGCTGAGTTATTTGCCAGATCTTCTGAAACACCTTTGAGAAATGAATCTACATTCTCAGTCCATGCCTCCATAGCCTTAGATACGGCTGCCAAGGCTAGAGCAGGTTTACAAGCTGTCCCAGCAAGACCGTAAATTCTTTTTAAAAAAAGCTGAAAAACCCCCCTTGGGAGGTGGGACTTTGAGAGTGACTGACGACACACAGAGGTATATCAAAAAATATATATGAATTTAATCAAAAAGTACAAAGAATTGATTACAAAAACAGTCTATAATAAAATACATGGATTAAATACAGATCCACAAAAAGACTGTTTGCATTCATAAAAAGAGAATTATGACTTTATGAGCAGACCCGACAGCTGTTTCGGTATACCCTTCTTCGGGGGATTTGTAGACATAAGAGTCAGGAGTTGTCTATGAAAAGACAGATTCCGTTAAATACATAATGTTATTGTGTATATATGTACATAAAATTATTTACATCGATAAACAAAATATAACATAACGAATATGAAGTAAATGGATATTTGCTTACAGATATTTAAAAAAATGGTTCGGTATTCCATGCGTGAATAAGACACGTGTGTTGCTGTGTATATGGAGCGAAAAATAGGCACCCCACAGAAAAGGGCTCAAGATGGAGCAGGGTCCAGCTTTTTATATAATTAGGGATGTGGTGACTGACAACATTTACAGTTCTGCAATTGTTGGTCTTCTTTTCCTCGTAAATTCTTTTAAGGTCCTGATCCATTCTTCTGTCAAGACTGTCCTTAAAGGAGACTGTGTCTTCAAGAGGGAGCGTGACGTGTTTAGCCAGACGCATTACCGCTGCGTCCACAGGAGGAATATTCTCCAGGTATTTCACCTCTTCTGCCTTGAATGGATACATTCTGGAGGCCTTATTTGTCATCGAGGACTTCCTGTCCACTTTGCTCCACTCTTCATCAAAGATGCCCTTTAGTTCGGCTAAAAGCGGAAAGCTTGGGCGCTCTTTCCCCAGGCGCTTGAACAACTTTTTCTGTTTAGCTGGGGGAGTAGAAGGGTCTTCCCACATAAGGGCCTCTTTGACCGCTTTAATGAGCGGAGTAACTTGAGAGAAATCAAATTCCACACTCTCTTCATCACTCTCTAATTCTCCTTCCGAAGGAAGAGGCGAGGATGCGTAGGGCTGGGAAGGACCTGGAACTTCACGGACCACATCAGCCGGGGAGCCAGATCGAATAGTGCTGGACTGGCTTTGTGCGTGGGAAGCATCCATCTCCTTAAGAGAACGTTGCACCACCTGTTTTACTAGAGACTCGATCCGTTGGTCTTCTGTCTCTTTTTCCCCAACCGCATGGGCATAGCAATGGCTGCATAATGATTTGCCCTCTGGGACTCGTGAGCTGCATCTCCAGCAGGCTCTCCGATCAGAATAACTGTCCTGGCGGTGGGAGCGGTGTCTGGAGGAGGAATGGGAACTTCTCCTCTGGTGAGATGCAGACAGGGAATCACGTCTGTGTTTTGATTTTGATGAATGCTGCGGCATGGCAAGGTCTGAGTCGAGATGAAGATCTGCGGAAGGGCTAATAAAGGAAAAAAGGGGGATTGGGGAAAAGAGATAAGCCGTCAAGCAACAATACTTGCGACTGAACCCCACGCCCTCCCCTCTCCTGCACATACCTTGTGCGTGAGGGCTGGCCACATGTAAGCGGTGAATTGTCCATAACTTCTGGACTAAGGAGTCACAATAGAGACAGGTCGACCAAAAAAACCTACAGTATTTATACAAAATTTTTTATTGGTAACTTGCCCTTTAAGGAAAGTGCACTATATAATGATAAGCGATATATGTTGAAAAGACACATTATGTACTGTGAGGGGGTTAACTCGGTAGCGGGTGTGTGTGACCCCCTGGTTGGGCTCCCCACACAAAAACAGGGCCAGCAGACTGAGGTTGTGGTTTTCAAAATCAAAAGGTGCGGTTTATTTCTCTATGTACAGTGACAAAAACACAGCAAAGCCAAAAAGAAACATAAACAAAATAAATCCTGGTCAGTTTGACCTCTGACTAAACATGCAGGTTTCCTAAACTAACAACTGGGATCAGCCTGGTGCTGTCCTAGTCCCTAAGTCCCTGGTTTAGTAACAGTCCAAACAAATAGCCACACAGGCTTTGCCTCACCGCACAGGGGTTCACTCTCCCTAGACAGTCCACACAGGTCTTGTTCCAGGCATGAGCTAACACCTAATGAATCTGGGAGTTTTTATAGAGGCCTTAAACGAACTGACAGGCTTCAGCTGGTCTCATCAACTCCCTGCCTGCACGACGCCCAGCCCTCTCCCTAGAGGTATGAGTCATCCATGAGCCTACTAGCCTCAGCTGGGCTTATACAACTCTCCACCCTAGTTGTACAAGTCAGCATAAAGCCTGAATCTGGGAGAAATATATCTACCCCCCTGGATGCAACCAGGTGACTTTACCTTCCTGCTGTCACATACCCCCCCCTCTTGTTTTAACCTTGGGGTTGGAACACCAGCAATCAGGCATTCATGTACTCGAGACAAAGCATCCACATTCCCCATTTGAACGCCAGGGCGATGCTTTACTGTGAAGTTGAATTCCTGTAGGGCCAGGAACCACCTATTCACTCTTCTATTTGTCTCCTTGTTTTGAGCCATCCACTTTAACGGAGCGTGATCCGTAACCATGTCAAAGTGCCTACCTAGCAGATAGTACCGAAGGGAATCTAGAGCCCACTTCACCGCTAAACACTCCTTTTCAACCGTGGCGTAATTTACCTCATGGGACTTCAACTTCCTGCTGAGGTAAATGACTGGGTGCTCTTCCCCGTTCCAGACCTGGGACAATACTGCTCCTAACCCCACATCTGACGCATCACTTTGTACGACAAAGTCTTTAGAGAAGTCGGGTGAGTACAACACTGGCTGGCTACATAAGGCTTGTTTCAAGAATTGGAATGCTGCCTCAGCCTCGGGGGTCCATTTAATCATGACCGACCCTTTCCCTTTCGTCAGGTTGGTTAGGGGCACAGCCTTAGAAGCAAAGTGGGGAATGAAGCGCCGATAATAACCCGCGATTCCCAGAAAGGCCCGTACCTGCTTCTTGCTGTTGGGACGTGGCCAACTCTGGATGGCCTCGACTTTGTTGAGTTGGGGTTTTATCACTCCCCTGCCAATGGTGTACCCAAGATATTTGGCCTCCTCCTGCCCAATGGTACACTTCTTGGGGTTAGCCGTAAACCCCGCTTCCCGGATAGAGTCTAGGACTGCTTGCACTTTTGGCAGATGTGAGGCCCAATCTGTGCTATGGACAATTACGTCATCCAGGTAAGCCGCAGCATACTTCCGATGGGGCCTCAGTATCTGGTCCATTTTCCGCTGGAATGTGGCCGGCGCATTCTGTAACCCGAACGGCATTCTCTTATATTGGAACGCCCCGTCTGGGGTTACAAATGCGGTTTTCTCTTTGGCCGACTTGGCCAGGGGAATTTGCCAATACCCTTTTGTGAGGTCAAGAGTCGTCATGTATCGGGCTGTTCCCAGCCGGTCGATCAACTCATCTATACGTGGCATGGGGTAGGTGTCAAATTTTGTAACTTTGTTCAACTGACGAAAATCGTTACAAAATCGCCAGCTCCCATCCGGTTTAGGCACCAACACAATGGGACTAGACCAATCACTTTGGGACTCCTCTATCACCCCTAAGTTCAGCATTTTCTGTACTTCCTCCCGTATTGCCTCCCGTCGGGCCTCTGGGATCCGATAGGGTTTTAACTTCACCCTTTCACCGGGCGGGGTAATAATATCATGCTCTACCCCAGATGTTTGTCCCGGCAGCTCAGAGAACACCTCCTTGTTGCGAAGCACAAACTCCTTAACCTCCTGTTGTTGGGGTTGTGACAAGGTGGCTGCTATTCCAACCTCCGGAATCACGCAACCAGTTTGAGCTGGTGACCAAGTTTCTGCGACTAGGGACTCTCTATCCCTCCAGGCTTTCAACAGATTAACGTGATATATCTGTTCGGGCTTTCGCCTTCCTGGTTGTCTGACCTTGTAATTCACTTCGCTCACTTTTTCCATTATCTCGTAGGGGCCTTGCCATTTGGCAAGGAATTTACTTTCAACCGTAGGGACAAGTACCAATATCCTATCCCCCGGGGAAAAGGTACGGGTCTTTGCTCCACGGTTGTACACTCTCTGCTGTGCCAACTGCGCTTGGGCCAAATGTTCCTTCACGATGGGCATTACCTGTGCAATTCGATCTTGCATCAGGGCGACATGCTCAATCACACTCCTGTGGGGAGAACTCTCACTTTCCCAAGTTTCCTTGGCAATATCCAACAGCCCTCTTGGGTGTCTCCCATACAGTAACTCAAAGGGGGAGAATCCCGTAGAGGATTGGGGCACCTCCCTAATAGCAAACATCAAATAAGGAAGTAGACAGTCCCAATCCTTTCCATCTCTATCCACCACTTTCTTCAACATTTGTTTTAGGGTTTTGTTGAATCTTTCAACCAGCCCATCGGTTTGGGGGTGATACACAGATGTACGCAATTGCGTCACTTTGAACAATTTACACAGCTCTTTCATAACCCGGGACATAAAGGGTGTACCTTGGTCCGTAAGCAGTTCTTTACAAATACCCACCCGGCTAAAAACAAGAGATAGCTCTTTGGCTATGGTTTTGGCCGAGGTATTTCTGAGAGGGATCGCTTCTGGATAACGGGTGGCATAGTCCATTATAACCAATATGTACTGGTGCCCCCTAGCGGACTTGATTATAGGACCTACCAAATCCATTGCGATTCTCTCAAACGGGACCTCAATGATGGGTAGAGGGACCAGCGGGCTACGGAAATGTGGCATCGGGGCCGACCTCTGACACACAGGGCAGGAGGAACAATAATTTTCTATGTCCTTCATCACCCCAGGCCAATAGAATCTCTGTAATACCCTCTCTCGGGTTTTCTCTGTCCCCAGATGACCTCCAAGAATGTGCCCATGGGCCAACTCCAACACCAACTTCCTGTAAGGTTTGGGCACCACAAGCTGCTCAACGGTTTCTTCTGCCCTTTTTGCCACCCGATACAGTAGGTCCTTCTCTACGCTGAAGTATGGGTAAGTGCAGGTATTATCTGGGTTCACTAACTCGCCATCTATTTCCACTACGTTTTCCCGTGCCTTTATTAGGGCGGGGTCTTTTAACTGTTCTGTGGCAAAATTTTCCCTGTGAACCTCCAGATCAGAAAACTCCACAGACGGTAGGTTTTCGTCTGAGGAGGTGGGCTCCTCTCCAGTTTCTTGAGTCTCCGCTGCCAATACTGACAAGGGAAATTCTGGAGAGTCCTCACCACTCTCAGAGGAGTTCTGGCTATCACATTCCTGGTACATAGGGGCACCAGTGGGGGGCTCAGGATCATCCCACAGTTCCCAGAACTTCGGAAAATCTCTTCCCACAATGGCATCATGCGGTAATTGAGATACTAACCCCACTGGATGAGAGAGGGTACCTTTGGGGGTCTCGAAACACACTGTAGTCACTGGATACTCTCGGGTGTCCCCATGCACACAAATAACAGCTACCTTGCTATTCCCAGAGACCTCTGTTTTAACTAATTCAGCCTTTATCAGGGTCACAAGGCTACCTGAATCCAGTAATACCACAACATTTCTACCATTAATACACATTTTGCATAAATGTTTCTCAGTTCCCCGAATGGCAGTGCATGCGACTGTCGCACACAGCGACTGACGTCTGTCCGTCAGAAAGTCACCTTGCATGGGTTCCTCCACAACCGGGCAATTTGCTGCAATATGTCCCGCTTGCCGGCAGCGGTAGCAAACAATCCTTTTGGCTGCCTCTTGAGCCCCTGACTTCCCAGGCTGTTCTCGCCAAACTTTGGGTAGAGCTCCCACCCTCTCACTCTCTCCACCCTCACCCCTTGGAATCCTCTTATCCGCCCCTGGGGATGGTCTGGTCTTAGGGTGGAAAGTCCGAGAGTCTCTGGAAGAGGCTGTCAGGTTCTCTGTAGCCAAGTATTTCTCTACACGATCCACAAGACCACTGGCCGTCTCTGGGTCTCCATGGCTTACCCACTTTTGGATGGCAGTAGGAAGAGCTCTCAAAAACCGATCCATTACAACACGTTCCACAATCTCTGGTGCTGACAAAGTCTCTGGCTGTAGCCACTTCCTGCTCAGGTGAATGAGATCATACATTTGAGACCTGGGGGGTTTTCCAAGCTGGAAAGTCCAGTTATGCACACGCTGAGCCCGGACAGCCTGGGTGACACCCAGCCTTGCCAAAATTTCAGCTTTTAGCATCACATAGTCTTTTGCTTGGTTAGGCTCTAGGTCATAGTAAGCCTTCTGCGATTCACCAGTTAACAGAGGAGCCACCAGTCCAGCCCACTGCTCCTCAGGCCACTTTTCTCTTTCAGCAGTCCTTTCAAATGTGGTCAAAAATACCTCTGGATCATCCTCTCCAGTCATTTTTGTCAATAAACGACTCACCCCAAAGGACGCGGTATTAGTGGGACGGCTTTCCTCACTGGTCTGCGGACGTTGCTGCATTACTGCTTCCATTTGTTGTAGTCTCTGCTCTTGCTTCTGTAACAGGTCTATGAAGCGGGCCTCAGATTGCTGCTGGGCTTGTTGATGAGCTTGCTGCTGGGCTGCAAGGCTCCTTTGCAAACCTGCATTTGTCTGCTGTTGATTGGCATTTGCTAGAGCCAGCTGTTTCAGTATCTCCTCCATGCTGGCTTAAAAAAAACTGCCACTGGTTCTCCACCAACTGTGAGGGGGTTAACTCGGTAGCGGGTGTGTGTGACCCCCTGGTTGGGCTCCCCACACAAAAACAGGGCCAGCAGACTGAGGTTGTGGTTTTCAAAATCAAAAGGTGCGGTTTATTTCTCTATGTACAGTGACAAAAACACAGCAAAGCCAAAAAGAAACATAAACAAAATAAATCCTGGTCAGTTTGACCTCTGACTAAACATGCAGGTTTCCTAAACTAACAACTGGGATCAGCCTGGTGCTGTCCTAGTCCCTAAGTCCCTGGTTTAGTAACAGTCCAAACAAATAGCCACACAGGCTTTGCCTCACCGCACAGGGGTTCACTCTCCCTAGACAGTCCACACAGGTCTTGTTCCAGGCATGAGCTAACACCTAATGAATCTGGGAGTTTTTATAGAGGCCTTAAACGAACTGACAGGCTTCAGCTGGTCTCATCAACTCCCTGCCTGCACGACGCCCAGCCCTCTCCCTAGAGGTATGAGTCATCCATGAGCCTACTAGCCTCAGCTGGGCTTATACAACTCTCCACCCTAGTTGTACAAGTCAGCATAAAGCCTGAATCTGGGAGAAATATATCTACCCCCCTGGATGCAACCAGGTGACTTTACCTTCCTGCTGTCACAGTACATATACACCTATATGTATAAGCAAAGACTATGATTGGAACAGACAAAAAACAAATCCGCACTGCCTTTAAGTGTTTTAAATAGTGCATTGACCTGATTGAGAGACAAGAGCCTCAGCAGGGAGATCCAAGTAGCCTCTGCTCGCCTGTCAGGGGAGATCCCAAAATGACACAGGCGAGCCTAGCTTTTAAATTCCACGCCCGTGACATCACCGCTGTCAATCCAGCTCACCTGCGTGTGGGAGGATCTCCCATCTGCGCCTGTGTGGCCGCCTAGCGACCCGCTGGACCGCGCATGTGCGAACCAAGCCTCGCACTGGGAGAGGGCAATGCGCATGCGTGAATGGCGGCGGCGCCCGAGAATTGGGTCACCGCTGTGGGCTGGAACGCAGAACGTTCCAGCCGCCATTGGGGAGAGCAGGGGCATGTTTTAACAAACAGACAACAAATATAAAAAAGATGCGACTGCCATGGAGCATGGAAAAAATAAGTAGCAGACCTGCCAGCCGGGGGAATTCAGGGCACACCGCAGCAACTTCCATTCAAACCTTCACGGTTGCTGTAAGCCCTCCACCCGCCCATGGCTGGGTTCCGAGCTGCACCGCTAAAGGTGTGCCAATCATCCATCGATCCATCCATCTGGAAATCTGCACAGCCGTGCATGCTTCAGGTCCATTGGAGGAGGACAAAAAAGGAACACAGTGCTGAGAGGTGAGCTTACTTTTATGGGTATGGGGTCCTATAGCATTGGAGAGGAGGCGGGGTCAACCCACACGTAGGCTGCCAAGGAGTCAGTCAGGAAACTTAATTTTTAATGACGAGAAGGAAGTGAATGAGGCATTCTCTATAAATTTCGTGAGGGTAATTAAGTTGTTGTTAATTCACCATATGTACTCATTTGGATGTTTAATTAAAAATGTAGGGTCTCCTATGAAGGAAGCGAGGGGAGGTGTTGTGGATGTCATTTTGAATGTCCCCTATCACCCCTATTATTTGCCCTAGCACTTGAACCCCTAGCTACAGCTATTTTACAACACCCAGACATAAAAGGATATAATTCTAATGATAATACATACAAACTCAGCATGTATGCTGACGACATGATCTTATTCCTTATTCAACCCAACATAGCGTTACCAACGCTACTCCACATATTCAAAAAAAATTCATCGCTTTCTGGATTATCAGTAAACGTCTCTAAATCAGTTGGCCAATAAACATTCGCCAAGCACAACTAGATACCATTAGTGCCTCATTTAACTTCACATGGTCTAAAGAAACTCTACCATATCTAGGTATTCACCTTACCCCAGATACCAATAATTTATCCTCTAAGAATTACCTACCTATGTTGCAAAAATTAAGATCAACATTGAAAATATGGAAATCATTCAACATATCATTCCTAGGTAAAATAACAGCAGTAAAAATGACAATTTTACCAAAATTGTTATACTTATTTAGAGCACTTCCTATTAGATTAAACAAAACAATGTTAACTAAATTTCAATCAGAGATCAACAAATTTGTATGGTCAGACTCCCACCCACAAATTTCTAAAACTGTATTATACAAAACCACGAAAAATTGCGGTTTGGGACTCCCGGACTTCTAGTCTTACTATTTAGCTGCAAGATGGTACCAAATTGCCCAATGGCACATATGCAACCTGAAAACCCCCTGAATCATATTTGAAAGAGACTCAGTCTTACCCTATTCCATAGCCGGATTATTATGGGGCAATAAAATCTCCAACCGCGCCCTAGAAAAGCTTAACCAATTGGTGTCCCAGTCACACCAATTATGGAGATTTATACTACAAGGGGGCGCCTCTGTTCCATCCAGCTTCTAGGAACGGTGGTGCCGTTCTCCCCAATTTGTGTTTCCCATGGTCAAGACCCTTCCCCTAGGGACACTGTGGGGAGCCTCCTCTGTGCTGGCGGTGTCCCTTGATTGCCGCTGGACTGTCAGAAACGTCATGTGCGCATGTGGGTTCCCTGCGCGTGCGCGTCACATCATGACATCAGGCAATTGCGTTGGAGGCGACAGCGGTTGCCGGAGCTCACACCTTCCGGTACATCAAGGGGGCCACGCAGACGCTGTCACCATGGCGGCCTGGACCACAAGGGGAGGGGAGACGGGGAGGAGTCCTGCACCTGCAATCAACGCAGACACCATATAAACCGGCAGTTCCCAGATGGTCATACACCTATATTCCCAGTTTGGGGCTCTTTACTAATCAACTATTTTAACACTCTCTTTAACATTATTATATAGTCATGGCTCTATCTCTATAACACTCTTACATTCACACTTTATGTCACACACTTTTCGATTATTCAGCTAACTCAACACATGGCCCTTCTTACCAGCAAAGGCATTAAACTCTCACCCCCAAGTCTTTCACAATTTTTTAGTATGGTTCATCTTCATCTTAATATTATTTTCCAAACACCATTTTTCTAACGTTTTCTATCACGTTTGCAGTATATCCCCTCCTCCCCATCTTTATCAACATACATACTCAATACCTCTCATCGCGCATATCCACTCCACACCTTGATTAATAGATTATTTATACCAAACTTTTCATTTCATTCTAAGTTATTCGACTAACGTCAACTAACAACCAACAAAATAAAATTTACGAATTAATCCAATAAGTGGTCAAACCATGTAATAAAATGAATAGGTCTATTTAATATGAATTCAACATTGATTAAGTACCAGCCAGTCTGGAGTCACAAAGCAGAACCAGATATTCACTTAATACCCTAATAACCAAATCTCTGAATGCCCCATTGCAGGTCCCTTCCTCCTCTCCAGGTCCATGAGCGTGGCCCCTTGTAAGTCCGGTGGACTGTGGGCCTGCCTGGAGGGCGCAGAGGGAAAGATCGAAGATGACAGGATCGCTGAACCCTAAGGCTCCATGTACACAGAAGCTGATAAACTGCAGTTTATTGGCTTTTTGGCGTTTTTTTTAAAAAGCCCATTAACTGCACTCTATGTTAGCCTATGTGTTCATGTACACATAGCGTTTTTTAGCGTTAATGAGCAGTGGAGTTAATGGGCTTTTTTCTGAACGCAAGAAATTTGCGTTCAAAGTGCCGTTTTTCTGCGGGAAAACGCTCAAAAACGCTGGTCGCCGTTTTTTAGCGTTTTTTGATCCATTGATAAAAAAAAAAAAAAAAAGCTAAAAAACGCTACACTGAAAAACGCTAATAAACGCTACTAAAAAAACGCTGATAAAAGCTATATTTTAAAGCAGCTTTTTCTGCCAGAAATCTGGCGTTCAAAACGACCGTTTTTGAGCTTCTGTACATGGAGCCTAATGCTTTTAGATATCTGGTCTGTGCGACACATCCTCACTCTCTCTTCCACTTTATGGTAAATATACCTCTATGTATATGGAGACATATCATTTGCACAATTTGAAATGTTGTAATAATGTTTTATATACTGTCAAATGTCCTAAATCATATTCTTTGATATATTTCCCTAGAATTTTAAAATTACCCTGAAGAAGACCAGAAATACAAAAGGTCAAAATGTATTGGGGTTTTCATGTGGATAATGTTGTAAATATAATTGGCAAACCATATTTTCCTTGGGGTGTTTCTTGCCATTAGTGATGTCTTTGTTGCTGTCTGTGTCACATACCAGAGCTTTCTTTTATTTATACATATATATATATATATATATATATATATATATATATGTATATATAAAAAACTAATTTATTGTATATTTGTACCTATTTTTATTATTCTCTGATATATTAAACTCTTATACAATTACCTTTGTACTTTTTGCTGCCTAAAAAAACCCCTGTGGAAACCTTCCATTTTATAGACTTTTCCTTAATTTAAAGAGTGGATCACACCACCCGTGTTTAGCGAAACACCCAAGCACAGGAGATTATTATTGTTACACTGCACCCTGAACACTCTTCTTTACCTCCATCCTCGCCACTCCCCTCTCCATACACAGACTTCAGACAGCTCAGTGGAGTCAGTGTATTTGATTTATTGAGGGGTAATAGTGGGTTAATGAAAGGCCACGCAGGCGCAGTGTGTAGTTGGTGTTTTCGATAGGAAGAGGACGTGAATGAGGTGGCCGCGCTCACACATGCGCAGAACCCTCGGATGGAGAATTTGACAAGTTGGAATTTATGACAGAACACCAGCTCTGAAAGGTGACGTTCAGCGGGCCAGAGTGGAAGCAGGAGGAGGGGCGGACGCAAATGAAATCTAGGTCCGGTATCCCAGCTCCCCTGCAATCAGCGGTACGGCAGTGCAGGCTCACACCGAGCAGCCAGTGGTGTGTGAATTCAGGCAGCTCAGTCTGTGTGCATAGTTACAGTCATTTGGGTCCAGTGCCGGTGGCGCCCCCCCCCTCCAGTTCGTACCTGGAGCATATGCCTAGTTTCGGCCCTGGTTGTTAGTGTTACTATGGTAACAAGAGTACGTCAATTAAACTCCTCCTATCCAACAATTCACTTTTTTTTATAACAGAGAATTTTATTTCAAATACAAGCAGCAAAAAGAAAATATTGCACAGCAGTATACATTGTAAGGAGACATTCTAATGCGCACATTAATCCTGGATGATATACAGTGCAGCAATATCAATTGTCATAATAACCACAAGATAGAATCATGACTTCCAAACAGAATCATTGGAGCCATTGGAAGTATTCACCACCACTATAAAATAAAAGGTTCGTAGGGGGGGGAAATATGATATGGGAAGGGTAGAAAGAGGGGGGGAGGGGGGGAGGGGGGTGGACTGAAACACTGCCTTAAATAAGCTCTACCAGGGTATTAAACATCCACTAAGGAACCTCGGCCATCTGCATCAATCCAACTGGGCCAACTTTTATCATCCTTCTTGGGGCAGTTTCTGCTTTCATATGTTATTTTGTACAATGGTAGCACGGAGTTAACTGCTTTACACCAAGAGGCCCGAGTTGGAGCGTCAGCAGACTTCAACTTTTACAGAATTTCCCGTCTCGCATAGAACAGTGCAAAAGTAAGATATAAATTAGTGTACCTATCTCCCACAATATCCTCCATAGTGTTTAGTAATAGAACGAGAGGGTCCAAGGGGACAACTGTGTCACATATATCACTTAGAGTGTCAACCACCAACTCCCAATAGCTTAGGTCAATACCACACCATATGCCAGCATGAACCGATTTCGGTATTGCACCTGGTGCACCTAGGGTCCCTATGAGGGTAAATAGTGGCCAGTCTTTAAATATAGTATACCCGATGAGGAAATTTCAAATGTAGGAACCTGTCCCTGGCCAAGATCATGGAGGGGACACAGGAGGAAATACATACGTCCCAGTCCTCTTCACTAAGGGTAGGAATATCTGCTCTCTATTTGTCAAATGTTCGGGTTAGGCCAGGGTCACGGGCTATGGATAATCGGAGGTAGAGAGAAGATAGAGGTTTTCCATCTCCTTGGAGGACAGAAGGCACTAGACGGGTCTGATTCTAGGACAGTAGCGAAACTCCAGGGAACTGGTTAGCAAGTACGTTCGTCCCAGGTCTGGGAAAGGGAGGATCCTGCCATCTGAAACTATATGTTTTAGAGTGGTTATTTCCCATTTAGCCCATATGTATGGGTAGGGAATTGCGTATAAATGTGCAAGCGACAGATTTCCCCATAGGGGTTATGCAGGGAAATATGGGATGGTTTCTTGTATTTGGCCCTGGCTTGATTCTATACCTATATTGTCACTTTCATAGGGCCTGTCACAGAGGGATGAGCTTTAAAGCCTCAAAAGGCCAAATCGCTTAAGGCTGCATAAGAGTCCAGAATGGCCGCCTCTAGAGTCACATCTGAATTCTGTCTAGGTATATAATTGGAAGTGTCAAACCACCGCTAGAGAGAGGGAGGTATAGGGTCTTTTTTGCTACCCGAGGGGTTTGCCCAGCCCAAACAATAGACACCAGAGTACTATTCAGTCTCCTAAAGAATGATTTAGGGATAAAGAGCAGGGAGTTTCGGAAAAAATATAAAAACTTGGGTAAGTACACCATCTTTAGCAGATTCCCCCTCCCTCCCGACATCAGAGGGAGGTCACGCCAGGCACTGCACTTTCGAGTGAGCTGCAACAGCAGCGGATTAACATTCTTTTCTATGTATGCATTGACAGTACTAGCCACTCGAACTCCCAAGTAAGTAATTTCATCAACTCACCCGAGGGGCGTGTGCGTGTCTACACAGGGTACAGACGGATGTAGCAGAAAAAGCACCAACTTATCCCAATTAGTACGAACTTAACCAGGACTAAAACGGAGGACCGATCCCAAAGTTCGAGAGGACTGCCAATTCGACAGAATCAAAGGCAATCTCTGTGCCAAGAGAGGCCACAGCGCCCTCACCATCTGAATCTGCCATATCTATATGAATATGGAGCTGCCGTATGTTAATGTCTGTGCCTCTCCCTGGCATGAGAGTTGTTATAACCATGTTCAAGCGATTGGCGAGAATTTTTGAGAGGAGCATTGCATCCATATTAAGCATTGAGATAGGGCGGTAGGAAGAGTACATAGTGGGTTCCTTTCCATGCTTAGGGATTAACACTATCACTGCCTCACTCATAGAAGGTGGGAGAGGCTCTATCATGGGCAACTAAACCACTTACCGATCGCCGCACAACGATGTACGTCGACAGAATGGCACGGGCAGGCACATTGGCGTACAGGTACGTCCCTTTTAAATTTGCCGCCCCCGCGTGCCTCGTAAGTGCGGCCGCGGGTCCCGGGAACTCGATGTTCCCGGGCAGCCCGTGATTTCGGTCGGCAAGGGCAGAACAGGGGAATGCCTTTGTAAACAAGACATTCCCCTATTCTGCCTAGTGACTCTGTCACTGATGACCGTTCCCTGTGATCGGGAACGGTCATCAGTGATGTGTCACGTGTAGCCACGCCCCCTAACAGTAAGAATCACTCCCTAGTACTGACTTAACCCCTGCAGCGCCATCTAGTGTTTAACCCCTTCACCGCCAGTGTCATTTTTACAGTAACAGTGCATTTTTATAGCACTGATCGCTGTAAAAATGACAATGGTCCCAAAATGGTGTCAAAAGTGTCCGATGTGTCCGCCATAATTTCGCAGTCACGATAAAAATTGCTGATCGCCACCATGTAAAAAAATATTAATAAAAATGCCATCAAACTATTTTGTAGATGCTATAACTTTTGCACAAACCAATCAATAAACGCTTATTGCGATTTTAATTTTTTTTTACCAAAAATATGTAGAAGAATACGTATCGGACTAAACTGTGGAAAAAAAATTTTTTATAGATTTTTTGGGGATATTTATAATAGCAAAAGGTAAAAAATATTATTTTTTTTTCAAAATTGTCGCTCTTTTTTTGTTTTATAGGGCAAAAAATAAAAACTGCAGAGGTGATCAAATACCACCAAAAGAAAGCTTTATTTGTGGGAAAAAAAGGACATCAATTTTGTTTGGGAGCCACGTCGCACAACCGCGCAATTGTCAGTTAAAGTGACGCAGTGCCGAATCGCAAAAAGTGGCCTGGTCTTTGACCACCAAAATGGTCCGGGGCTGAAGCGGTTAACCAGCAGAGAGTATATATGAGGGACCAGATCGTCTGCATAGGTTTTATAGGAATTCTACTGGAAACCCATCTGGGCCAGGGGTCTTTCCCGACTAGAGTGTCCCCAACGCCTACTGTACCTCCTTTACAGTGATGGGTGCGTCCAGCTTGTCACTGAATGTCGAGGTCAAAACTGGAAAATTTATGTTTTCTAAATAGGATTCTAGTTCACTAACATCATATGTCACTCGAGAACTGTAGAGTCTGGTAATAGGAGGCAAAACAGCTGTTAATTTCTGTCAAGGTGGAAAAACAGGTCCCAGTGGGACTAAGGATTTATGAGATACTGGACCCCACTGTTCCCTAGATAACCGGGCCAACAGTCTCCCAGTCTTTTCACCTTGCTCAAAAATGCATTGAGATTGGTGAAGCAACTTCTTTTTTGTCAGGGTTGTTCTCAAAAGGAGTACTTCACTGGTTAAAGTCTGTAGTTAGGCAAAGTGATGAGGGTTCTGAGGGCGAATGTAGAGGGCCTCCTGAGCACGAGCCTTTGCCTCCGCCCTAATCAACTCCGCCTTTCTCTCCCTCTGAACCCTGACAATGATGGTCTGATAATGGCTACGGGAAAATGCCTTAAAGTCATCCCACACAGTTGTGTCAGGAGCCAAGTCGGGGTTGACACTTCAATAAATAACCAACTAAATTTTGAACTGGGATTCTACTGCAGCATCAGTAATCCAGAACCTCGAAAGCCTTCAGAGTTTGTCCGAGGAAGTAGCGGACAGGTCGAAACTTAGCAGCAGCACAGCATGATCCGAAATTCCCCTCTGCAAAATCTTAACTTCCAGGACCCTAGGCAGGACAGACCCCTCGGCAAAAGCCAAGCCAATACGGGAGAACGTTTTGTAGGATGCAGAGTGAAAAGTGAAGACATGAGAATGAGGATATTTCCACCTCTAGACATCAGTCATCCCATATGTCTCAGCCCAAGTGGCTAAATTTGAGCTGGGGGTAACCATCAGCAGCCAGTCTGTCCATACTCGGGTCAGGGACCATATTAAAACCTCCTAGAATTACATTATTATCAGTGGCAAACTTAGCTACCTCAGTGGTGGTTCTGTGTAATAATTTAAGTGAAGCTGGTAGAGGTAAGTTAAGGCAAACAATTACAAATATCAAGTATTCAACTCGTGCATGAATTATTATATACCGTCCATCCGGGTCCAAAATAAGGTTCAATAGTTAGAAAGGAAGATATTTGTTATCAACACACTCATCTTTCTTGAAAAGTTAGAGTAGGTAGAGTGGTAATGGCGTCCAATCCACGGTCTCTTGAAGCTAAAAACCCGTACACACGATCGGATTTTCCGACAACAATTGTGTGAAGGCAGGGTTTTTGTCAGATAATCCGACCGTTTGTACACTCTATTAGACAATTGTTGTCGGAATTTCCGACAACAAATGTGGGATAGCATGCTCTCAAATTTTCCGACAACAAATGTGTTCTGTCGGATTATCCGATCGTGTGTACAAAAGTCAGTCGGACTAAAATCCAAAGTACAAACACGCATGCTCCGAACTAATTCAAACCATAAGACAACATTAGCAGAAGTTGCCCAAAGGGTGGCGCTAAAGAGCAGAAAAAACACGTAGTTTTGTGTATGTTGGCTGAAAATTTTCTGCCGTCTGTATGCAGAACTCCACGGATTTGTCCAATGGAAATCCGATCCTGTGTACGAGGCTTTAGGGTTCTACTGCCCACCAGATGAGTCTCCTGGAGCACACAGATACGGGGGCTGTACGCTTTAACCAATTGAAACACTTAATAGGTGAATTTAAACCCCTTGTTTTCCAGGAGAGAATATTAAGGGAGGACATTGATAGGGACAGGCAACCTGTACACAGGAGGAGACACCATAAATAGCAAAGTGTGCTTGTTCAAATAAACATTCAGTGCCAATATATGCACAGTGATCAAACATATAAAATCCTCAAACTGCAAATATATAACAAAAATAATAGTAAATACATGACATAAAAAATTGTGACTAATTGTGAAAGGTCCTCCACTAGTGCCAAATAAATAATTAGATCAAGTCCATATTGTGATATCCAACGTAGCCAGTGAAAAAAATATAATTCCAAATTATATCCAGTGATTAGAAAGGTGTATGGCATCCACTGCCACCAATAGATGAAATGGCCGCTCACCTCAAAGGCTGACCGTAAAGGTCAAACAAAGCGTTAATTCTCCAAAGGAATGACTGCTGGACACCACACTAACAGCTCCACGATATCGGGTTATGATATTCCTATTTCACGATTGACAGATCGTAGGTACTCAAAGAGAGAATAGAAAACACCATAGCGTAATAAAGCTAATAACAAGTAGTACCGTATATACTCGAGTATAAGCCGACCCGAATATATGTCCATCTGCATGCCTCACTGTGTCCATGTGCATGTCTCACTGTGCCTCACTGTGTCCATGCCTCACTGTGTCCATGCCTCACTGTGTCCATTAGTGATGAGCCGAACACCCCCGGGTTCGGTTCGCACCAGAACCCGCGAACGGACCGAAAGTTCGTACGAACATTAGAACCCTATTAAATACAATGGATGCGAACGTTCGAATTCTAAAGTGCTAATTATAACGACTATTATGCATGTTATTGTCCTAAAAAGGGTTTGGGAACCCGGGTTCTGCACCAGGGGACATGTATCAATGCAAAAAGAAGTTTTAAAAACGGTCGTTTTTCGGGAGCAGTCATTTTAATGATGCATAAAGTGAAAAAAAAAAGTCAAATATTCCTTTAAATATCGTACCTGGGGGGTGTCTAAAGTATGCCTGTGAAGTGCCACGTGTTTCCCGTGTTTAGAACTGTCCCTGCACAAAATGACACTTCTAAAGGAAAAAAAAGCCATTTAAAACTGCTTGCGGCTTTAATGTAATGTCTGGTCCCGGTAATATGGATGAAAATCTTTAAGAAAAATGGCATAGCTACACCATGACCCCCCCCTCCTACCCCAGCCCATTACCAGCCCCTTTGGGTCTTGTATGGATATTAAGGGGAACACCGCACACAAAATAAAAAAGGCCCTATATACTCTGAACAGCCGTATACAGGCGGTGCATACAAGACAGGGACTGTAGGTTTGTTCTTATGTAGAATGTGTTTGTAATTTTGAACAGGTACATTGTTTAAGTGTAGCTCCAGCCCAAAAATCTATTTTTAAACTTTTTGGAAAACATAGGTAAGGGTTATCACCCCTGTAACATTTGTTTTGCTGTCTGTGCCCCTGTTCAGAACATTTCACCTCACTTTCCGTCCCAATGACAACTGTTTTTGAAATGTGGTGTTTTTCTTGAAACAAGGATTGGTGATAAAGCATCAGTACAGAGGAGACACCTTTCTCCCATATTAATTCTTACAGGAGAGAATTTTCCTTCCTAGGGGTAGATTTCCTCTCACTTCCTGTTGTCTTCTTGCGTTTGCAAGTAGGAGTTGTTTGTAAGTTGGATGTTTGAAAGTAGGGACCTGCCGTATATACTCTGCAGAAATAGGCCCCTTAGTTGTTGGTGTTGGCACAACACTGTAAGCACTCACAGTTACTCTTGGTTGGTGCTGGAACGCCCTGCTGTCAACTATTATATCAGGAATTGTAATTACATATAATTGTTGAACAGTGGTAGTAAAAATTGGGCCTTTGATGGTGGTGCTGGTGCCACAACACTGTAAGCCCTGACAGTTACTCTTGGTGGGTGCAGCAATGGGCCCTGCTGTGAATTATTAGATCAAGAATTGTAATTGCATGCCCCTGTTGAACAGGGGCTGAAAAATTGGGCCTTTCGTGGTGGTGGTGGTGGTGGTGGTGTTGCCACAACACTGTAAGCCCTCAGAGTTACTCTTGGTGGGTGCAGGAATGGGCCCTGCTGTGAATTATTAGATCAAGAATTGTAATTACATGCCCCTTTTGAACAGGGGCTGAAAAATTGGGCCTTTCGTGGTGGTGGTGGTGGTGGCGTTGCCACAACACTGTAAGCCCTCAGAGTTACTCTTGGTGGGTGCAGCAATGGGCCCTGCTGTGAATTATTAGATCAAGAATTGTAATTACATGCCCCTGTTGAACAGGGGCTGAAAAATTGGGCCTTAGGCACTGGTGGCACAACACTGCAACCCCTCACAGATACTGTACTTGGAGCACAGCAATGAGCCCTGTTGCAAAGTATTGCTTCAAAAATTGTAATGACACGCCCCTGTTAAACAGGGGCTGAAAAATTGGGCCTTAGGCACTGGTGGCACAACACTCCAACCCCTCACAGATACTGTACTTGGAGCACAGCAATGAGCCCTGTTGCAAAGTATTGCTTCAAAAATTGTAATTACACGCCCCTGTTAAACAGGGGCTGAAAAATTGGGCCTTAGCCACTGGTGGCGGCACCCATAAACAAAAATGATCTTCCAAGCTATCATCATCAATCGTATCATTGAGGACTCGGAGGAGGAGGATAGCCAGTCAACATAACAGCACAGGCACTCAGCATCAGCATCAGTCTTGAAGGGATGTGACATGTTAAAATCAATTAGTCTGTTATATCAGCATCAGGTGTGTGGTAGCTGGTGGTGATCCAAGACTGGTTCATCTTGATGAAAGTCAGTCGATCAACCGAGTCGGTGGACAGGCGCACCCTGTGATCCGTGACAAATCCTCCAGCAGCACTGAATGTGCGTTCCGAAAGAACGCTGGATGCAGGACAGGCCAGTAGCTCAATTGTATACTGTGCAAGCTCTGGCCAGTGATCCATCCTCAAGACCCAGTAAGCCAGAGGATTTTCGGTGGGGAAGGTGTCCAAGTCTGACCTTGCCCCTAGATATTCCTGCACCATGTTTATCAGACGCTGGCGATGGTTGCTGGAACCGATCATACTTTGGGGCTGCGGACTAAAGAATTGTCTGAACGCATCGGTCAGATGGCCACCTTCCCCACCGCTCCTTCTTTGACTGGCCGAAGCCTCAGCAACTCGTTGTCCAGGACCAGGAGTTTGTAACCTCCCAGTCTCTGGGAACGCATTGCACAGACCTTTCTGCAAGGCCTCCCGGAGTTGTCTTATCCTCTGCTCCCTCTGCGACGGTAACATAAGGTCCGCAACCTTACCCTTGTACCGTGGATCAAGGAGAGTGGCCAGCCAGTAATGGTCCCTCTCCTTGATCCGAAGAATACGAGGATCCTTCCGCAGACTTTGCAGGATCAGGGAGGCCATGCAGCGTAGGTTAGCTGAGGCATTCGGTCCGGAGTCCTCTGGGTCACTAAGGACGGCATGATCCGCAGCCACCTCCTCCCAGCCACGTACAAGTCCACTGGTTTCTTGGGACTGTAAATCATCCCTAAAAGACTGCTGCTGATGATGCTGAGTGCCAGCCTCCACCTCCATGCTGACACAATCCTCCTCCTCCTCCTCCTCCTCCTCCTCTTCCTGTGCGATGGGTGGGACAGAAGGAACACTGTCTGGGTAAAGGGGGCCTTGAGAGGCAAGGAAGTCCTCCTCTTCCTGCCTCTGTTCTGCCTCAAGTGCCCTGTCCATTATTCCACGCAGCGTGTGCTCCAACAGGTGGACAAGAGGTACAGTGTCACTGATGCATGCACTGTCACTGCTCACCATCCTCGTGGCCTCCTCAAATGGTGCCAGGACAGTGCATGCATCCCTGATCATGCCCCACTGGCGTGGAGAAAAAAAACCAAGCTCCCCTGACCCTGTCCTGGTGCCGTAGTCGCACAGGTACTCATTGATGGACCTCTGCTGCGTGTGCAGCCGCTGCAGCATGGCCAACGTTGAGTTCCACCTGGTGGGCATGTCACATATAAGGCGGTTCTTGGGCAGGTTCAACTCCTTTTGCAGCTCAGCCAGGCGAGCACTGGCATTATAAGATCTGCGGAAATGCACACAGACTTTCCTGGCCTGCCTCAGGACATCCTGTAAGCCCGGGTACCTGCCCAAGAACCGCTGCACCACCAGGTTAAGGACGTGAGCCACACAGGGCACATGGGTCAGTTGTCCCTGTCGGAGGGCGGAGAGGAGGTTGGTGCCATTGTCGCAAACCACCATTCCTGGCTTAAGCTGGCATGGCGTCAACCACCTCTCGGCCTGGCCCTGCAGAGCAGACAGGACCTCTGCCCCAGTGTGGCTTCTGTCCCCCAAACACACCAGCGCAAGCACGGCATGGCATCTTTTTGCCTGCGTACTTGCGTAGCCCCTTGAACGGCTACGGAGCACCGCTGGTTCAGAGGACAAAGCACAGGAAGAGGCCATGGAGGAAGAAGAAGAGGAGGGGGTGGAGGAGAGAGGTGTGTCACAACCAGTAGTAGCATTTTGGAGGCGTGGCGGTGGAACAACCTCCAACACTACTGCACCTTGTCCTGCATCCTTCCCAGCTGCCAAAAGAGTGACCCAATGGGCCGTGAAAGAAAGGTAACGTCCCTGTCCATGCCTGCTGGACCATGAGTCAGCGGTAATATGCACCTTACCGCTGACCGCCCTGTCCAGCGAGGCCAAGACATTGCCTTCCACATGCCGGTAGAGAGCCGGAATAGCCTTCCGTGAGAAAAAGTGGCGTTTGGGAACCTGCCACTGAGGAACCGCACATTGCACAAACTCACGGAAGGGGGCCGAGTCTACCAACTGAAAAGGCAGCAGTTGAAGCGCTAGCAATTTAGCCAAGCTAGCATTCAACCGCTGGGCATGTGGATGGCTGGGAGTGAACTTCTTTCGACGGTCCAGCAGCTGGGGCAGGGAAATTTGCCTGCTAGAATCGGACGTTGGTGTACTGCTAGCAGAGTGGCCGCAAGTACTTGGCTGTGACACACCTAATTCTACACCTTCATTCCTCTCAGTGCATGTTTCAGAGAGGACTGAAGTTATAGTGGGGTTGGAGATCCCAGCTGATGCGGTGCAAGGAGAGGTCCGCTTTGTTCTGTGGTGTGGGTCTTTGAGGTAGGCTTGCCAACGAGCTGCATGGCAGGTCAACATATGTCTGGTCAGGCATGTGGTACCCAAGCGGCTGATGTTTTGGCCACGCGATATACGCTTGAGACATATGTTGCAAACAGCAGCTGTGCGATCTGATGCACTAGCCTCAAAAAAGGCCCACACCAAAGAACTTTTTGAATGACGGGCAGAGGCAGCGCCCTGCACAGGCGGAGCTCTGCGGTGTGATTCCGTCGGTGTACTGCCCTTACGCTGGCCACCAAAGGGCATCCTGCCTCGTTGGAGATGTGCCTCCTCCTCATCCTCCTCCTCCTCCTCTCTCCTATTAGGCACCCACGTGGAGTCAGTGACCTCATCATCCCCTCCCTCCTCATCACTGGAGCCAATCTGGCAGTATGCTGCAGCTGCTGGAACATGACTGCCAGATTGGTGTCCTTCTTGAGCATCCCCTCTGTCTGCTCTCACGCTACTGCCTTCCTCTAGCTGGGTTTCATCATCAGACCCTTCAAAACGCTGGGCATCCACCTGGAGCATGTACCCAACACTGTGCTCAAACAGTTCGGGGGACTCCTCAGGAGGAGGACATGGTGGGTCTAGGGAAGGAGTGACTGATGATGAGTCTGACATTGATACCAGGGAAGAGGACGCTTTGGCAGCTGCTTTGCCAGTACCCTGAGCCTGGGTGAGAGAGGATGAGGAGGAGGAGGAGGGCTTGGTCATCCACTCTACCAAGTCTTCGGCATGATGTGGCTCAACATGTCCAGCTGCCGAAAAGATAGACAAGCGTGTCCCATGGCCATGTGCTGATGACAATGCACCGCGTCCACGACCAGCACTGTTGCCCCCAGACACAGAGCCTGCTCGCCCTCTTTTATTGCCTCCTGACTGTCTGCCTCTCCTTGTTTGCCTTCCAGACATTCTAATGGATGGCCTGCAGGGAGATGGGAAAAAAGCAATAAGGGCTACCTTCAGGTGTCCTTCTCTGTCCCTTTACTTAAGGATTTCTAAATATGGTTGAGGATGATTGCTTTCGCACAGAATAGCACAATGACAATTTCCCTGACTGTCCAAAAAACAAGGATTTCAAAGATGGTTGATGAGGAATGCTTTAGCACAGTATAGCACAATGATAATTTCCCTCACTGTCCTTCCCTGTCCCTACAAACAAGGATTAGCACAGTAAAACACACTGACACTCTCCCTACCTATAGTTTTCTGTCCCTATAAAAAATGTTTTTTTAAAGATGGTTGATGATGAATGCTTTAGCACAGTATAGCACAATGAGAATTTCCCTCACTGTCCTTCCCTGTCCCTACAAACAAGGATTAGCACAGTAAAACACACTGACACTCTCCCTACCTATAGTTTTCTGTCCCTATAAAAAATGTTTTTTTAAAGATGGTTGATGATGAATGCTTTAGCACAGTATAGCACAATGAGAATTTCCCTCACTGTCCTTCCCTGTCCCTACAAACAAGGATTAGCACAGTAAAACACACTGACACTCTCCCTACCTATAGTTTTCTGTCCCTATAAAAAATGTTTTTTTTAAAGATGGTTGATGATGAATGCTTTAGCACAGTATAGCACAATGAGAATTTCCCTCACTGTCCTTCCCTGTCCCTACAAACAAGGATTAGCACAGTAAAACACACTGACACTCTCCCTACCTATAGTTTTCTGTCCCTATAAAAAATGTTTTTTTTAAAGATGGTTGATGATGAATGCTTTAGCACAGTATAGCACAATGAGAATTTCCCTCACTGTCCTTCCTTGTCCCTACAAACAAGGATTAGCACAGTAAAACACACTGACACTCTCCCTACCTATAGTTTTCTGTCCCTATAAAAAATGTTTTTTTAAAGATGGTTGATGATGAATGCTTTAGCACAGTATAGCACAATGAGAATTTCCCTCACTGTCCTTCCCTGTCCCTACAAACAAGGATTAGCACAGTAAAACACACTGACACTCTCCCTACCTATAGTTTTCTGTCCCTATAAAAAATGTTTTTTTTAAAGATGGTTGATGATGAATGCTTTAGCACAGTATAGCACAATGAGAATTTCCCTCACTGTCCTTCCCTGTCCCTACAAACAAGGATTAGCACAGTAAAACACACTGACACTCTCCCTACCTATAGTTTTCTGTCCCTATAAAAACATTTTTTTTAAAGATGGTTGATGATGAATGCTTTAGCACAGTATAGCACAATGAGAATTTCCCTCACTGTCCTTCCCTGTCCCTACAAACAAGGATTAGCACAGTAAAACACACTGACACTCTCCCTACCTATAGTTTTCTGTCCCTATAAAAAATGTTTTTTTAAAGATGGTTGATGATGAATGCTTTAGCACAGTATAGCACAATGAGAATTTCCCTCACTGTCCTTCCCTGTCCCTACAAACAAGGATTAGCACAGTAAAACACACTGACACTCTCCCTACCTATAGTTTTCTGTCCCTATAAAAAATGTTTTTTTAAAGATGGTTGATGATGAATGCTTTAGCACAGTATAGCACAATGAGAATTTCCCTCACTGTCCTTCCCTGTCCCTACAAACAAGGATTAGCACAGTAAAACACACTGACACTCTCCCTACCTATAGTTTTCTGTCCCTATAAAAAATGTTTTTTTAAAGATGGTTGATGATGAATGCTTTAGCACAGTATAGCACAATGAGAATTTCCCTCACTGTCCTTCCCTGTCCCTACAAACAAGGATTAGCACAGTAAAACACACTGACACTCTCCCTACCTATAGTTTTCTGTCCCTATAAAAAATGTTTTTTTAAAGATGGTTGATGATGAATGCTTTAGCACAGTATAGCACAATGAGAATTTCCCTCACTGTCCTTCCCTGTCCCTACAAACAAGGATTAGCACAGTAAAACACACTGACACTCTCCCTACCTATAGTTTTCTGTCCCTATAAAAAATGTTTTTTTAAAGATGGTTGATGATGAATGCTTTAGCACAGTATAGCACAATGAGAATTTCCCTCACTGTCCTTCCCTGTCCCTACAAACAAGGTTTAGCACAGTAAAACAGACTGACACTCTCCCTACCTATCCTTCTCTTTCCCTAAACTAAAGGAATCCAGGTTAAGCAAGAAAAAAAAATGTCACTGTCCCTGCCTATGCTTCTCTTTCCCTGCTCCGGAACACACTACACTAGGCCGCCGTGCTGGCGGCCTTTTATAGTGTGGGGCGTGTACTAAACACCCTCAGCAATAATTGGCCACAGGCATCCTGCCTGTGGCCAATCATTGCTCTCCTCGCTGCCGGCGCTGTGATTGGCCAAGCATGCGGGGTCACAGTGCATGCTTGGCCAATCACAGCGCCTGGATGACACTGCGATGGCGTAGTGCATTGTGGGCCGCGAATTAGGCGCGAACGGCCCAAATCGTTCGTTGTTCGGCGAACGATCGAACAGCCGATGTTAGAGTCGAACGTATGTTCGACTCAAACACCGAGCTCATCCCTAGTGTCCATGCCTCACTGTCACTGTGCCCATGCATTACTGTGCCCAATCTCTCTACCTGATCTCCGGCACTGTGTGACTAGACTGACGTTTAACATGGGAGTCTATGGAAGGGGTGACGGGCTGACGGCCGGTACCGGGTCCCTAAAATCACCGGAGAAATTACCGTTTAACATGGGAGTCTATGGAAGCGGTGCCCGGCTTTGAAAAATCGGTGCTCCCTGGCTGTAGGTCCCCCGGACAACAAACTTTGCACACTTGTTGTGGAAAATGGGGGCTACATGTGTGACAAGTTTGGGGGCCAGGAGACCTACGGCTGGCCAGGATCAGGTGCACAACGTTGAAGATGGACACAGGGGGACACAGGGGGGCATTTTCAGCACAAAAACATGTGCTGAAAAACTCAGCTTATACTCGAGTATATACAGTAAATTTAATAAAAAATCTGCTTACATTACAGTTGTAGCGGGGTCCTCAATTTAGTGGGATACACCTGGGGGTAGTGTGACCCAAGTGTGTAATTATGTTAGGGTTCAGACCCCTTTTTGTTATTCGTGGAGGATTGGGTGGTGCGATATTCTCCTTGACCAGTGGGTGTCAGTGTACCTACTGGCTCAGGGTAGAATCACTACCACAGTGCTACCCTTTTTGTCCCTTTGCGGAGATGGTACGGCTGGGGCGGGGAACCCGCTGTGGTGTCGATGGGAGGAGATAAAAGGGGGAGACGCCCTCGCCATGAGGTCGTCGTCTTCGGGGATGATCTCTTCACGCACCCAGGCACCTTAGGCCTGGGTGCGGGCGGTTCAAGGTTCCGGCCTAGGCGCCCTAGGCCTGGCTGGAATGAAGATGGAGTCCATCCCAGGCACCTTCAGCCTGGGGTGAGGTACTATTGAGGAGGCCTGGGACCCGGTGACTCCGACTGGGTCCCGCGAGGGTGAAGTTGCTCCAGGGCGCCCCTTGCGAGAGGACCCGCATCTGAGGTGAGGAGGCTGGGGAGGTCACCCGTCCGAAGACCCGGTGCAGTGTCAACCCGGTGACGGATGGGCCTTCGGTAACTCCCTTGGAGGACATCTTCCCCTGATAGGGGCTACAGCGCAGCGGAGGAGCTTTAATCAAGACTCCTGCAACAGGGAGTGTAGGGACTAGGAACCTGTACAGTGCCTCGACCTGCTTCCCCATCGTATCATGCCGTTGCATTCGACTGTATGTGGAGATACGCAATAAACCTGAGTTTGGACTTTGATGGGTGTATGGACTCTGTTAATGGGAGCAAAGGGAGATTCTGGCACGGAAGGACTGACCCTCATAACCAGCACACATTTGGCCCGAGGAAAAGATTGGTACTGGCCTTCACCTCACCCACAGCCATGGGGAGGACATGGGCCATAGCGGACCTCACTCTGTCGCGTGACATACCCCTAGCTAAAGAGGACGGGGTGAGGCCGTTACACGTGGGGGCTCGTGAGTCCGGGATGAAATGTGTGTTGACCCTGAGGTTTGGAACGGCTGTGTTTGAACTTTGCTGCCCGGAGGAGGTCCGAGCAGGTCGGCCATGTGATTGGCCAAAGTGCGTCCCTGTGCTCAAAGTCGTGGAAATTTCTCTGAAAAACCGGGAGAGGCCCATGCAGAAAGAGCAGGAAGAGGGAGGAGTCCAGCCGTGTGACGAACTACATGTGGGGACTTTTGCTGCACTGCGCCACGAGGCACCCCGTGACTGTACAATTCGTGGGCGGAGGCTGGCGGAAGCCCGCGAAAGTGTGCAAGTCGTGGGAGGAGTCTGGCCACGTGTGGAGATACATGTGGAGACTCCGGCGCGTGGTCAGCGCGTGATGGAGCAGCAAGTGGTCGGAGTGAACTCAGGCTCCCAGTGGATGTCGGTACTTTATCCTTTCAAGATGACTGCATTTGCTGCTCCCCTGACAGACACGGGAATAAGACTTAGGCCCCGAGGACAGTTGGCTCTGTATTCATGCAGAGACACGGAGGCCCTCGGTGTGATCTGTCCCGGATGCTCGGGACTGGTGGTCCAACTAAAGCCATTCGGGCGATGCAAAGCATGCAAGGAGTTCCTTTTTGAGGTTGAACCACACACGGAAAGGCCCCGGGCCCTACGCCTCAACTGCATCACAGGAACCGCCACTCCGGAGGGAGAGATCAAAGCCTCTGCGGAGGTTCCCGTACGCGCTGACCAGGGCGAAGTGACTGCCCAACCAGAGACTGAGAGAGAAAAATCAGAGGACACTGCTTCTGTCACCACAGACTCCCTGCTGCCACCCCCGAAGAGGAAGATAGGCCTGGTGCAGGCCTCCTGTGGTCGTGGTCGAGCTTCGCCCCGCTGCTTGCTGGACCTGGAGGGATCCGGTCGGAAGAATCCAGGACATCCCAGTGCTGAAAAAGGTCCAGGTGAGCCAGGGGCTGGGACTGTGTGTGTGGTTGGAGGTGTCGGGAGTTCACATCTGGTGGAGCCCGCAGGGGAGGGTAGTTCTCCGTCCACTAGGGACTACCTTCCCGCCGAGATGTATGACACCTCCGATCTAGAGTCGCTGTCGGACTGTGGGGATGACGGAGAAATAGACGAGCTGTTTCACCGGAAGGGCTGGGACAGACGCCCGCTACCCGTGCAGAGTAAGCCACAGGACTCTCCCATGTCCATAGATGACAGTACGCTCCGGGTGCAAGCCCCGGAGTTATTGAGGAAGCCTAGTCCTCCAAATAACCTTCCACATTCAACCACATCACCCGCTCTGATAGTGGGGATGCAGCGTGCTTCATTGCGGGCACCAAGAGCAAAGCCGCCTGAGATGGTGAAGGTACCTCGGCACCCGGAGGCCATCGTACAGCCAGGAGAAGGTGAGCGAGATGTGATGCCGCCTCTAGCTCGATTGCAGAGACTTTTCTCCCAGAGAGTCGCCTGTGAATATGGGTGGGAGTACCCCTAATTGCCTCGGGACTTATTGTATGAAGTCGAGGTCTTGTGACCACGGTGGTATGACGAGTTTGTGTGGGAAAAACTCAAAGTGCCCCATGCCCGGCGATACCTGTCATGTTCGCTGCCGGTGTCTAAAAAGTTTAAAGACTGTAAAGCTGATTGGAGACTGGGACGCCATATCCATGCTGATAAGGTGCTCATCTGCAGGAAAGAAGGAGAAGACGTCGAATATTCGGTGGAAGTATTTGACAAACACCTGAAGCCCTTGTTTTTGCCGGATCCAAGATTTTACTTGTAGGAGAAGTGAACTCCTATTTTGTTGCTGTTGAAACTTTCTGGAAGAGACATTCCCAAACGCCTAGAACTGTGCCCTACTTTTGTTTTGATTTGGGCTTTTCTTTCACTCACTGGAGACTTGGGAGCTGTTGTTTTTTTTTTTGTTCTCCCTTTTCTTCATGTGCCAAAAGGCAGAGACATTTGGGGATAGAGTTAGAGTAGGAAAGCAGGAAGAATAAAGACTTCGGCAAGTGTTGTGACTGCGGCGCTGTCACCAGGTGGCAGTGTTGTGCAACGATTGTTTGAAAATGTTACACATACGTCACTTTACTTATTGGAGTGAATGGGTTTCTCGGCTGACAGACCCATTCATGCCAAATGACACAGATTGTTAGGATGTTGTTTCTTTTGTTTCCCTTCTGCAGGAGATTCATCGATCAAGACTGCTGAGAGTGGGGTGGTTTTTGATTAGGAATGGGAGGGATTGTAAATGTGTACAAATCAGAAGTTTTATAGGAGAGTTTATCGTTTTATATTTCCCTTTTCCGTTGAACAGGTCTTGGCATGTACAGTATTCAAAGTTTGGGGACAGCCTCTGGGGTTCACTCCATGTCACCACGTTAATGGGAGACAGGGGTGTGCACCTGACGCTGGGGACCAGCGTCAAATCACAGGGGGGAGTGTGTAGCGGGGTCCTCAATTTAGTGGGATACACCTGGGGGTAGTGTGACCCAAGTGTGTAATTATGTTAGGGTTCAGACCCCTTTTTGTTATTCGTGGAGGATTGGGTGGTGCGATATTCTCCTTGACCAGTGGGTGTCAGTGTACCTACTGGCTCAGGGTAGAATCACTACCACAGTGCTACCCTTTTTGTCCCTTTGCGGAGATGGTACGGCTGGAGCGGGGAACCCGCCGTGGTGTCGATGGGAGGAGATAAAAGGGGGAGACGCCCTCGCCACGAGGTCGTCGTCTTCGGGGATGATCTCTTCACGCACCCAGGCACCTTAGGCCTGGGTGCGGGCGGTTCAAGGTTCCGGCCTAGGCGCCCTAGGCCTGGCCGGAATGAAGATGGAGTCCATCCCAGGCACCTTCAGCCTGGGGTGAGGTACTATTGAGGAGGCCTGGGACCCGGTGACTCCGACTGGGTCCCGCGAGGGTGAAGTTGCTCCAGGGCGCCCCTTGCGAGGGGACCCGCATCTGAGGTGAGGAGGCTGGGGAGGTCACCCGTCCGAAGACCCGGTGCAGTGTCAACCCGGTGACGGATGGGCCTTCGGTAACTCCCTTGGAGGACATCTTCCCCTGATAGGGGCTACAGCGCAGCGGAGGAGCTCTAATCAAGACTCCTGCAACCCCTGGTCATAGCACAGGGAGTGTAGGGACTAGGAACCTGTACAGTGCCTCGACCTGCTTCCCCATCGTATCATGCCGTTGCATTCGACTGTATGTGGAGATACGCAATAAACCTGAGTTTGGACTTTGAAGGGTGTATGGACTCTGTTAATGGGAGCAAAGGGAGATTCTGGCACGGAAGGACTGACCCTCATAACCAGCACACATTTGGCCCGAGGAAAAGATTGGTACTGGCCTTCACCTCACCCACAGCCATGGGGAGGACATGGGCCGTAGCGGACCTCACTCTGTCGCGTGACATACCCCTAGCTAAAGAGGACGGGGTGGGGCCGTTACACAGTAAAAAACCTTCTGCATTGACATAAGAAAAGAAACCAATCGCCTCCCCACCACACTTCCATACACTGTGGACACAGGGAAGTGACATCACAGGCTCCAACAGTCGCGTTGCGTCACTAGTCATGTGAATTCCTCAGGGATAGGAGCCATGTGACGAGCATTGGGCTTTTAACCCTTTCACTACCAAGTCCGTATGCCGTACGGACCCACAGAAGTGCCTGCAGGTGGCCAAGTCAGTATGGCATACAGGCCTCATTTCTCCCTCTCCTATAAGCTTATGGTCAGTTTAATAACCATAAGCTTATATCAGAATTGTTCAGCAGACTCTGCTGAACAATTCTATAACTCTGATCAGCGAACTACAACCCGCTGATCAGAGTTATTAACCCTAAATGTGACTGCCACCCACCCATGCCGCCGCTTTTCTGTCCCCTGCCTCTCCAGTTCCATCGTAAACTGCCCACTCCACTCTCCTCTCCTATCCCCTTCTCCCCCCCCCCCCCCTCAGCACTGATCCCTCTCTCCTCCCGATCCGACCCCCTCGCAAACCAGACCCCCGCAGCCAACATCATTAGCTGGCATCCCTCCTCTGCCGCTCCCGCCAGCTTCAGGTGCTGCATGGGGCTTGGGGGGACCCAGATGTGTCCCCCTGCCGGTCAGATCACCTCCTCCAACTGCCCCCAACGCCCCAATCCATTGCCTCTCTGAGCGGCATCCCTCCTTTCCCTCCCGCCGCCTTCTGCTTCTCCCTGCACAGATCTCCTATGATCTGTCAGGCTGGAGACAGCGTAGGGGTGGGTGGGGGGGTGTTCGGTGGGAGTGACATTGGGGCTTAGTAAACATGTGTTTACCAACCCCCCCAGTACAATGGATATAGTCAGTGATCGCTGCTATATCCACTGACAGCTGATCATTGCAACCGCAATGTATCCGACTGTCATTTTCTGAATGAAATCTCTATACAGATTCCATTCAATTATGTAAAGTGCTCTGTCTCAGAAATAGAGATATGAGGGTCTTTTTAGACCTCTGATATCTTACCAAAGACCAGCAGATTTGCCTGCTCAGCAGGGAATCTGTCTGCTGATCCCCGCTAAGCAGGCGGATGACAGGTCCGCTCCACTGATGCTGACACAGCTCGCTGTTCTCTATGGGGCGGTCGGATGGAATTGGACTGCCTATCCAATTCCATTGGATACACTCCGATCTGCTAGATGGATAGGGAATTGAATCCCCATCCCTCTGTTTTTAGCGGACTGGACTTGTTTAGATGCAGGCGGGTATAAACGGGCACATGTCCATTTACATCAGCCTCTCCATAGAGAACAATGGGTGGTCCGATTGGGCCCACCTAAAAAATGGACAGGCAGATTAGATTGGTGTGCTTGTGTGAAAGGGGACTAAGGCCTTGTTCACACAGGGCATACACAGCGTACCTTTTACAGGGATGCACAGGTGCAGGTGTTCCGTGAATCTGTGCAGGCAGTTCTATTGATGTCATTTGGGATGCAGCAACTGCACAAACAGAGCCGTTGCTCCCAATTTTACATCCATGTAGGTCCACATGCATGTCCTTGAGCTCACACTGTCTGCATTCGGGGTCATGTACCCACACCCACACGGATGTCAGATTGGGAACAGCAGCTACGCCTGTGCAGCCGTTGCATCCCAATTGACATAAATGGGACTGCCTGTATGGGGATGCATGGAACATCTGTGAATCCATGTGCCCTTCATGGACATACACTTTAGTATGCCACATGTGAACAATGCTTTGGTAGCAATTTAGCAGGAATTTGGTAATTTATGTTGTGTTTATGTGCACTTTTAATGATTTTAGTGCATTTTTAGCGAAAATATTGTTTTTAAACATTTGTGCAAATATCGTGCTGCCTTAAAAATCAGTAGCACCTTATTTTTCTTCTACTGGCCATGTGCTTTCAGAAAATATATGATTTGGGGGGACTTTTACAAATTCTGAAAGCTGTAAGTGAAAAAGGAAAACCTCCAGATTTTCTAAAACGTTTGCGTACCTCAGATTTTCACTATTTCTCAAAAAGACGCAATTTAAAATTTACAAACATCTGTTATTTATTAACTCAATACAGGTTAAGCTTTTATATTTAGTAGGGATTTAGCAGGAATTTTGTAAAATTAGCTGTGTTTTTATCTGCTAATAATGGTTTTAGTGTATTTTTTATGAATATATTGGTTTGATAAACATTTGCACAAATACCGCGGCGTCTAAAAAATCAACAGCACCTTCTTTTTATTCTAGAGATCATACGCTAAGGGAAAAAATGAAAACCTTCATATTTTTTGAGGAATTTGGATATTTACATTTTTGCGTGCGTTCGATTTTCACCATTTTGCAGAAAGGCACAAATGTAAAAAAAAAATGTTGTTATTTAACCACTTCAGCCCTGGAAGAATTTACCCCCTTCCTGACCAGAGCACTTTTTGCGATGCAGCACTGCGTCGCTTTAACTGACAATTGCGCGGTCGTGCGACGTTGAACCTAACCAAAATTGACGTCCTTTTTCCCCCACAAATAGAGCTTTCTTTTGGTGGTATTTGATCACCTCTGCGGTTTTTATTTTTTGTGCTATAAACAAAAGAAGAGCGACATATTTGAAAAAAATGCAATATTTTTTACTTTTTGATTTAATAAATATCACAATTTTTTTTTTTTTAAAACAATTTTTTTTCTAAGTTTAGACCGATACGTATTCTACATATTTTTGGTAACTTTTTTTTGCAATAAGCGTATATTGATTGGTTTGCGCAAAAGTTATAGCGTCTACATAATAGGGGATAGATTTATGGCATTTTTATTTTTTTAATTTTTTTTACTAGTAATAGCGGCGATCTGCGATTTTTATTGTGACCGTGACATTGCGGCAGACACATCGGACACTATTTGCGCGTTTTTGGGACCATTCACATTTATACAGCGATTAGTGCTATAAAACTGCACTAATTACTGTGTAAATGTGACTGGCAGGGAAAGGGTTAACACTAGGGGGCGATCAAGGGGTTAATATGTTCCCTATTGAGTGATTGTAACTGTAGGGGGAGGGGACTCACAAGGGGAGGAGACCGATCTGTGTTCCTCTGTACTGGGAACACACATCGGTCTCCTCACCTCTGACAGGAGGTGGATCTGTGTGTTTACACACACAGATCCACACTTCTGCCGTGATCGCGGGCAATCGCGGGTGCCCAGCGGACATCGCGGCCGCCGGGCACACTCACCGGGTCACGAGCATTGCCGCGGGTGCGCGCGCGCGCCGCCGGCGGCGCGCGCGCGCTCCATAGACGGCCGGGAAAAAAGGACGTCATATGACGTCCGCCCGGAGGGAGGGAGGGTTCCTGCCGGCGTCATATGTCTATGACCCGGTAGGAAGTGGTTAATAACTTCATACAGGTTAGGCTTTTATATTTAGTAGCGATTAAGCAAGAATTTTGTATAATTAGTTGTGTTTTTATCTGCTAATAATTGGTTTTAGTGTATTTTTTGTGAATATATTGGTTTGATAAGCATTTGCGCAAATACCGCAGGGTCTAAAAAATCAATGTTTTGGGGGTCTTTCATAAATTCTGAAAGCTGTAAGGGAAAAATTAAACTTTTTAAAGAAATTAGGATATTTACACTTTTGCGTCTGGTTAATTTTTACCATTTTGCAAAAAGGCCCAATTTAAAAGCTACAAATATTTATTAACTCAATACAGGTTAAGCTTTTATATTTAGTAGGAATTTTGTAAAATTGACTGTGTTTTTATCTGCTAATAATAGTTTTAGTGTATTTTTTGCAAACATATTGGTTTGATAAACATTTGCGCAAATACCACGGGGCCTAAAAAATCAGTAGCACCTTATTTTTATTTTACTAATCATGTGCTTTCAGAAAGTATATGGTTTGGGGGGTCTTTGACAAACTCTGAAAGCTACAAGTGAAAAATAAAAAAGCAAAGGAAAAATTGAAAAATGGTCTGTCCACCTGAGTGTACAAAATGGAGCACAGGGCCTGGCAGCAAAAGGGTTAAAGCCCATCCGTGTTTATGGGTTGCCTAGGTGACTGGTGATTCATCAGTTCATCAGCGCCCATTGGCTTACATGGCTGAACAGGAGAGAGCTCCGGACAGCTACCATGTAGGCTTACAAACATTAAAACAATTCATAATGCATAAATACAAACATCTTTAGTTTAATAGTCAATTAAAAATGAATAGTAATTATTCATGAAACCTGAAAAATCTTGCCAAACCAAATATAAAATGAAAAATCTGGAATAATGACATCTAGTGGCCAAAAACTAAACTGCATAAAAAAGAATATGTACATCTATATTAAAGGGGGTTTCCGATCAAAAATTCTATAAGGTCTATAATGGACTGATAAAATTCTAACATGTAAGAGGTAGAATAAACTAATAATCTGAGATAAAACAATTGAGGTCGAAGTCTGGTAAAATTGTACGTAATTGGGTATCCGCTTTCAAAATGGGCCAGTGTTTTCTAAACAATTTTTTGACTTACTTATGCTGTATATTATAATTCAAAATGATAGGAAGGTCCAAAAACGTATTTTCTTTTCTGGGGTGGTCTTTAATAAGAGATGATCTTTCCATTATCGTTACTTCTTCAATTTTGCAATTGATAAAATCCCTGTCGTATCCTCTTTGTATAAATCTTGTTCTAATGAACCTTGCCTCTTGGTTAGTGCAATTCCTGCGTAATCTAATCAATTGGCCCTTTGGGACATTAAACAGCCAGGGGTCAAGGTGACAGCTATCGATGGAGATATAGCTATTAAGGTCTACCGGCTTAAAAAATGTCTTATGCCTTGTACACACGATCGGATTTTCCGTTGGGATAAACTTTGACTGATTTTTCCAACGGAATTCCGTTCAAGCTGTCTTGCATACACACTGTCACACCAAAGTCCGACCGTAAAGAACGCGGTGACATACAACACTATGACGAGCCGAGAAAAATGAATTTCAATGCTTCCGAGCATGCGTCGACTTGATTCTGAGCATGAGTGTTTTTTTCTCCATCGGAGTTCCATACAGACAAACGTAATTTCCGATAGAAAGTTTTTTCATCGGAAAAAAAGAGATGTTCTCTTTCTAAATTCCGACGGAAAAAACTCAGATAACCGTCTGACTTTTTTCATCGGAAATTCCGATCGTGTGTACAAGGCATTAGTAATAAATTTACGGTTTGGTATTTCAAGACTCAAATCCAAAAAGTGAATCATTTTCTCATGATGTGACAGATGAATATTTTTCTGATTGTTGTTCAACTGCTGAAAGAAACTTTTTAGACTCGCCTCATCTCCTGTCTATATAAGTATCACGTCATCAATGAACATCCTGTATAGTAGGAGTTCCGTAGGGGGATCCTTATAAACACATTCCTCCTTCCCACTTTGCCATAAAAAAATTAATTTGCGACACTAGGTGCATAGCGAGCACCCATGGTAATACCTTTAATCTGTCTATAATACTCCAAATTATTCCAAAAATAATTATGGCTGAGTCCATATTCTAAACATTTTAATATGTATGATTTTTGTTTTGATGACAAATCACTAAAAGTATCCAATGCCCATTTTGCTGCTGAAATTGCCCCATCACGATCAATGATCGTGTATAATGCTGATACATCAGCAGTTGCTAGGATACATCAGCAGTTGCTTCAGAATCTCTATTAGATGTTTAGTGTCCCATAAATATGAACGAGTCTTAGAGACCAGCGGTTGAAAAAAAAGAGCAACATATTCTCCTAGTCTTGCATTCACTGATTGTATGGGATTCACAATGGGTCTCCCTGGTGGATGAGTCTGATCCTTATGTGATTTTGGTATATTGTAAATAACCGGTACCCGACACGTTTGGGGCAGTAAATATTTAGCCTCTTTCTCGTTTCAGACCTTTTTTCTCATCCCCAACTGTATCAAACCTTCTAATTCCTTTTTATATTTCCTTGTTGGATTTCCCATCAATTTCAAATACGTAGTATGACCATTTAAGTGTCCAGTCAACTCATTGTTGTAGTATTCTTTTTACCAAACCCCTAACCCCCACCCCCTGTCTGCTGGTCTAATCACTAGATTTTTTCGGTCTTTCATCCTCTTTACTTGTTATTTTCAAAGATCCTGCAGGAACAAAAACCTCAACATGTTCATTATTAAAAATAGGTGGGTTAAAAGGTGATTTATCCTTAATTGTGTATTCACACATTCATTCATTGTGTTGATAGCTCTCATATTGTTTAACAGCTTTCTTGTGTATTTGTGGATATGGAATGTGTGAATACACAATTGAGGATAAATCACTTTTTAAGCCACCTATTCTTAATAATGAACATGTTGAGGTTTTTAACTAAATGCTCTTGCAGGATCCTGGAAAATTACAAGTAAATCTAGTGATTAGACCAGCAGACAAGGTGGGGGGTAGTGGTTTGGTCAAAAGAATACTACAGCAATGAGTTGACTGGACAATTAAATGTTCATACCACGTATTTGAAATTGATGGGAAATCCAACAAGGAAATATAAAAAGGAATTAGAAGGTTTGATACAGTTGGGGACGAGAAAAAAAATCTTAAACGAGAAAGAGGCTAAATATTTTCTGCCCCAAACGTGTCGGGTACCGATTATTTGCACTATACCAAAATTACATAAGGATCAGACTCATCCACCAGGGAGACCCATTGTGCATGCCATACAATCTTTAAATGCACGACTAGGAGAATATGTTGACTTTTTTTCCAATCCTTGGTCCCTAAGACTCGTTCATATTAACTGGACACTAATCATCTATTACAGATTCTGAACGAGATAGAAGTGGAGAATGAGCATTTACTCCTAGCAACTGCTGATGCACGATCATTGATCATGATGAGGCCATTTCAGCATCAAAATGGGCATTGGATACTTTTAGTGATTGGTCATCAAAACAAAAATCATACAAAATAAAATGTTTAGAATATGAACTCAGACATAATTATTTTTGGAATAATTTGGAGTATTATAGACATATTAAAGGTATTGCCATGGGTGCTCGCTATGCACTATCCTAGTGTAGCGAATACATTTTTTTATGGCAAAGTGGGAAGAGGAATGTGTTTATAAGGATCCCCCTAAGGAACTCCTACTATACAGGAGGTTCATTGATGACGTGATACTTATCTGGACAGGAGATGAGGCGAGTCTAAAAAGTTTCTTTCAGCGGTTGAACAACAATCAGAAAAATATTCATCTGTCACTGGAATATCATGAGAAAATGATTAACTTTTTGGAAATACAAAACCAGAAATTTATTACTAAGACGTTCTTTAACCACTTCCATACAGGGCTTTTTATACCACTTTAATTCCGGGCCTATTCTGGCACTTCTCTCCTACATGTACAAATCATCATTCTTTTGCTAGAAAATTACTCAGAACCCCAAAACATTATATATGGTTTTTTTAGCAGACACCCTAGGGAATAAAATGACGGTCGTTGCAACTTTTTATCTTGCACGGTATTTGCGCAATAATTTTTCAAACGCCTTTTTTTGGGGAACAAAATGGTTTCATGAATTAAAAAATAACAAAACAGTAAAGTTAGCCCAATTTTTTTGTAAAATATGAAAGCTTATGTTACGCCAAGTAAAAAGATACCTAACATGTCATGCTTTAAAATTGTGCACACTCATGGAATGGCGCCAAACTTCGGTACTTAAAAATCTCCATAGGCGACGCTTTGAAATTTTTTACAGGTTACCAGGTTAGAGTTACAGAGGAGGTCTAGTGCTAGAATTGTTGCACGTGCTCTAACGCACGTGGCGATACCTCACATGTGTGGTTTGAACAGCGTTTACATATGCGGGCGGGACTTACGTGTGTGTTCGCTTCTAAGCGCGAGCTATTGGGGACGGGCGTTAAAAAAAAAAAAAAATAATAATTTTTTTAATTTTACTTATTTTTTTTATTTTTACTTTTTTTTACACTTTTTTTTTTTGATCACTTTTATTCCTATTACAAGGAATGTAAACATCCCTTGTAATAGGAATGTGTGTGACAGGTCCTCTTTATGGAGAGATGCGGGGTCAATAAGACCCCACATCTCTCCTCCAGGCTGGAAAGCATGAGATCAGTGAATTTTTTTTCACAATCTCATACTTACAGTCGCAATGGCGGCTTTGTTTACATTTGAGGACCCGGGCGTGATGTCATCACATCGCGCCCGGGCCTCCGACGATCATAGAGATGACTGGTGACCATCTGGTCACCAGTCATCTCTATGCTCATCACGTGACCCACCACTGGCGCCGACGATTCTCTCCGGGTCCCCGATCGCACGGGAGAGCCCGGAGAAGCACCGGATGGTGGCGGGAGGGGGGGGGGGATGTCCCCTCCCGCCACCTATAAGAACGATCAAGCGGCGGAACTACCGCTATGATCATTCTTATTGTGCGCAGGATCGCCGGCTGAAAAAAAGGATATCTGAATGATGCCTCTAGCTGCAGGCATCATTCAGATATCCCCCCTCAAACCCAGGACATCATATGACGTCCACCCGGTATGGAAGGGGTTAAAGGGGGTTAAAGGGGTTGTAAAGCATCGTGTTTTCACCTTAATGCATCCTATGCATTAAGGTGAAAAAACACCTTGCACTCTCCGCCCCCCCCCGAGCCCCCATTTTACTTACCTGAGCCCCGAATCTCCGTGGGCGCGATCCCGTGTCATTCTCTCAATGTCTGAATGGCTCCTCATTGGATAGATTGATAGCAGCGCAGCCATTGGCTCCCGCTGCTGTCAATCAAATACAGTGATACGGCACGCCAAGTGTATAACACGGGAGCGCGCCCGCAAGGTAACCCCCTCGAGAGAGAGCTTCCCAGGGGGTTATCTCTTGCTGGGAGGAGCCGAGACAGCCGCCGTGGGACCCCAGAAGAGGACGTTCGGGGACACTCTGTGCAAAACGAACTGCACAGTGAAGGTAAGTATGACATGTTTGTTATTTAAAAAAAATTATAAATTAACCTTTAGTGTCCCTTTAAGCCAGCAGACCGTAAAAGCTAAATCCCCATCGATAGCTGTCACCATGACCGCTGGCTGATCAATGTCCCAAAGGACCAATTGATTAGATTACACAGGAATTGCACTAACGATCACAATTTTAATGAACAAGCAAGGTTCATTGGAACAAGATTTATACAAAGAGGATACGATGGGGATTTTATCAATTGCAAAATTGAAGAAGTAACGAGAATGGAAAGATCATCTCTTATTAGAGACCGCCCCATAGAAGAAAATATGTTTTTGGACCTTCCTATCATTTTGAATTATAATATACAGCATAAGCAAGTCGAAAAATTGTTTAGAAAACACTGGCTCATTTTAAGAGCGGATACCCAATTACGTACAATTTTACCAGAATGTCTGAAATTTACATACAGAAGAGCACCAACATTACTGCTAAAAATTTACCTGATCCCCGAACCAAATTTTACCAGAATGTCTGAAATTTACATACAGAAGAGCACCAACATTACTGCTAAAATTTTACCTCATTTCAGGGTAAGGGGTTTTATCCTTGCAGAAGGTGTTATGCATGTAAAAATAGCAAGTTTAATGGTCGAAAAAAGGAGATACATTTACAGTGGGTACGGAAAGTATTCAGACCCCCTTAAATTTTTCACTCCTTGTTATATTGCAGCCATTTGCTAATCATTTAAGTCAATTTTCAAGTTCAAGTTTCATTTTTTTTCCTCATTAATGTACACACAGCACCCCATATTGACAGAAAAACACAGAATTGTTGAAATTTTTGCAGATTTTTTAACCACTTAACAACCGCCCACTGTATATATACGTCGGCAAAATGGCACGTACAGGCACAATCACGTACCTGTACGTGACTACCTTCGTATGGGTGGGGGGTCCGATCGGACCCCCCTCCGGTACAGTGAGCGGTCGGTATCGCTCCAGCAGCGATCCGTGATGAGGGGGCGGCCATTGGTTTCTGGCCACCCCCTCGCGATCGCTCCCGGCGAATGGGATGCTTCCTCTGCCTGTGTAATGTAAACACAGGCAGAGGAAGTGATGTCATCTCTCCCTGCGGCGCTCACACATACCGGAGCGCCGTGGAGAGAAGATGTCAGGTTAGTGCACAAACACTACACTGACACCAGGACACATAGGCACATGATCGCCCCCCCAGTCACCCCTAGATCACCCCCCAGCCCCCAGTCACAGTGTCACTGATTTCAGTGATCATTTATTTACTGATCACTGCAAACAGTGACATTTGTAACTGTAAAAGTGTCAGGGCAGTTAGTGTAGGTCCCTTTAGGTCCAAGGTAGCACCCTAACCCCCCCTAATAAAGGTTTAACCCCTTGATCGCCCCCCAGGTAACCCTTTCACCCCCTAGCACCACTGTCACTAAGCAATCATTTTTCTGATCGCTGTATTAGTGTCGGTGATGCCGCTAGGTAGTCAGTTATTTTTTTACGTTCGCCGCCAGGTTTTTATAGCGTCGGGTACCCCCATATATTACCTAATAAAGGTTTAACCCCTTGATCGCCCCCAGGTAACCCTTTCACCTCCTTTTGCCAGTGTCACTAAGCAATCGTTTTTCTGATCGCTGTATTGGTTATGCTGGTGCCGCAAGGTAGTCAGTTATTTTTTTAGGTTCGCCGCCAGGTTTTTATAGCGTCAGGTACCCCCATATATTATCTAATAAAGGTTTTAACCCCCTGATTGTCCCTAGAGTTGACCCTTTCACCAGTGATCACCGTATAAGTGTCACTGGTGACACTGGTTAGCCAGTTAGTTATTTTGTTATTTAGGTTACCTGTCAGGTTTTTATATAGCATCAGGTACCCCCATATATTACCTAATAAAGGTTTTAACCCCCTGATTGCCAATAGTTAACCCTTTCACCAGTGATCACCGTATAAGTGTTACGGGTGACGCTGGTTAGTTAGTTTTGCTTTTTATAGTGTCAGGGCACCTGCCGTATATAACCCAATAAAGGTTTAACCCCCTGATTGCCCGGCGGGTGATATCAATTAGGTTTTAGCGTCAGAGAGGGTCTGCGTCGCCCCAGGCAGCGTCAGGTTAGTGCCAGTAGCGCTAACACCCACGCGTGAAGTATACACCTCCCTTAGTGGTATAGTATCTGAACAGATCAATATCTGATCTGATCAGATCTATACTAGCGTCCCCAGCAGTTTAGGGTTCCCAAAAATGCAGTGTTAGCGGGATCAGCCCAGATACCTGCTAGCACCTGCGTTTTGCCCCTCCGTCCAGCCCAGGGCTCCCAAGTGCAGTATCGATCGATCACTGTCACTTACAAAACACAACACACATAACTGCAGCGTTCGCAGAGACAGGCCTGATCCCTGCAACTCCAGTGCTGTAGGAGGTGATTTCACCACCACAGTTAAAAAAAAGAGCATATATGCCAAAGCATGGGGGCAGCAGGGGCGGAGGAGCGATTTTGCTCATAATGCCTCGTACATATGGTCGAAATTCCGACGGAGGCTTGCCCGTGGAAAAGTCAGACCGTGTGTACGCGGCATAACTTTTGCGGGAGGATGCCCCCATGCTTCGGCATATATAAATGGTGCATGTATGCCCATCATTAGAAGTGGGTGAATGAAGGGAGGTATTCTGATGGTGGGCATACCCACCGATCAATCTCTTTTTTTCGTTCAGCCAACAGGCTGCATGAAAAAAAAAGATTACAATACATGTCCAACAAGGACCAGCAACGTACTGGTATGTTGCTGGACTTGGAATGGTTATACCAGAATGATGCCTGCGGGTTTAGGTATCATCTTGGTATCATTCTTTTCAGCCAGCAAGCGGCTTTCATGTAAAAGCAATCCTAGCAGCTAATTAGCCTCTGGACTGCTTTTATAAGCAGTGGAAGGGAATGTCCCCCCCCCGGATATAAAAAGCGCCATTGGGAAATTGGGAAAGCATTTTATCACACCGATCTTGGTGTGGTCAGATGCTTTGAGGGCAGAGGAGAGATCTAGGGTCTAATACACCCCAGTTTTTTTTTTAAAAAGAGTACCTGTCACTACCTATTGCTATCATGGAGGATATTTACATTCCCTGAGATAACAATAAAAATGCTAAAAAAAAAAAAATATGGAAGGAACAGTTTAAAAATAAAATAAAAAAGCAAAATTAATAATTAAAAAAATAAAATAAAAAAAAAGCACCCCTGTCCCGCCCTGCTCTTGCGCAAAGGCGAACGCAAGCGTCGGTCTGGCGTCATATGTAAACAGCAATTGCATCATGCATGTGAGGTATCAACGCAAAGGTCAGATCGAGGGCAGTAATTTTAGCAGACGTCCTCTGTAAATCTAATGTGGTAACCTGTAAAGGCTTTTAAAAATGTATGTAGTTTGTCGCCACTGCGCGTTTGTGCGAAATTTTAAAGCGTGTCGTGTTTGGTATCCATGTACTCGGCCTAAGATCATCTTTTTTATTTCATCAAACATTTGGGCAATATAGTGTGTTTTAGTGCATTAAAATTAAAAAAAGTGTATTTTTTCCCCAGAAAATGCGTTTAAAAAATCGCTGCGCAAATACTGTGTGAAAAAAAATGCAACACCCACCATTTTAATCTGTAGGGCCTTTGCTTTAAAAATATATATAATGTTTGGGGGTTCAATGTAATTTTCTTGCAAAAAATAAAAAATGTTTTCATGTAAACAAAAAGTGTCAGAAAGGGCTTTGTCTTCAAGTGGTTACAAGAGTGGATGATGTGTGACGTAAGCTTCCTAATGTTGTGTATAAAATGCCAGGACAGTTCAAAACCCCCCCCCCCCCCAAATGACCCAATTTTTCGGAGGCCATGGAATGCCCAGATGGCACAAAACCCCCCCAAATGACCCTATTTTGGAAAGTAGACACCCCAAGCTATTTGCTGAGAGGTATGGTGAGTATTTTTCAGATCTCGCTTTTTGTCACAAAGTTTTGAAAATTGAAAAAATAAAAAATAAAATAAAAATTATTTACTTTCTTCATTTTCAAAAACAAATGAGAGGTTTAAAATACTCACCATGCCTCTCAGCAAATAGCTTGGGGTGTCTACTTTCCAAAATGGGGTAATTTTGGGGGGGTTTTGAGCTATTTGGCATTCTATGGCCTTCGATTGTGAGGAGTGAAATCAAAAATTTGCGCCCTTAGAAATCCTGAAGGCGGTGCTTGGTTTTCGGTGTCCCGTACGCAGCTAGGCTCCTAAAAAGTCACACACATGTGGTATCCCCTTACTCAGGAGTAGGGATGAGCCGAACACCCCCCGGTTCGGTTCGCACCAGAACCTGCGAACGGAACGAAAGTTCACGCAAACTTTAGAACCCTATTAAATACAATGGACGCGAACGTTCGAAATCTAAAGTGATAATTATAATGGCTAATATGCATGTTATTGTCCTAAAAAGGGTTTGGGGACCCGGGTTCTGCCCCAGGGGACATTTATCAATGCAAAAATAAGTTTTAAAAATGGCAGTTTTTTCGGGAGCAGTCATTTTAACCACTTCCCGCCCAGTCAATAGCGAATTGACGTCCAGGAAGTGGTTGCAATATCGATACTGGACGTCATATGACGTCCTGCAGGATATTGCCTTGCGCGCGCCCGCGGGGGCGCGCAGCGCGGTGATCGGGGACGGCATGTGTCCCTTGGACACAGCGCTTCCCCGATCACGGTAAACAGCCAATTTCATTGGCTGTTTACCATGTGATCGGCTGTGTCAAAGTCACAGCCGATCACCTGTCAAAACAAACTCGGCGGCGCGCTCCGTGCGCGCCGCCACAGGCTTGCAGAGCGGGGATCGGGGAAGGCGAGTGTCCCTTGGACACAGCGCGTCCCCGATCAGAGTAAACAGCCAATGAATTGGCTGTTTACCACGTGACCAGCTGTGTCCAATTACAGCCGGTCACAAATGTAAACAAACTCCACAGGAGTTACTACCTGATCCCTGCTCTCTCCTCACACACCGATCTGTGAGGAGAGAGAAGAGATCAGTAAGTTAGCTCAGTGTAGTTTGTCTACATAAGTTTACAGTGCACAACACGCCCCCCCCCCCATAAAGAGGACCTGTCACACAGCCCAGCACATCAATTAGCCCAGCCAATCAGCCCATCTGTCAATCAGCCCATCTGTCAATCAGCCCATCTGTCAATCAGCCCATCTGTCAATCAATCAGCCCATCTGTCAATCAATCAGCCCATCTGTCAATCAATCACCCCACCTGTCAATCAATCACCCCATCTGTCAATCAATCAACCCATCTGTCAATCAATCAATCAGCCCATCTGTCAATCAATCAGCCCATCTGTCAATCATCTGTCACAGGCCCACCTCCATTGGTACCGCCATTGGCACCGCCACACAGGCTACCAGTACCGCCATCGGTACCAGTACCACCACCAGTACCGCCACCAGGCCCAGCATCTATACTGCCACACAGGCCCGCTACCAGTATCACCACTAGTGCCGCCATCGGTACCACCACCAGTACCACCACCCGTACCACCGTCGGTAGTTCCACCACCACCTGTACCACCACCTGTACCGCCATCGGTACCATCACCACCCGTACCACCACCACCTGTACCGCCATCGGTACCACCACCACCTGTACCGCCATCGGTACCACCACCACCCATACCACCATCGCTACCACCACCACCCGTACCGCCACCTGTACCGCCATCGGTACCGCCGCCACCACCACCACCCGTACCGCCATCGGTACCACCACCACCTGTACCGCCATTGGTACCACCACCACCCATACCGCCATCGGTACCACCACACAGGCCCACCACTAATACCTCCATCGGTACTACCACACAGACCGCCACCACTACCACCAGCAGTACCATTACACAGGCCCACCAATAAGCACTGCCATAATGTCCCAAAGGGTTTACACACCTGAGGAGGCATATGCCATTCTTGCCATGTCGGATGATGAGAGCAGCGGGGAGCTCCCATTATCCGATTCTGGTTCGGAATACGAGCCAGTGGAGGATAGTGGCTCAGAGTCCGAGTCCCCGGAGGAAACCGTCCCTCCCAAAAGAATGCGATCGGCACCAAGATCAGCACCAAGATCAGCACCAAGATCAGGAGAACTGCCCACCACCAGCAGCGCCATACCCCAGGAAGAGGAGCCCAGTACAAGCAATGGAAATGCACGCCCAACCCGAAGAATCCAGCCCCAATCCTACCTTCCCGATGCCCTGGCAAACCCCTTATGGTTGCCTGCCAACTCAGGATCCGCTATCATCCCCCCTTTCACCGCACAGCCAGGTGTGCAGCCCGACACTACAAATTTTTCTAAATTTGATTATTTTTGTTTATTTTTCCCACAAGATTTGCTGCAGAATATAGTGGATCAAACGAATCTGTATGCATCCCAATTTATTGCTGCCAACCCCGATTCTTCCTACGCCCGCATGTTCCAGTGGCGGCGTCTAACATTGGAGGAATTTAAATTATTTTTGGGCCTTATGTTCAATATGGGGCTTACAAAAAAGAACGAAGTCCATTCATATTGGTCCAAACGCCCCATCCAACACATGCCCATATATTCCGCTGTCATGTCCAGGAAAAGATACGACATGATTATGCGCTTTCTCCACTTCAATGACAATTCACAGTGCCCTCCCCGAGATCATCCCAACTACGACAAATTGTACAAGATACGCCCCCTAATCAATGCCTTTTCCCAGCGATTTGAAGAAGTTTTCATCCCAGACCAAAAAATTTGTGTGGACGAGTCCCTCGTACATTTCACCGGCCGACTGCAGTTCAAGCAGTACATACCAAGCAAGAGAGCCAGGTATGGGTTAAAATTAAATAAATTATGTGATCGAGCCACTGGATACGTCTGCAAATTCAGGATCTACGAAGGCAAAGACTCCCAGCTCCAGCCCCGTGATTGCCCCACATATATTGGAACCAGTGGGAAAATTGTCTGGGAGTTGGCATACCCCCTGTTCGGAAAAGGTTACCATTTATATGTTGATAATTATTATACCAGCCTGCCCCTTTTTCGCCACCTTTACAGTAAACAAACCCCGGCCTGCGGTACCTTAAAAAAAAAAACGGAAGGGATTCCCACAAAATTTATTGACAAAAAAATTGCGACCTGGAGAATCGGCATCCATGAGGAACGAGGAGGTGTTGGCCATGAAGTGGAGGGACAAGAAAGATGTCCACATCCTCTCTACGATCCACAATGACACCATGGTGGAGATCCCAAGAAGACGCGGCTCCATTGTAAAGCCTGAATGTGTCCATGACTACAATTTGTACATGGGGGGTGGATTTAAGCGACCAGATGCTACAGCCCTACTTATCAACCAGAAAGTCCCATTATTGGCACAAAAAAGTTGCGTTTCACCTGTTTCACATGGCCCTTTTTAATTCGTTTGTCTGCTACCAAAAAGCAACTCAAAATCACCGACTCCACTACCTCCAATATATCAAAGATATCATCGATAGGATAGGATAGGACACCTCTGCCTGCTACCTGGACCTGTGCTGACAGTATCTCTGCCTGTGCGAACTATGGACAGTATTCCTGCCTGCTGCCTGGATGATTGCTTTTGCTGTCGCTGACCTCATCCCTGCCTGCTGCCTGGACCGATGCTCTCCTCTGTGGACCACTGCACTTCTAAAACCACAGGTAATCTTTTGTTATTTGGTATGTACCTGCTATGTGTTAGATATATGAAGGGCCTTCAAAAATGTGATCGGTAGTCAGAAAATGATATGTGCAATTAATGCTGCTAGAATGCCTGGAGGTGCTACTTGGATGTTGGGCCTCTGTATGTGGCCAGGCTGTGTAAAAGTCTCAAACATGTGGTATCGCCATACTCAGGAGGAGTAGCAGAATGCATTTTGGGGTGTAATTTTTGCTATGTACATATTATGTGTTAGAAATATCTTATAAATTGACAACTTTGTGTAAAAAAATGCATTTTAATTTTTTCTCCACATTTTCCAAAACCTTCTGGAAAAAAATGAACCGTTCAAAAGACTCATAATGCCTCATAGATTATACGTTGGGGTGTGTGCTTTCAAAAATGGGGTCATTTTGTGGAAAATTCGATTGTCCTGGTGCTCCAGGGCCTTCAAAATTGTAATAGGTGGTTGAGAAAGGATATTTGCGATTTATGCTTGTAGAACGCCTGAAAGTGCTACTTCAATGTTGGGCCTCTGTATATGGCCAGGCTGTGTAAAAGTCTCACACATGTGGTATCGCTATACTCAGGAGGAGTAGCAGAATGCATTTTGGGGTGTTATTTGTGCTATGTATATGCTATGCGCTAGAAATATCTTATAAATGGACAACTTTGTGTAAAAAAAATGCATTTTCATTTTTTCTCCACATTTTCCAAAACCTTCTGGAAAAAAATGAACCGTTCAAAAGACTCATAATGCCTCATAGATTATACGTTGGGGTGTGTGCTTTCAAAAATGGGGTCATTTTGTAGAAAATTCTATTGTCCTGGTGCTCCAGGGCCTTCAAAATTGTAATAGGTGGTTGAGAAAGGATATGTGCGATTTATGCTTGTAGAACGCCTGAAAGTGCTACTTCAATGTTGGGCCTCTGTATATGGCCAGGCTGTGTAAAAGTCTCACACATGTGGTATCGCTATACTCAGGAGGAGTAGCAGAATGCATTTTGGGGTGTTATTTTTGCTATGTATATGCTATGCGCTAGAAATATCTTATAAATGGACAACTTTGTGTAAAAAAAATGCATTTTAATTTTTTCTCCACATTTTCCAAAACCTTCTGGAAAAAAATGAACCGTTCAAAAGACTCATAATGCCTCATAGATTATACGTTGGGGTGTGTGCTTTCAAAAATGGGGTCATTTTGTGGAAAATTCTATTGTCCTGGTGCTCCAGGGCCTTCAAAATTGTAATAGGTGGTTGAGAAAGGATATGTGCGATTTATGCTTGTAGAACGCCTGAAAGTGCTACTTCAATGTTGGGCCTCTGTATATGGCCAGGCTGTGTAAAAGTCTCACACATGTGGTATCGCTATACTCAGGAGGAGTAGCAGAATGCATTTTGGGGTGTTATTTTTGCTATGTATATGCTATGCGCTAGAAATATCTTATAAATGGACAACTTTGTGTAAAAAAAATGCATTTTCATTTTTTCTCCACATTTTCCAAAACCTTCTGGAAAAAAATGAACCGTTCAAAAGACTCATAATGCCTCATAGATTATACGTTGGGGTGTGTGCTTTCAAAAATGGGGTCATTTTGTGGAAAATTCTATTGTCCTGGTGCTCCAGGGCCTTCAAAATTGTAATAGGTGGTTGAGAAAGGATATGTGCGATTTATGCTTGTAGAACGCCTGAAAGTGCTACTTCAATGTTGGGCCTCTGTATATGGCCAGGCTGTGTAAAAGTCTCACACATGTGGTATCGCTATACTCAGGAGGAGTAGCAGAATGCATTTTGGGGTGTTATTTTTGCTATGTATATGCTATGCGCTAGAAATATCTTATAAATGGACAACTTTGTGTAAAAAAAATGCATTTTCATTTTTTCTCCACATTTTCCAAAACCTTCTGGAAAAAAATGAACCGTTCAAAAGACTCATAATGCCTCATAGATTATACGTTGGGGTGTGTGCTTTCAAAAATGGGGTCATTTTGTAGAAAATTCTATTGTCCTGGTGCTCCAGGGCCTTCAAAATTGTAATAGGTGGTTGAGAAAGGATATGTGCGATTTATGCTTGTAGAACGCCTGAAAGTGCTACTTCAATGTTGGGCCTCTGTATATGGCCAGGCTGTGTAAAAGTCTCACACATGTGGTATCGCTATACTCAGGAGGAGTAGCAGAATGCATTTTGGGGTGTTATTTTTGCTATGTATATGCTATGCGCTAGAAATATCTTATAAATGGACAACTTTGTGTAAAAAAAATGCATTTTAATTTTTTCTCCACATTTTCCAAAACCTTCTGGAAAAAAATGAACCGTTCAAAAGACTCATAATGCCTCATAGATTATACGTTGGGGTGTGTGCTTTCAAAAATGGGGTCATTTTGTGGAAAATTCTATTGTCCTGGTGCTCCAGGGCCTTCAAAATTGTAATAGGTGGTTGAGAAAGGATATGTGCGATTTATGCTTGTAGAACGCCTGAAAGTGCTACTTCAATGTTGGGCCTCTGTATATGGCCAGGCTGTGTAAAAGTCTCACACATGTGGTATCGCTATACTCAGGAGGAGTAGCAGAATGCATTTTGGGGTGTTATTTTTGCTATGTATATGCTATACGCTAGAAATATCTTATAAATGGACAACTTTGTGTAAAAAAAATGCATTTTCATTTTTTCTCCACATTTTCCAAAACCTTCTGGAAAAAAATGAACCGTTCAAAAGACTCATAATGCTTCATAGATTATACGTTGGGGTGTGTGCTTTCCAAAATGGGGTCATTTTGTGGAAAATTCTATTGTCCTGGTGCTCCAGGGCCTTCAAAATTGTAATAGGTGGTTGAGAAAGGATATGTGCGATTTATGCTTGCAGAACGCCTGAAAGTGCTACTTCAATGTTGGGCCTCTGTATATGGCCAGGCTGTGTAAAAGTCTCACACATGTGGTATCGCTATACTCAGGAGGAGTAGAAGAATGCATTTTGGGGTGTTATTTTTGCTATGTATATGCTATGCGTTAGAAATATCTTATAAATGGACAACTTTGTGTAAAAAAAATGCATTTTCATTTTTTCTCCACATTTTCCAAAACCTTCTGGAAAAAAATGAACCGTTCAAAAGACTCATAATGCTTCATAGATTATACGTTGGGGTGTGTGCTTTCCAAAATGGGGTCATTTTGTGGAAAATTCCATTGTCCTGGTGCTCCAGGGCCTTCAAAAGTGTAATAGGTGGTTGAGAAAGGATATGTGCGATTTATGCTTGTAGAACGCCTGAAAGTGCTACTTCAATGTTGGGCCTCTGTATATGGCCAGGCTGTGTAAAAGTCTCACACATGTGGTATCGCTATACTCAGGAGGAGTAGCAGAATGCATTTTGGGGTGTCATTTTTGCTATGTATATGCTATGCGTTAGAAATATCTTATAAATGGACAACTTTGTGTAAAAAAAATGCATTTTCATTTTTTCTCCACATTTTCCAAAACCTTCTGGAAAAAAATGAACCGTTCAAAAGACTCATAATGCTTCATAGATTATACGTTGGGGTGTGTGCTTTCCAAAATGGGGTCATTTTGTGGAAAATTCCATTGTCCTGGTGCTCCAGGGCCTTCAAAAGTGTAATAGGTGGTTGAGAAAGGATATGTGCGATTTATGCTTGTAGAACGCCTGAAAGTGCTACTTCAATGTTGGGCCTCTGTATATGGCCAGGCTGTGTAAAAGTCTCACACATGTGGTATCGCTATACTCAGGAGGAGTAGCAGAATGCATTTTGGGGTGTTATTTTTGCTATGTATATGCTATGCGCTAGAAATATCTTATAAATGGACAACTTTGTGTAAAAAAAATGCATTTTCATTTTTTCTCCACATTTTCCAAAACCTTCTGGAAAAAAATGAACCGTTCAAAAGACTCATAATGCCTCATAGATTATACGTTGGGGTGTGTGCTTTCAAAAATGGGGTCATTTTGTAGAAAATTCTATTGTCCTGGTGCTCCAGGGCCTTCAAAATTGTAATAGGTGGTTGAGAAAGGATATGTGCGATTTATGCTTGTAGAACGCCTGAAAGTGCTACTTCAATGTTGGGCCTCTGTATATGGCCAGGCTGTGTAAAAGTCTCACACATGTGGTATCGCTATACTCAGGAGGAGTAGCAGAATGCATTTTGGGGTGTTATTTTTGCTATGTATATGCTATGCGCTAGAAATATCTTATAAATGGACAACTTTGTGTAAAAAAAATGCATTTTAATTTTTTCTCCACATTTTCCAAAACCTTCTGGAAAAAAATGAACCGTTCAAAAGACTCATAATGCCTCATAGATTATACGTTGGGGTGTGTGCTTTCAAAAATGGGGTCATTTTGTGGAAAATTCTATTGTCCTGGTGCTCCAGGGCCTTCAAAATTGTAATAGGTGGTTGAGAAAGGATATGTGCGATTTATGCTTGTAGAACGCCTGAAAGTGCTACTTCAATGTTGGGCCTCTGTATATGGCCAGGCTGTGTAAAAGTCTCACACATGTGGTATCGCTATACTCAGGAGGAGTAGCAGAATGCATTTTGGGGTGTTATTTTTGCTATGTATATGCTATGCGCTAGAAATATCTTATAAATGGACAACTTTGTGTAAAAAAAATGCATTTTCATTTTTTCTCCACATTTTCCAAAACCTTCTGGAAAAAAATGAACCGTTCAAAAGACTCATAATGCCTCATAGATTATACGTTGGGGTGTGTGCTTTCAAAAATGGGGTCATTTTGTGGAAAATTCTATTGTCCTGGTGCTCCAGGGCCTTCAAAATTGTAATAGGTGGTTGAGAAAGGATATGTGCGATTTATGCTTGTAGAACGCCTGAAAGTGCTACTTCAATGTTGGGCCTCTGTATATGGCCAGGCTGTGTAAAAGTCTCACACATGTGGTATCGCTATACTCAGGAGGAGTAGCAGAATGCATTTTGGGGTGTTATTTTTGCTATGTATATGCTATGCGCTAGAAATATCTTATAAATGGACAACTTTGTGTAAAAAAAATGCATTTTAATTTTTTCTCCACATTTTCCAAAACCTTCTGGAAAAAAATGAACCGTTCAAAAGACTCATAATGCCTCATAGATTATACGTTGGGGTGTGTGCTTTCAAAAATGGGGTCATTTTGTGGAAAATTCTATTGTCCTGGTGCTCCAGGGCCTTCAAAATTGTAATAGGTGGTTGAGAAAGGATATGTGCGATTTATGCTTGTAGAACGCCTGAAAGTGCTACTTCAATGTTGGGCCTCTGTATATGGCCAGGCTGTGTAAAAGTCTCACACATGTGGTATCGCTATACTCAGGAGGAGTAGCAGAATGCATTTTGGGGTGTTATTTTTGCTATGTATATGCTATGCGCTAGAAATATCTTATAAATGGACAACTTTGTGTAAAAAAAATGCATTTTCATTTTTTCTCCACATTTTCCAAAACCTTCTGGAAAAAAATGAACCGTTCAAAAGACTCATAATGCCTCATAGATTATACGTTGGGGTGTGTGCTTTCAAAAATGGGGTCATTTTGTGGAAAATTCTATTGTCCTGGTGCTCCAGGGCCTTCAAAATTGTAATAGGTGGTTGAGAAAGGATATGTGCGATTTATGCTTGTAGAACGCCTGAAAGTGCTACTTCAATGTTGGGCCTCTGTATATGGCCAGGCTGTGTAAAAGTCTCACACATGTGGTATCGCTATACTCAGGAGGAGTAGCAGAATGCATTTTGGGGTGTTATTTTTGCTATGTATATGCTATGCGCTAGAAATATCTTATAAATGGACAACTTTGTGTAAAAAAAATGCATTTTCATTTTTTCTCCACATTTTCCAAAACCTTCTGGAAAAAAATGAACCGTTCAAAAGACTCATAATGCCTCATAGATTATACGTTGGGGTGTGTGCTTTCAAAAATGGGGTCATTTTGTAGAAAATTCTATTGTCCTGGTGCTCCAGGGCCTTCAAAATTGTAATAGGTGGTTGAGAAAGGATATGTGCGATTTATGCTTGTAGAACGCCTGAAAGTGCTACTTCAATGTTGGGCCTCTGTATATGGCCAGGCTGTGTAAAAGTCTCACACATGTGGTATCGCTATACTCAGGAGGAGTAGCAGAATGCATTTTGGGGTGTTATTTTTGCTATGTATATGCTATGCGCTAGAAATATCTTATAAATGGACAACTTTGTGTAAAAAAAATGCATTTTAATTTTTTCTCCACATTTTCCAAAACCTTCTGGAAAAAAATGAACCGTTCAAAAGACTCATAATGCCTCATAGATTATACGTTGGGGTGTGTGCTTTCAAAAATGGGGTCATTTTGTGGAAAATTCTATTGTCCTGGTGCTCCAGGGCCTTCAAAATTGTAATAGGTGGTTGAGAAAGGATATGTGCGATTTATGCTTGTAGAACGCCTGAAAGTGCTACTTCAATGTTGGGCCTCTGTATATGGCCAGGCTGTGTAAAAGTCTCACACATGTGGTATCGCTATACTCAGGAGGAGTAGCAGAATGCATTTTGGGGTGTTATTTTTGCTATGTATATGCTATACGCTAGAAATATCTTATAAATGGACAACTTTGTGTAAAAAAAATGCATTTTCATTTTTTCTCCACATTTTCCAAAACCTTCTGGAAAAAAATGAACCGTTCAAAAGACTCATAATGCTTCATAGATTATACGTTGGGGTGTGTGCTTTCCAAAATGGGGTCATTTTGTGGAAAATTCTATTGTCCTGGTGCTCCAGGGCCTTCAAAATTGTAATAGGTGGTTGAGAAAGGATATGTGCGATTTATGCTTGCAGAACGCCTGAAAGTGCTACTTCAATGTTGGGCCTCTGTATATGGCCAGGCTGTGTAAAAGTCTCACACATGTGGTATCGCTATACTCAGGAGGAGTAGAAGAATGCATTTTGGGGTGTTATTTTTGCTATGTATATGCTATGCGTTAGAAATATCTTATAAATGGACAACTTTGTGTAAAAAAAATGCATTTTCATTTTTTCTCCACATTTTCCAAAACCTTCTGGAAAAAAATGAACCGTTCAAAAGACTCATAATGCTTCATAGATTATACGTTGGGGTGTGTGCTTTCCAAAATGGGGTCATTTTGTGGAAAATTCCATTGTCCTGGTGCTCCAGGGCCTTCAAAAGTGTAATAGGTGGTTGAGAAAGGATATGTGCGATTTATGCTTGTAGAACGCCTGAAAGTGCTACTTCAATGTTGGGCCTCTGTATATGGCCAGGCTGTGTAAAAGTCTCACACATGTGGTATCGCTATACTCAGGAGGAGTAGCAGAATGCATTTTGGGGTGTCATTTTTGCTATGTATATGCTATGCGTTAGAAATATCTTATAAATGGACAACTTTGTGTAAAAAAAATGCATTTTCATTTTTTCTCCACATTTTCCAAAACCTTCTGGAAAAAAATGAACCGTTCAAAAGACTCATAATGCTTCATAGATTATACGTTGGGGTGTGTGCTTTCCAAAATGGGGTCATTTTGTGGAAAATTCCATTGTCCTGGTGCTCCAGGGCCTTCAAAAGTGTAATAGGTGGTTGAGAAAGGATATGTGCGATTTATGCTTGTAGAACGCCTGAAAGTGCTACTTCAATGTTGGGCCTCTGTATATGGCCAGGCTGTGTAAAAGTCTCACACATGTGGTATCGCTATACTCAGGAGGAGTAGCAGAATGCATTTTGGGGTGTTATTTTTGCTATGTATATGCTATGCGCTAGAAATATCTTATAAATGGACAACTTTGTGTAAAAAAAATGCATTTTCATTTTTTCTCCACATTTTCCAAAACCTTCTGGAAAAAAATGAACCGTTCAAAAGACTCATAATGCCTCATAGATTATACGTTGGGGTGTGTGCTTTCAAAAATGGGGTCATTTTGTAGAAAATTCTATTGTCCTGGTGCTCCAGGGCCTTCAAAATTGTAATAGGTGGTTGAGAAAGGATATGTGCGATTTATGCTTGTAGAACGCCTGAAAGTGCTACTTCAATGTTGGGCCTCTGTATATGGCCAGGCTGTGTAAAAGTCTCACACATGTGGTATCGCTATACTCAGGAGGAGTAGCAGAATGCATTTTGGGGTGTTATTTTTGCTATGTATATGCTATGCGCTAGAAATATCTTATAAATGGACAACTTTGTGTAAAAAAAATGCATTTTAATTTTTTCTCCACATTTTCCAAAACCTTCTGGAAAAAAATGAACCGTTCAAAAGACTCATAATGCCTCATAGATTATACGTTGGGGTGTGTGCTTTCAAAAATGGGGTCATTTTGTGGAAAATTCTATTGTCCTGGTGCTCCAGGGCCTTCAAAATTGTAATAGGTGGTTGAGAAAGGATATGTGCGATTTATGCTTGTAGAACGCCTGAAAGTGCTACTTCAATGTTGGGCCTCTGTATATGGCCAGGCTGTGTAAAAGTCTCACACATGTGGTATCGCTATACTCAGGAGGAGTAGCAGAATGCATTTTGGGGTGTTATTTTTGCTATGTATATGCTATGCGCTAGAAATATCTTATAAATGGACAACTTTGTGTAAAAAAAATGCATTTTCATTTTTTCTCCACATTTTCCAAAACCTTCTGGAAAAAAATGAACCGTTCAAAAGACTCATAATGCCTCATAGATTATACGTTGGGGTGTGTGCTTTCAAAAATGGGGTCATTTTGTGGAAAATTCTATTGTCCTGGTGCTCCAGGGCCTTCAAAATTGTAATAGGTGGTTGAGAAAGGATATGTGCGATTTATGCTTGTAGAACGCCTGAAAGTGCTACTTCAATGTTGGGCCTCTGTATATGGCCAGGCTGTGTAAAAGTCTCACACATGTGGTATCGCTATACTCAGGAGGAGTAGCAGAATGCATTTTGGGGTGTTATTTTTGCTATGTATATGCTATGCGCTAGAAATATCTTATAAATGGACAACTTTGTGTAAAAAAAATGCATTTTCATTTTTTCTCCACATTTTCCAAAACCTTCTGGAAAAAAATGAACCGTTCAAAAGACTCATAATGCCTCATAGATTATACGTTGGGGTGTGTGCTTTCAAAAATGGGGTCATTTTGTAGAAAATTCTATTGTCCTGGTGCTCCAGGGCCTTCAAAATTGTAATAGGTGGTTGAGAAAGGATATGTGCGATTTATGCTTGTAGAACGCCTGAAAGTGCTACTTCAATGTTGGGCCTCTGTATATGGCCAGGCTGTGTAAAAGTCTCACACATGTGGTATCGCTATACTCAGGAGGAGTAGCAGAATGCATTTTGGGGTGTTATTTTTGCTATGTATATGCTATGCGCTAGAAATATCTTATAAATGGACAACTTTGTGTAAAAAAAATGCATTTTAATTTTTTCTCCACATTTTCCAAAACCTTCTGGAAAAAAATGAACCGTTCAAAAGACTCATAATGCCTCATAGATTATACGTTGGGGTGTGTGCTTTCAAAAATGGGGTCATTTTGTGGAAAATTCTATTGTCCTGGTGCTCCAGGGCCTTCAAAATTGTAATAGGTGGTTGAGAAAGGATATGTGCGATTTATGCTTGTAGAACGCCTGAAAGTGCTACTTCAATGTTGGGCCTCTGTATATGGCCAGGCTGTGTAAAAGTCTCACACATGTGGTATCGCTATACTCAGGAGGAGTAGCAGAATGCATTTTGGGGTGTTATTTTTGCTATGTATATGCTATGCGCTAGAAATATCTTATAAATGGACAACTTTGTGTAAAAAAAATGCATTTTCATTTTTTCTCCACATTTTCCAAAACCTTCTGGAAAAAAATGAACCGTTCAAAAGACTCATAATGCTTCATAGATTATACGTTGGGGTGTGTGCTTTCCAAAATGGGGTCATTTTGTGGAAAATTCTATTGTCCTGGTGCTCCAGGGCCTTCAAAATTGTAATAGGTGGTTGAGAAAGGATATGTGCGATTTATGCTTGTAGAACGCCTGAAAGTGCTACTTCAATGTTGGGCCTCTGTATATGGCCAGGCTGTGTAAAAGTCTCACACATGTGGTATCGCTATACTCAGGAGGAGTAGAAGAATGCATTTTGGGGTGTTATTTTTGCTATGTATATGCTATGCGTTAGAAATATCTTATAAATGGACAACTTTGTGTAAAAAAAATGCATTTTCATTTTTTCTCCACATTTTCCAAAACCTTCTGGAAAAAAATGAACCGTTCAAAAGACTCATAATGCTTCATAGATTATACGTTGGGGTGTGTGCTTTCCAAAATGGGGTCATTTTGTGGAAAATTCCATTGTCCTGGTGCTCCAGGGCCTTCAAAAGTGTAATAGGTGGTTGAGAAAGGATATGTGCGATTTATGCTTGTAGAACGCCTGAAAGTGCTACTTCAATGTTGGGCCTCTGTATATGGCCAGGCTGTGTAAAAGTCTCACACATGTGGTATCGCTATACTCAGGAGGAGTAGCAGAATGCATTTTGGGGTGTCATTTTTGCTATGTATATGCTATGCGTTAGAAATATCTTATAAATGGACAACTTTGTGTAAAAAAAATGCATTTTCATTTTTTCTCCACATTTTCCAAAACCTTCTGGAAAAAAATGAACCGTTCAAAAGACTCATAATGCTTCATAGATTATACGTTGGGGTGTGTGCTTTCCAAAATGGGGTCATTTTGTGGAAAATTCCATTGTCCTGGTGCTCCAGGGCCTTCAAAAGTGTAATAGGTGGTTGAGAAAGGATATGTGCGATTTATGCTTGTAGAACGCCTGAAAGTGCTACTTCAATGTTGGGCCTCTGTATATGGCCAGGCTGTGTAAAAGTCTCACACATGTGGTATCGCTACACTCAGAAGGAGTAGCAGAATGTATTTTGGGGTGTAGTTGCAATTATGCATATGCTGTGTGAGAGAAAAAAACTGTTAATATGACCAGTTTGTGTAAAAAAAAAAAAAAATTAAATTTTCCCAAGAATTGTGGGAAAAAAATACAACTTCAAAAAACTCACCACGCCTCTTAGTAAATACCTTGGACTGTCTACTTTCCAAAAAGGGGTAATTTTGGGGTATTTGTACTTTCCTCGCTTGTTAGTGTCTAATGAGATATCCCTTCAGTACATCAGGCGTGATCAGATGTGATAAATTTTCAGTGATTGCCACCATAGTTTGTAGACTCTATAACTTTCACAAAGACCAAATAATATACACTAATTTGGGTTCATTTTACCAAAGATATGTAGCAGTATACATTTTGGCACAAATTTATGAAGAAAAATTACTTATTTGCAAAATTTTACAATAGAAACTAAAAAAATGTGTTTTTTTTTTAAAAAAAATTGCTGTTTTTTTGCTTATATCGCAAAAAATAAAAAACCCAGTGGCGATTAAATACCACCAAAAGAAAGCTCTATTTGTGAGAAGAAAATGATAAAAATTTTGTTTGGATACAGTGTAGCATGACTAAGTAATTGTCATTCAAAGTGTGAGAGTACTGAAAGCTGAAAATTGGTCTGGGCGGGAAGGTGCATAAGTGCATGGTATTGAAGTGGTTAATGATGCATGAAGTGAAAAAAAAAAGTGAAATATTCCTTTAAATATCGTACCTGGGGGGTGTCTAAAGTATGCCTGTGAAGTGGCATGTGTTTCCTGTGTTTAGAACTGTCCCTGCACAAAATGACATTTCTAAAGGAAAAAAAGTCATTTAAAACTGCTTGTGAATTTAATGTCATGTCTTGTCCTGGCAATATGGATGAAAATCTTTGAGAAAAATGGCATGGCTACCCCATCACCTCCCCCCCCCCCACCCCAGCCCATTACCAGCCCCTTTGGGTCTTGTATGGATATTATGGGGAACCCCGCACCCAAAATAAAAAAAGGCCCTATATACTCTGAACAGCAGTATACAGGCGGTGCAAACAAGACAGGGACTGTAGGTTTGTTCTTAAGTAGAATCTGTTTGTAATTTTGAACAGGTACATTGTTTAAGTGTAGCTCCAGCCCAAAAATATATTTTTAAGCTTTTTGGAAAACATAGGGAAGGGTTATCACCCCTGTAACATTTGTTTTGCTGTCTGTGCACCTGTTCAGAAGATTTCACCTCACTTTCTGTCCCAATGAAAAATGTTTTTGGAAAAGTGGGGTTTTTATTGAAAAAAGGATTGCTGATAAAGAATCAGTAGAGAGGAGACACCTGTTTCCCATATTAACTCTTACAGTGGAGAATTTCCCTTCCTAGGGGTAGATTTCCTCTCACTTCCTTTTTGTCTCCTTCTGTTTGCAAGTAGGAGTCCTTTGTAAGTTGGATGTTTGAAAGTAGGGGCCTACTGTATATACTCTGCTGAAATTTTCCCCATAGATGTTGGTGTTGCCACAACACTGTGAGCCCTCACAGTTACTCTTGGTGGGCGCTGGAACGCCCTGCTGTGAACTATTATATCAGGAATTGTAATTACATGCCATTGTTGAACAGTGGTAGGAAAAATTGGGCCTTTGGTGGTGGTGCTGGTGCTACAACACTGTCAGCCCTCACAGTTACTCTTGGTGGGCGCATGAATGGGCCCTACTGTTAATTATTAGATCAAGAATTGTAATTGCATGCCCCTGTTGAAGAGGGGCAGAAAAATTGGGCCTTTGGTGGTGCCACAACACTGTAAGCCCTCACAGTTACTCTTGGTGGGCGCAGGAATGGGCCCTGCTGTGAATTATTAGATCAATAATTGTAATTGCATGCCCCTGTTGAAGAGGGGCAGAAAAATTGGGCCTTTGGTGATGCCACAACACTGTAAGCCCTCACAGTTACTCTTGGTGGGCACAGGAATGGGCCCTGCTGTGAATTATTAGATCAAGAATTGTAATTACATGCCCCTGTTGAACAGGGGCAGAAAAATTGGGCCTTAGGCACTGGTGCCACAACACTACAACCCCTCACAGATACTGTACTTGGAGCACAGCAATGAGCCCTGTTGCAAAGTATTGCATCAAAAATTGCAATTACATGCCCCTGTTAAACAGGGGCAGAAAAATTGGGCCTTAGGCACTGGTGCCACAACACTGCAACCCCTCACAGATACTGTACTTGATGCACAGCAATGAGCCCTGTTGCAAAGTATTGCATCAAAAATTGTAATTACACGCCCCTGTTAAACAGGGGCTGACAAATTATGCCTTAGGCACTGGTGCTGGTGCCACGACACTGCAACCTCTACCAGATACTCTAGTTGGAGTGCAGGAATGAGCCCTGCTGCAAAGCATTGCATAAAAAGTTGTAATTACATGCCCCTGTTAAACAGGGGCTAAAAAATTGGGCCTTAGCCACTGGTGGCGGCACCCAGAAACAAAAATGTTCTTCCAAGCTATCATCAGGAATCAGATCATTGAGGAGGAGGAGGATAGTCAGTCAACATAACAGGACAGTCACTCAGCATCAGCATAGGCAGTCTTGAAGGGATGTGACATTTCAAAATAAATTATTCTGTTATATCAGCTTCAGGTGCTTGGTAGCTAGTGGTGATCCAAGACTGGTTCATCTTTATGAAGGTCAGTCGATCAACCGAGTCGGTGGATAGGCGCACCCTGTGATCCGTGACAAAGCCTTCAGCAGCACTGAATGTGCGTTCCGAAAGAACGCTGGATGCAGGACAGGCCAGTAGCTCAATTGCATACTGTGCAAGCTCTGGCCAGTGATCCATCCTCAAGAGCCAGTAAGCCAGAGGATTTTCGATTGGGAAAGGTGTCCAAGTCTGACCTTGCCCCTAGGTATTCCTGCACCATGTATATCAGACGCTGGCGATGGTTGCTGGAACCAATCATACCTTGGGGCTGCGGACTAAAAAATTGTCTGAACGCATCGGTCAGACGCCCACCTTCCCCACCGCTCCTTCTTTGACTGACCGAAGCCTCAGCAACTCGTTGTCCAGGACCAGGAGTTTGTAACCTCCCAGTCTCTGGGAACGCATTGCACAGACCTTTCTGCAAGGCCTCCCGGAGATGTCTCATCCTCTGCTCCCTCTGCGACGGTAAGATAAAGTCCGCAACCTTACCCTTGTACCGTGGATCAAGGAGAGTGGCCAGCCAGTAATGGTCCATCTCCTTGATCCGAGGAACACGAGGATCCTTCCGCAGACTTTGCAGGATCAGTGAGGCCATGCAGCGTAGGTTAGCTGAGGCATTCGGTCCGGAGTCCTCTTGGTCACTAAGGACAACATGATCCACAGCCACCTCCTCCCAGCCACGTACAAGTCCACAGGTTTCTTGGAACTGTAAATCATCCCTAAAAAACTGCTGCTGTTGATGCTGAGTGCCAGCCTCCACCTCCATGCTGACACAATCCTCCTCTTCCTCCTCCTCCTCCTCTTCCTGTGCGATGGGTGGGACAGAAGGAACACTGTCTGGGTAAAGGGGGCCTTGAGAGGCAAGGAAATCCTCCTCTTCCTGCCTCTGTTCTGCCTCAAGTGCCCTGTCCATTATTCCACGCAGCGTATGCTCCAACAGGTGGACAAGAGGTACAGTGTCACTGATGCATGCACTGTCACTGCTCACCATCCTCGTGGCCTCCTAAAATGGTGCCAGGACAGTGCATACATCCCTGATCATGCCCCACTGGCGTGGTGAAAAAAAACCGAGCTCCCCTGACCCTGTCCTGGTGCCGTAGTCGCACAAGGTACTCATTAATGGCCCCCTGCTGCGTGTGCAGCCGCTGCAGCATGGCCAACGTTGAGTTCCACCTTATGCGCATGTCACATATAAGGCGGTTCTTGGGCAGGTTCAACTCCTTTTGCAGCTCAGCCAGCCGAGCACTGGCATTATATGATCTGCGGAAATGCACACAGACTTTCCTGGCCTGCCTCAGGACATCCTGTAAGCCCGGGTACCTGCCCAAGAACCGCTGCAGCACCAGGTTAAGGACGTGAGCCACACAGGGCACATGGGTCAGTTGTCCCTGTCGGAGGGCGGAGAGGAGGTTGGTGCCATTGTAGCAAACCATCATTCCTGGCTTAAGCTGGCTTGGCGTCAACCACCTCTCGGCCTGCCCCTGCAGAGCTGACAGAACCTCTGCCCCAGTGTGGCTCCTGTCCGCCAAACACACCAGCGCAAGCACGGCATGGCATCTTTTTGCCTGCGTACTTGCGTAGCCCCTTGAACGCCTACGGAGCACCGCTGGTTCCGAGGACAAACCACAGGAAGAGGCCATGGAGGAAGAAGAAGAGGAGGGGGTGGAGGAGAGAGGTGTGTCACAACCAGTAGTAGCATTTTGGAGGCGTGGCGGCGGAACAACCTCCAACACTACTGCACCTTGTCCTGCATCCTTCCCAGCTGCCAAAAGAGTGACCCAATGGGCCGTGAAAGAAAGGTATCGTCCCTGTCCATGCCTGCTGGACCATGAGTCAGCGGTAATATGCACCTTACCGCTGACCGCCCTGTCCAGCGAGGCATGGACATTGCCTTCCACATGCCGGTAGAGAGCCGGAATTGCCTTCCGTGAGAAAAAGTGGCATTTGGGAACCTGCCACTGAGGAACCGCACATTGTACAAACTCACGGAAGGGGGCCGAGTCTACCAACTGAAAAGGCAGCAGTTGAAGTGCTAGCAATTTAGCCAAGCTAGCATTCAACCGTTGGGCATGTGGATGGCTGGGAGTGAACTTCTTTCGACGGTCCAGCAGCTGGGGCAGGGTAATTTGCCTGCTACAATCAGACGTTGGTGTACTGCTAGCAGAGTGCCCGCAAGTACTTGGCTGTGACACACCTAATTCTACACCTTCATTCCTCTCAGTGCAGGTTTCAGAGAGGACTGAAGGTATAGTGGGGTTGGAGATCCCAGCTGATGAGGAGCAAGGAGAGGTCCGCTTTGTTCTTTGGTGTGGGTCTTTAAGGTACGCTTGCCAACGAGCTGCATGGCAGGTCAACATATGTCTGGTCAAGCATGTGGTGCCCAAGCGGCTGATGTTTTGGCCACGCGAGATACGCTTGAGACATATATTGCAAATAGCAGCGGTGCAATCTGATGCACTCGACTCAAAAAAGGCCCACACCAAAGAACTTTTGGAATAACGAGCAGAGGCAGCGCCCTGCACAGGCAGAGCTCTGCGGTGTGATTCAGTCGGTGTGCTGCCCTTACGCTTGCCCCCGGAGGGCATCCTGCCTCGTTGGAGATGTGCCTCCTCCTCATCCCCCTCCTCCTCTCTCCTATCAGGCACCCACGTAGAGTCAGTGACCTCATCATCCCCTCCCTCCTCATCACTGGAGCCAATCTGGCAGTATGATGCACCTGCTGGAACATGACTACCAGATTGCTGTCCTTCTTGAGCATCCCCTCTCTCTGCGCTCATGCTACTGCCTTCCTCTAGCTGGGTATCATCATCAGACCCTTCAAAACGCTGGGCATCCTCCTGGAGCATGTACCCAACACTGTGCTCAAACAGTTCGGGGGACTCTTTAGGAGGACATGGTGGGTCTAGGGAAGGAGTGACTGATGATGACATTGATACGAGGGAAGAGGACGCTTTGGCAGCTGCTTTGCCAGTACCCTGAGCCTTCGTGAGAGAGGATGAGGAGGATGAGGGGGGCTTGGTCATCCACTCTACCAAGTCTTCGACATGATGCGGCTCAAAACGTCCAGCTGCCGAAAATAAGGACAAGAGCGTCTCATGGCCACGTCCACGACCAGCACTGTTGTCTCTAGACACAGAGCCTGCTTGCCCTATTTTTTTGGCTCCTGACTGTCTGCCTCTTCTTGTTGGCCTTCCAGACATAGTAATGGACTGCAGGGAGATGGGAAAACCAGGAATTGGAGTAGTGTATATTGTGCTGGAGGCACACAACACCCACTAACTCCTGCAGATGCCTTTATTAGAGAACACCAGCAATAAAGGGTAGATACAGGTGTATACTGTGCTGTGCTGGAGGCACACAACACCCACTAACTCCTGCAGATGCCTTTATTAGAGAACACCAGCAATAAAGGGTAGATACAGGTGTATACTGTGCTGTGCTGGAGGGACACAACACCCACTAATTCCTGCAGATGCCTTTATTAGAGAACACCAGCAATAAAGGGTAGATACAGGTGTATACTGTGCTGTGCTGGAGGGACACAACACCCACTAACTCCTGCAGATGCCTTTATTAGAGAACACCAGTGTCAGGTCACCTACGGCCAGGTGACAGATGCACACCGTAGGGGGACAGGAGTGCACCGCAAGGTAGTAAACCCTATGGCTGACTGCTGCGGATAGGAAACTGGGTGGTTGTGGAAAGTGGGGCCAGAGGAGCACAACCGGGATCCTATAGGAAGCTAGAGCCAAGATTCCCCAGGGCGCGGAGTCTAAGACCCAGCAGGTCTTCTCCAGAGCCTCTAGTGGTGAGGATGTTATGCTGCAGGCTGGGTCCAGGTCGCGGCCAATAGAGTCTCCTAGATCACGCCCCGTAGGATAAGGGGACAAGAGGGGAAGCAGCAGCACAAGATATAAGAGTAACGAATAACAAGCTGAAGGTCAAGGGCCACAAGCAGACAAGGATAACGAAAGACAAGCCGAAGCTCAAGGGTCACGAGCAGACAGGGATAGTCGGGGACAAGCCAATAACGTAACAGAGAGACAGACGTAGCACACGGCAGGCAGGAACCCAAACACACAATGCCTAACAAACACGTTGATCAGCAAAGCAGGCTTGCAGTGCACAGGTTAATATAGTGTTCTGTGATAGGGCCTGGGGTGGAGTCAGGCTGGGAGGAGATTATAAAGGAAGCCAGGTGAAAGGGTTCTGGCCTCTAAGATGAACACATGAGGAGGAAAGGTAAGATGGCAGACAGACATTAATGCATATCCATGAGAGTACCCTCCCTCTTACGAGGCCTCCCCCTTCGCCGCCTGGGCCCAGGTTTAGAGGGAAACTTCAGATGAAACTCCTTTAACAGACGAGGTGCAAAGACCTCAGATGCAGTGATCCAAGACCTCTCCTCAGGACCAAACCCTTTCCAATGAACGAGGTACTGAAGAACGCCTTTACAGAGTCGGGAGTCCAGAATTTGACTGATCTCGTACTCCTGATTATCCTCAGAGACAGGTGCCACGGTAGGGAGAGGACGAGAGAATTTATTGAGGACTAAAGGCTTTAGAAGAGCAACATGGAAGGAGTTAGTGATTTTAAGGCTTTTAGGAATCTGGAGTTTGAAACAAACCGGATTCAGTTTAGCAGTTACCGTGTATGGACCAATGAATCGTGGAGCAAACTTCAGAGAAGGAACTCGGAGCTTGATGTTCCTGGTAGAGAGCCAGACTTTGTCCCCTGGCTGAAGAGAAGGCGGTTTACGCCTGCGGCGGTCGGCAAAGCCTTTGAATTTTTCAGCAGCTGCCCGGAGGGAATCATGAACGTCACCCCAAACGGAATTGAGAGACTCCTGAACCGAAGCCAAAGCTGGAATATCTGGAGAACAGATCATGGGAAGAGGAAGTTGAGGGTGTTTTCCATAAACTGTGAAAAAGGGTGTCTTCTGCGAACTGGTATTCACATGATTGTTATGGGAGAATTCTGCCCACGGGAGTAGAGAGGACCAATCGTCATGGTGAGAAGACACAAAGTTGCGAAGAAAGACCTCTAACTCCTGATTAACCCTCTCAGTCTGTCCATTGAATTGGGGATGGTAAGAAGAAGAAAAATCCAAGACAATCTTGAGGGATTTGCAAAAGGCTCTCCAAAAACGAGACGTAAATTGGACTCCCCTGTCGGAAACAATATGAGAAGGAACCCCATGAAGGCGGAGAATTTCTCGAATGAAAATGGGAACCAAGGCAGGGGCAGAAGGAAGACCAGGAAGAGGAACAAAATGAGCCATCTTGGAGAACCGATCGATTACCACCCAAATGACTGTATTATTCTCAGACAGTGGGAGGTCGGTGATAAAATCCATGGCAATATGAGCCCAGGGCTCCTTAGGAATGGGCAAGGGCATGAGGAGACCAGCAGGAGCTTGTGTGGAGGATTTGGACTGAGCGCAGACATGACAAGCTTTAACGTAGTCTTTGACGTCTGAGCGGAGATTAGGCCACCAGTAGTGACGACTGATGAGTAGGAAGGAATGGAGGAATCCAGAATGGCCTGCCACCTTGGAATCATGTCCCCAACGAAGGATCTTAGCCCTTAGCTCAGTGGGGACAAAGGTCTTACCAGGCAGAATTTTTGACTTCAGGGTGGTAGAGTGGGCAACAATGCATGAGGTTGGAATGATCGGCTCAGGTTCAGGGGCGGACTCCTCATCCAAAGTGTCAAATGACCTAGAGAGTGCATCAGCCCGACCGTTGCAGGAACCAGGTTTGTAAGTAATCGTGAAATTAAAACGGGCAAAGAAGAGACTCCACCTGGCCTGTCTAGGATTCAGACGTTTAGCATTCTGTAGATACTGTAAATTCTTGTGATCGGTAAAGATCGTTATGGAGTGAGGGGAACCCTCCAAGAGATGACGCCACTCCTCTAACGCCAATTTAATTGCGAGAAGTTCCCGATCACCGATGGCATAATTCCTCTCTGCCTGAGAAAACTTTTTGGAGAAGAACGCACATGGTTGACGTCTCTTCTCAAAGATTTGAAGAAGCACAGCTCCCACCCGCATTGAGGAAGCGTCCACTTCAATAAAAAATGCATTCCCAGGATTTGGTCTCCTCAAGAGGGGACCAGAAACAAAGGCCTGTTTCAGGTTGTGAAATGCAGAGACAGCTTCGGGAGGCCAGTCTTTGGCCTTCACACCCTTCTTGGTCAAAGCGATAATAGGCGCGGCAATGGAAGAGTAGTTCCTTATGAACTGCCTATAATAATTAGTGAAGCCAAGAAAGCGCTGCGTGGCCTTGAGGCTAGCAGGAAGAGGCCAGTTGGTAATAGCCAAGACCTTCCCAGGATCCATACGAAGACCCGAACATGAGACAATGCACCCCAGAAACAGGACCTCAGAACATTCAAAGGAACATTTCTCCAGCTTGGCATAGAGATTGTTCTCTCTAAGACGCTGAAGTACAGTGCGGACATGGTTTCTGTGGACGAGCAGATTTTCAGAAAAGATCAGAATGTCATCCAGATAGATGACAACAAACTGGTACAGCAGATCTCTGAAGATTTCATTGACAAAGTTTTGGAACACGGCTGGAGCATTACACAGACCAAAAGGCATCACCATGTATTCGTAATGCCCGTCTCTAGTGTTGAATGCAGTCTTCCATTCGTCACCCTCCCGTATTTGAATGAGATTGTACGCGCCTCTGAGATCCAACTTGGTGAAAATGGAGGCACCCTTCAACCTATCGAATAGCTCAGATATTAAGGGTAAGGGGTATCGATTTTTAATAGTAACCACATTTAAACCCCGATAATCGATGCAGGGTCTTAAGGTACCATCCTTTTTGGCAACAAAAAAGAACCCTGCCCCTGCAGGCGAAGAGGATTTCCGGATGAAACCTCTCTCCAAATTCTCTGCGACATACTCAGACATGGCCTGGGTCTCTGGGATGGACAGAGGGTAGGTACGACCCCTGGGTAGAGTTGCTCCGGGGACAAGATCAATAGCACAGTCAAAAGACCTGTGGGGAGGAAGCACCTCAGCTGATTTCTTACAGAACACATCCCGGTAATCGCTGTATGCAGCGGGAAGATCAGAAGAAACAGAAGTGGCAGCAACCGGAAGACTCTCCTTGGGGGTCACCATGAGAAGACATGACGAGAAACATGAGGAACCCCAGGCCAGGATCTGCCCAGAGACCCAGTCCACATGTGGAGAGTGGAGCTGTAGCCAAGGGAGGCCCAATACAACTGGGGTAGAGGCCTTGGGTAGAATAAGAAAGGATATCCACTCCTGGTGGAGAATCCCTACCGACATCCTAATGGGTAGTGTCTGGAAGCGAATAGGGCCCCCTGGGAGAACAGTGCCATCAATTGCCGAGACTACCAATGGGGTAGTGAGAGGTGAAAGGGTAAGCTTCATAAAAGAAGCAGTTCTCCAATCCATAAAATTGCCGGCAGCCCCGGAATCCAGATATGCAAGGGTTGACTGAGGAGAAGTGCCTACATGAAGGAACACCGGCAAGAGAAGGCGAGAAGGTCATGTTTCTGGGTCCAATACTCCACCTTCCAAATGTATTAGACCCGAGCGTTTCCCGGACGAAGCGAGCAGGAGTCACGAAAATGACCCTTGCCCCCACAATAGAGGCACAAGCCCAGAGTTCTGCGCCTAGCACGTTCTTCGGGGGTTAGTCTGGTCCGGCCCAGCTGCATAGGTTCCTCAGCAGGTAGAGGATGCTCCACGGGACGAAGGGAGGGGAGCTCAGACTGGCTAAAACCCAGAGAGTGCTGGCGTCTTTTTTCTAAGGACCTCTCTTGAAAACGAATGTCGATCTGATAGCATAACGAAATTACATCGTCCAGACCGACGGGAATGGCTCTTCCCGCTAATTCGTCTTTCACTCGGTCAGAGAGGCCATGTAAAAAGGTAGCGACCAGGGCCTCATTATTCCAGCTCAATTCAGCTGTGTGGATACGGAACTGAAGAGCATATTGTCCCACTGAACTAGATTCTTGGCGAAGACGTAAGACAGCACTAGCCGCTGAAGAAGCCCGAGCCGGCTCTTCGAAGATATTACGAAAGAGCTTCAAGAAGTCGAACAGGCTGGAAACCACCGGATCATTCCTCTCCCACAGGGGGGCAGCCCAGGCCAAAGCTTCACCGGAGAGGAGGGAAATGATATAGGCTACCTTAGCCCGGTCAGACAGGAAGTTTTGAGGCTGAAGCTCAAAATGAATCGTGCATTGGCTGAGAAACCCCTTGCAGGCCTTGGAGTCCCCAGAGAAACGGAACAGAGCTGGCAGTGTTAGTGAGTGTGTGGCTGCGACTGGTGCGATAGGTACAACCGCTGGTTGTACTTGAGGTTGCGGATTCGGGGTTCCCAAGGAGGCCTGAAGCTGCTCAAATCGAGAAGCCAGATCCTGGAGGAATCGCATCACCTGAGTCTGATTCGATTCCTGGGTTTCAAGTCTGCGAACTATGCCCTGCAATGGATCATCCGCGGGGAGCGGCTTGTCAGCCGGGTTCATGGCTGATCAAACTGTCAGGTCACCTACGGCCAGGTGACAGATGCACACCGTAGGGGGACAGGAGTGCACCGCAAGGTAGTGAACCCTATGGCTGACTGCTGCGGATAGGAAACTGGGTGGTTGTGGAAAGCGGGGCCAGAGGAGCACAACCGGATCCTATAGGAAGCTAGAGCCAAGATTCCCCAGGGCGCGGAGTCTAAGACCCAGCAGGTCTTCTCCAGAGCCTCTAGTGGTGAGGATGTTATGCTGCAGGCTGGGTCCAGGTCGCGGCCCCTAGAGTCTCCTAGCTCACGCCCCGTAGGATAAGGGGACAAGAGGGGAAGCAGCAGCACAAGATATAAGAGTAACGAAATACAAGCTGAAGGTCAAGGGCCACAAGCAGACAAGGATAACGAAAGACAAGCCGAAGGTCAAGGGTCACGAGCAGACAGGGATAGTCGGGGACAAGCCAATAACGTAACAGAGAGACAGACGTAGCACACGGCAGGCAGGAACCCAAACACACAATGCCTAACAAACACGTTGATCAACAAAGCAGGCTTGCAGTGCACAGGTTAATATAGTGTTCTGTGATAGGGCCTGGGGTGGAGTCAGGCTGGGAGGAGATTATAAAGGAAGCCAGGTGAAAGAGTTCTGGCCTCTAAGATGAACACATGAGGGGGAAAGGTAAGATGGCAGACAGACATTAATGCATATCCATGACAACCAGCAATAAAGGGTAAATACAGGTGTATACTGTGCTGTGCTGGAGGGACACAACACCCACTAACTCCTGCAGATGCCTTTATTAGAGAACACCAGCAATAAAGGGTAGATACAAGTGTATACTGTGCTGTGCTGGAGGAACACCACACCCACTAACTCCTGCAGATGCCTTTATTAGAGAACACCAGCAATAAAGGGTAGATACAGGTGTATACTGTGCTGTGCTGGAGGGACACAGCACCCACTAACTCCTGCAGATGCCTTTATTAGAGAACACCAGCAATAAAGGGTAGATACAGGTGTATACTGTGCTGGAGGCACACAACACCCACTAACTCCTGCAGATGCCTGAGAAAAGAACACACTGTCCCTGCCTGCCTATCTAGCTTAGAAAACAGCAATAAAGGGTAGATACAGGTGTATACTGTGCTGGAGGCACACAACACCCACTAACTCCCGCAGATGCCTGAGAAAAGAACACACTGTCCCTGCCTGCCTATCTAGCTTAGAGAACAGCAATAAAGGTAGATACGGGTGTATACTGCGCTGGAGGCACACAACACCCACTAACTCCTGCAGATGCCTGAAAAAAGAACACACTGTCCCTGCCTGCCTATCTAGCTTAGAAAACAGCAATAAAGGGTAGATACAGGTGTATACTGTGCTGGAGGCACACAACACCCACTAACTCCTGCAGATGCCTGAGAAAAGAACACACTGTCCCTGCCTGCCTATCTAGCTTAGAGAACAGCAATAAAGGGTAGATACGGGTGTATACTGCGCTGGAGGCACACAACACCCACTAACCCCTGCAGATGCCTGAAAAAAGAACACACTGTCCCTGCCTGCCTATCTAGCTTAGAGAAAAGCAATAAAGGGTAGATACGGGTGTATACTGCGCTGGAGGCACACAACGCCCACTACACACTGTCCCTGCCTGCCTATCTAGCTTAGAGAACAGCAATAAAGGGTAGATACAGGTGTATACTGCGCTGGAGGCACAGAACACCCACTAACTCCTGCAGATGCCTGAGAAAAGAACACACTGTCCCTGCCTGCCTATCTAGCTTAGAGAACAGCAATAAAGGGTAGATACATGTGCATACTGCGCTGGAGGCACACAACACCCACTACACACTGTCCCTGCCTGCCTATCTAGCTTAGAGAACAGTAATAAAGGGTAGATACAGGTGTATACTGTGCTGGAGGCACACAACACCCACTAACTCCTGCAGATGCCTGAGAAAAGAACACACTGTCCCTGCCTGCCTATCTAGCTTAGAGAACAGCAATAAAGGGTAGATACGGGTGTATACTGCGCTGGAGGCACACAACACCCACTAACTCCTGCAGATGCCTGAAAAAAGAACACACTGTCCCTGCCTGCCTATCTAGCTTAGAGAAAAGCAATAAAGGGTAGATACGGGTGTATACTGCGCTGGAGGCACACAACACCCACTACACACTGTCCCTGCCTGCCTATCTAGCTTAGAGAACAGCAATAAAGGGTAGATACAGGTGTATACTGCGCTGGAGGCACAGAACACCCACTAACTCCTGCAGATGCCTGAGAAAAGAACACACTGTCCCTGCCTGCCTATCTAGCTTAGAGAACAGCAATAAAGGGTAGATACATGTGCATTAGTGATGAGCCGAACACCCCCGGGTTCGGTTCGCACCAGAACCCGCGAACGGACCGAAAGTTCGCACGAACATTAGAACCCTATTAAATACAATGGATGCGAACGTTTGGATTCTAAAGTGCTAATTATAACGACTATTATCCATGTTATTGTCCGAAACAGAGTTTGGGAACCCGGGTTCTGCACCAGGGGACATGTATCAATGCAAAAAGAAGTTTTTAAAACGGACGTTTTCCGGGAGCAGTCATTTTAATGATGCATAAAGTGAAAAAAAAAGTCAAATATTCCTTTAAATATTGTACCTGGGGGGTGTCTAAAGTATGCCTGTGAAGTGCCACGTGTTTCCCGTGTTTAGAACTGTCCCTGCACAAAATAACATTTCTAAAGGAAAAAAAGCCATTTAAAACTGCTTGCGGCTTTAATGCAATGTCTGGTCCCGGTAATATGGATGAAAATCTTTAGGAAAAATGGCATAGCTACCCCATCAACCCCCCCCCCCTACCCCAGCCCATTACCAGCCCCTTTGGGTCTTGTATGGATATTAAGGGGAACCCCGCACACAAAATAAAAAAGGCCCTATATACTCTGAACAGCCGTATACAGGCGGTGCATACAAGACAGGGACTGTAGGTTTGTTCTTATGTAGAATCTGTTTGTAATTTTGAACAGCTGCATTGTTTAAGTGTAGCTCCATGCCAAATTCCTTTTTTTTAGCTTTTTGGAAAACATAGGGAACGGTTATCACCCCTGTCACATTTTTTTTGCTGTCTGTGCCTCTGTTCAGAACATTTCACCTCACTTTGCGTCCCAATGACAACTGTTTTTGAAATGTGGTGTTTTTATTGAAACAAGGATTGGTGATAAAGCATCAGTAGAGAGGAGACACCTTTCTCCCATATTAATTCTTACAGGAGAGAATTTTCCTTCCAAGGGGTAGATTTCCTCTCACTTCCTGTTGTCTTCTTCCGTTTGCAAGTAGTAGTCGTTTGTAAGTTTGATGTTTGAAAGTAGGGACCTGCCGTATATACTCTGCAGAAATTGTCCCCTTAGGTGTTGGTGTTGGCACAACACTGTAAGCACTCACAGTTACTCTTGGTGGGTGCTGGAACGCCCTGCTGTCAACTATTATATCAGGAATTGTAATAACATATAATTGTTGATCAGTGGTAGTAAAAATTGGGCCTTTGATGGTGGTGCTGGTGCCACAACACTGTAAGGCCTGACAGTTACTCTTGGTGGGCGCAGCAATGGGCCCTGCTGTGAATTATTCGATCAATAATTATAATTGCATGCCCCTGTTGAACAGGGGCTGAAAAATTGGGCCTTTGGTGGTGGTGGTGGTGGTGATGGTGCTGCTGGTGCCACAACACTGTAAGGCCTGACAGTTACTCTTGGTGGGCGCAGCAATGGGCCCTGCTGTGAATTATTAGATCAATAATTATAATTGCATGCCCCTGTTGAACAGGGGCTGAAAAATTAGGCCTTTGGTGGTGGTGGTGATGGTGGTGCTGGTGCCACAACACTGTAAGGCCTGACAGTTACTCTTGGTGGGCGCAGCAATGGGCCCTGCTGTGAATTATTAGATCAATAATTATAATTGCATGCCCCTGTTGAATAGGGGCTGAAAAATTGGGCCTTTGGTGGTGGTGGTGGTGGTGGTGGTGATGGTGGTGCTGGTGCCACAACACTGTAAGGCCTGACAGTTACTCTTGGTGTGCGCAGCAATGGGCCCTGCTGTGAATTATTCGATCAATAATTATAATTGCATGCCCCTGTTGAACAGGGGCTGAAAAATTAGGCCTTTGGTGGTGGTGGTGGTGGTGATGGTGGTGCTGGTGCCACAACACTGTAAGGCCTGACAGTTACTCTTGGTGGGTGCAGCAATGGGCCCTGCTGTGAATTATTAGATCAATAATTATAATTGCATGCCCCTGTTGAACAGGGGCTGAAAAATTGGGCCTTGGGCACTGGTGGCACAACACTGCAACCCCTCACAGATACTGTACTTGGAGCACAGCAATGAGGCCTGTTGCAAAGTATTGCATCCAAAATTTTAATTACACGCCCCTGTTAAACAGGGGCTGAAAAATTGGGCCTTAGCCATTGGTGGCGTCACCCATAAACCAAAATGATCTTCCAAGCTATCATCATTAATCGTATCATTGAGGAGGAGGAGGAGGATAGCCAGTCAACATAACAGCACAGGCACTCAGCATCAGCATCAGTCTTGAAGGGATGTGACATTTTAAAATCAATTAGTCTGTTATATCAGCATCAGGTGTGTGGTAGCTGGTGGTGATCCAAGACTGGTTCATCTTGATGAAAGTCAGTCGATCAACCGAGTCGGTGGACAGGCGCACCCTGTGATCCGTGACAAATCCTCCAGCAGCACTGAATGTGCGTTCTGAAAGAACGCTGGATGCAGGACAGGCCAGTAGCTCAATTGCATACTGTGCAAGCTCTGGCCAGTGATCCATCCTCAAGACCCAGTAAGCCAGAGGATTTTCGGTGGGGAAGGTGTCCAAGTCTGACCTTGCCCCTAGGTATTCCTGGACCATGTATATCAGACGCTGGCGATGGTTGCTGGAACCGATCATACTTTGGGGCTGCGGACTAAAGAATTGTCTGAACGCATCGGTCAGATGGCCACCTTCCCCACCGCTCCTTCTTTGACTGCCCGAAGCCTCAGCAACTTGTTGTCCAGGACCAGGAGTTTGTAACCTCCCAGTCTCTGGGAACGCGTTGCACAGACCTTTCTGCAAGGCCTCCCGGAGTTGTCTCATCCTCTGCTCCCTCTGCGACGGTAAGATAAGGTCCGCAACCTTACCCTTGTACCGTGGATCAAGGAGAGTGGCCAGCCAGTAATGGTCCCTCTCCTTGATCCGAAGAATACGAGGATCCTTCCGCAGACTTTGCAGGATCAGGGAGGCCATGCAGCGTAGGTTAGCTGAGGCATTCAGTCCGGAGTCCTCTGGGTCACTAAGGACGACATGATCCGCAGCCACCTCCTCCCAGCCACGTACAAGTCCACTGGTTTCTTGGGACTGTAAATCATCCCTAAAAGACTGCTGCTGATGATGCTGAGTGCCAGCCTCCACCTCCATGCTGACACAATCCTCCTCTTCCTCCTCCTCCTCCTCTTCCTGTGCGATGGGTGGGACAGAAGGAACACTGTCTGGGTAAAGGGGGCCTTGAGAGGCAAGGAAGTCCTCCTCTTCCTGCCTCTGTTCTGCCTCAAGTGCCCTGTCCATTATTCCACGCAGCGTGTGCTCCAACAGGTGGACAAGAGGTACAGTGTCACTGATGCATGCACTGTCACTGCTCACCATCCTCGTGGCCTCCTCAAATGGTGCCAGGACAGTGCATGCATCCCTGATCATGCCCCACTGGCGTGGTGAAAAAAACCCGAGCTCCCCTGACCCTGTCCTGGTGCCGTAGTTGCACAGGTACTCATTGATGGCCCTCTGCTGCATGTGCAGCCGCTGCAGCATGGCCAACGTTGAGTTCCACCTGGTGGGCATGTCACATATAAGGCGGTTCTTGGGCAGGTTCAACTCCTTTCGCAGCTCAGCCAGGCGAGCACTGGCATTATAAGATCTGCGGAAATGCACACAGACTTTCCTGGCCTGCCTCAGGACATCCTGTAAGCCCGGGTACCTGCCCAAGAACCGCTGCACCACCAGGTTAAGGACGTGAGCCATACAGGGCACATGGGTCAGTTGTCCCTGTCGGAGGGCGGAGAGGAGGTTGGTGCCATTGTCGCAAACCACCATTCCTGGCTTAAGCTGGTGTGGCGTCAACCACCTCTCGGCCTGCCCCTGCAGAGCAGACAGGACCTCTGCCCCAGTGTGGCTCCTGTCCCCCAAACACACCAGCGCAAGCACGGCATGGCATCTTTTTGCCTGCGTACTTGCGTAGCCCCTTGAACGCCTACGGAGCACCGCTGGTTCCGAGGACAAACCACAGGAAGAGGCCATGGAGGAAGAAGAAGAGGAGGGGGTGGAGGAGAGAGGTGTGTCACAACCAGTAGTAGCATTTTGGAGGCGTGGCGGTGGAACAACCTCCAACACTACTGCACCTTGTCCTGCATCCTTCCCAGCTGCCAAAAGAGTGACCCAATGGGCCGTGAAAGAAAGGTAACGTCCCTGTCCATGCCTGCTGGACCATGAGTCAGCGGTAATATGCACCTTACCGCTGACCGCCCTGTCCAGCGAGGCCAAGACATTGCCTTCCACATGCCTGTAGAGAGCCGGAATCGCCTTCCGTGCGAAAAAGTGGCGTTTGGGAACCTGCCACTGAGGAACCGCACATTGCACAAACTCACGGAAGGGGGCCGAGTCTACCAACTGAAAAGGCAGCTGTTGAAGCGCTAGCAATTTAGCCAAGCTAGCATTCAACCGCTGGGCATGTGGATGGCTGGGAGTGAACTTCTTTCGACGGTCCAGCAGCTGGGGCAGGGAAATTTGCCTGCTAGAATCGGACGTTGGTGTACTGCTAGCAGAGTGCCCGCAAGTACTTGGCTGTGACACACCTAATTCTACACCTTCATTCCTCTCAGAGCAGGTTTCAGAGAGGACTGAAGGTATACTGGGGTTGGAGATCCCAGCTGATGCGGTGCAAGAAGAGGTCAGCTTTGTTCTTTCGTGTGGGTCTTTAAGGTAGGCTTGCCAACGAGCTGCATGGCAAGTCAACATATGTCTGATCAAGCATGTGGGGCCCAAGCGGCTGATGTTTTGGCCACGCGATATACGCTTAAGACATATGTTGCAAACAGCTGCTGTGCGATCTGATGCACTCGCCTCAAAAAAGGCCCACACCAAAGAACTTTTTGAATGACGGGCAGAGGCAGCGCCCTGCACAGGCGGAGCTCTGCGGTGTGATCCTGTCGGTGTGCTGCCCATACGCTGGCCACTCAAGGGCATCCTGCCTCGTTGAAGATGTGCCTCCTCCTCATCCTCCTCCTCCTCCTCTCTCCTATTAGGCACCCACGTGGAGTCAGTGACCTCATCATCCCCTTCCTCCTCATCACTGGAGCCAATCTGGCAGTATGCTGCAGCTGCTGGAGCATGACTGCCAGATTGGTGTCCTTCTTGAGCATCCCCTCTCTCTGCTCTCACGCTACTGCCTTCCTCTAGCTGGGTATCATCATCAGATCGTTCGAAACGCTGGGCATCCTCCTGGAGCATGTACCCAACACTGTGCTCAAACAGTTCGGGGGACTCCTCAGGAGGAGGACATGGTGGGTCTAGGGAAGGATTGACTAATGAAGATAATGATACCAGAGAAGAGGACGCTTTGGCAGCTGCTTTGCCAGTACCCTGAGCCTGGGTGAGAGAGGATGAGGAGGATGAGGTGGGCTTGGTCATCCACTCTACCAAGTCTTCGGCATGATGTGGCTCAACATGTCCAGCTGCCGAAAAGAAGGACAAGCATGTCCCATGGCCATGTGCTGATGACAATGCACCGCGTCCACGACCAGCACTGTTGCCCCCAGACACAGAGCCTGCTTGCCCTCTTTTTTTGCCTCCTGACTGTCTGCCTCTCCTTGTTTGCCTTCCAGACATTTTAATGGATGGCCTGCAGGGAGATGGGAAAAAGAGCAATAAGGGCTACCTTCAGGTGTATACTGTGCAGGAAGCTTAGCAACAATGACACTGACACTGTCCCCTGCCTATCCTTCTCTGTCCCTAAACACAAGGATTTGCAATATGCTTCAGCAAGATTGGTTTAGCATAGAACAGCACACTGACAGTTTCCCTCACTGTCCTTCTCTGTCCCTACAAACAAGATTTAGCACAGAATAGCACACTGATAGTTTCCATGAGTGTCCTTGTCTGTCCCTAAACTCAAGGATTTCAAATATGGAACAGCAAAATTGGTTTAGAACAGAATAGCACACTGTCAGTTTCACTCACTGTACCTCTCTGTCCCTAAACTCAAGGATTTCAAATATGGTTCAGCAAAATTGGTTTAGAACAGAATAGCACACTGACACTTTCCCTCACTGTCCTACTCTGTCCCTCCCTACAAACAAGATTAAGCACAGAATAGCACACTGATAGTTTCCACGAGTGTCCTTCTCTGTCCCTAAACTCAAGGATTTCAAATATGGAACAGCAAAATTGGTTTAGAACAGAATAGCACACTGACACTTTCCCTCACTGTCCTACTCTGTCCCTCCCTACAAACAAGATTAAGCACAGAATAGCACACTGATAGTTTCCACGAGTGTCCTTCTCTGTCCCTAAACTCAAGGATTTCAAATATGGAACAGCAAAATTGGTTTAGAACAGAATAGCACACTGACACTTTCCCTCACTGCCCTACTCTGTCCCTCCCTACAAACAAGATTAAGCACAGAATAGCACACTGATAGTTTCCACGAGAGTCCTTCTCTGTCCCTAAACTCAAGGATTTCAAATATGGAACAGCAAAATTGGTTTAGAACAGAATAGTACACTGACACTTTCCCTCACTGTCCTACTCTGTCCCTCCCTACAAGCAAGATTTAGCACAGAATAGCACACTGATAGTTTCCACGAGTGTCCTTCTCTGTCCCTAAACTCAAGGATTTCAAATATGGAACAGCAAAATTGGTTTAGAACAGAATAGCACACTGTCAGTTTCACTCACTGTACCTCTCTGTCCCTAAACTCAAGGATTTCAAATATGGTTCAGCAAAATTGGTTTAGAACAGAATAGCACACTGACACTTTCCCTCACTGTCCTACTCTGTCCCTCCCTACAAACAAGATTAAGCACAGAATAGCACACTGATAGTTTCCACGAGTGTCCTTCTCTGTCCCTAAACTCAAGGATTTCAAATATGGAACAGCAAAATTGGTTTAGAACAGAATAGCACACTGACACTTTCCCTCACTGTCCTACTCTGTCCCTCCCTACAAGCAAGATTTAGCACAGAATAGCACACTGATAGTTTCCACGAGTGTCCTTCTCTGTCCCTAAACTCAAGGATTTCAAATATGGAACAGCAAAATTGGTTTAGAACAGAATAGCACACTGTCAGTTTCACTCACTGTACCTCTCTGTCCCTAAACTCAAGGATTTCGAATATGGTTCAGCAAAATTGCTTTAGAACAGAATAGCACACTGTCAGTTTCACTCACTGTACCTCTCTGTCCCTAAACTCAAGGATTTCAAATATGGTTCAGCAAAATTGGTTTAGAACAGAATAGCACACTGACACTTTCCATCACTGTCCTACTCTGTCCCTCCCTACAAACAAGATTTAGCACAGAATAGCACACTGATAGTTTCCACGAGTGTCCTTCTCTGTCCCTAAACTGAAGGATTTCAAATATGGAACAGCAAAATTGGTTTAAAACAGAATAGCACACTGACACTTTCCCTCACTGCCCTACTCTGTCCCTCCCTACAAACAAGATTTAGCACAGAATAGCACACTGATAGTTTCCACGAGTGTCCTTCTCTGTCCCTAAACTCAAGGATTTCAAATATGGAACAGCAAAATTGGTTTAGAACAGAATAGCACACTGACACTTTCCCTCACTACCCTACTCTGTCCCTCCCTACAAACAAGATTAAGCACAGAATAGCACACTGATAGTTTCCACGAGTGTCCTTCTCTGTCCCTATACTCAAGGATTTCAAATATGGTTCAGCAAAATTGGTTTAGAACAGAATAGCACACTGACACTTTCCCTCACTGTCCTACTCTGTCCCTCCCTACAAACAAGATTTAGCACAGAATAGCACACTGATAGTTTCCACGAATGTCCTTCGCTGTCCCTAAACTCAAGGATTTCAAATATGGAACAGCAAAATTGGTTTAGAACAGAATAGCACACTGACACTTTCCCTCACTGTCCTACTCTGTCCCTCCCTACAAGCAAGATTTAGCACAGAATAGCACACTGATAGTTTCCACGAGTGTCCTTCTCTGTCCCTAAACTCAAGGATTTCAAATATGGAACATCAAAATTGGTTTAGAACAGAATAGCACACTGTCAGTTTCACTCACTGTACCTCTCTGTCCCTAAACTCAAGGATTTCAAATATGGTTCAGCAAAATTGCTTTAGAACAGAATAGCACACTGTCAGTTTCACTCACTGTACCTCTCTGTCCCTAAACTCAAGGATTTCAAATATGGTTCAGCAAAATTGGTTTAGAACAGAATAGCACACTGACACTTTCCCTCACTGTCCTACTCTGTCCCTCCCTACAAACAAGATTTAGCACAGAATAGCACACTGATAGTTTCCACGAGTGTCCTTCTCTGTCCCTAAACTCAAGGATTTCAAATATGGAACAGCAAAATTGGTTTAGAACAGAATAGCACACTGACACTTTCCCTCACTACCCTACTCTGTCCCTCCCTACAAACAAGATTTAGCACAGAATAGCACACTGATAGTTTCCACGAGTGTCCTTCTCTGTCCCTAAACTCAAGGATTTCAAATATGGAACAGCAAAATTGGTTTAGAACAGAATAGCACACTGACACTTTCCCTCACTGTCCTACTCTGTCCCTCCCTACAAACAAGATTTAGCACAGAATAGCACACTGATAGTTTCCACGAGTGTCCTTCTCTGTCCCTAAACTCAAGGATTTCAAATATGGAACAGCAAAATTGGTTTAGAACAGAATAGCACACTGACACTTTCCCTCACTGTCCTACTCTGTCCCTCCCTACAAACAAGATTAAGCACAGAATAGCACACTGATAGTTTCCACGAGTGTCCTTCTCTGTCCCTAAACTCAAGGATTTCAAATATGGAACAGCAAAATTGGTTTAGAACAGAATAGCACACTGACACTTTCCCTCACTGCCCTACTCTGTCCCTCCCTACAAACAAGATTAAGCACAGAATAGCACACTGATAGTTTCCACGAGAGTCCTTCTCTGTCCCTAAACTCAAGGATTTCAAATATGGAACAGCAAAATTGGTTTAGAACAGAATAGTACACTGACACTTTCCCTCACTGTCCTACTCTGTCCCTCCCTACAAGCAAGATTTAGCACAGAATAGCACACTGATAGTTTCCACGAGTGTCCTTCTCTGTCCCTAAACTCAAGGATTTCAAATATGGAACAGCAAAATTGGTTTAGAACAGAATAGCACACTGTCAGTTTCACTCACTGTACCTCTCTGTCCCTAAACTCAAGGATTTCAAATATGGTTCAGCAAAATTGGTTTAGAACAGAATAGCACACTGACACTTTCCCTCACTGTCCTACTCTGTCCCTCCCTACAAACAAGATTAAGCACAGAATAGCACACTGATAGTTTCCACGAGTGTCCTTCTCTGTCCCTAAACTCAAGGATTTCAAATATGGAACAGCAAAATTGGTTTAGAACAGAATAGCACACTGACACTTTCCCTCACTGTCCTACTCTGTCCCTCCCTACAAGCAAGATTTAGCACAGAATAGCACACTGATAGTTTCCACGAGTGTCCTTCTCTGTCCCTAAACTCAAGGATTTCAAATATGGAACAGCAAAATTGGTTTAGAACAGAATAGCACACTGTCAGTTTCACTCACTGTACCTCTCTGTCCCTAAACTCAAGGATTTCGAATATGGTTCAGCAAAATTGCTTTAGAACAGAATAGCACACTGTCAGTTTCACTCACTGTACCTCTCTGTCCCTAAACTCAAGGATTTCAAATATGGTTCAGCAAAATTGGTTTAGAACAGAATAGCACACTGACACTTTCCATCACTGTCCTACTCTGTCCCTCCCTACAAACAAGATTTAGCACAGAATAGCACACTGATAGTTTCCACGAGTGTCCTTCTCTGTCCCTAAACTGAAGGATTTCAAATATGGAACAGCAAAATTGGTTTAAAACAGAATAGCACACTGACACTTTCCCTCACTGCCCTACTCTGTCCCTCCCTACAAACAAGATTTAGCACAGAATAGCACACTGATAGTTTCCACGAGTGTCCTTCTCTGTCCCTAAACTCAAGGATTTCAAATATGGAACAGCAAAATTGGTTTAGAACAGAATAGCACACTGACACTTTCCCTCACTACCCTACTCTGTCCCTCCCTACAAACAAGATTAAGCACAGAATAGCACACTGATAGTTTCCACGAGTGTCCTTCTCTGTCCCTATACTCAAGGATTTCAAATATGGTTCAGCAAAATTGGTTTAGAACAGAATAGCACACTGACACTTTCCCTCACTGTCCTACTCTGTCCCTCCCTACAAACAAGATTTAGCACAGAATAGCACACTGATAGTTTCCACGAATGTCCTTCGCTGTCCCTAAACTCAAGGATTTCAAATATGGAACAGCAAAATTGGTTTAGAACAGAATAGCACACTGACACTTTCCCTCACTGTCCTACTCTGTCCCTCCCTACAAGCAAGATTTAGCACAGAATAGCACACTGATAGTTTCCACGAGTGTCCTTCTCTGTCCCTAAACTCAAGGATTTCAAATATGGAACATCAAAATTGGTTTAGAACAGAATAGCACACTGTCAGTTTCACTCACTGTACCTCTCTGTCCCTAAACTCAAGGATTTCAAATATGGTTCAGCAAAATTGCTTTAGAACAGAATAGCACACTGTCAGTTTCACTCACTGTACCTCTCTGTCCCTAAACTCAAGGATTTCAAATATGGTTCAGCAAAATTGGTTTAGAACAGAATAGCACACTGACACTTTCCCTCACTGTCCTACTCTGTCCCTCCCTACAAACAAGATTTAGCACAGAATAGCACACTGATAGTTTCCACGAGTGTCCTTCTCTGTCCCTAAACTCAAGGATTTCAAATATGGAACAGCAAAATTGGTTTAGAACAGAATAGCACACTGACACTTTCCCTCACTACCCTACTCTGTCCCTCCCTACAAACAAGATTTAGCACAGAATAGCACACTGATAGTTTCCACGAGTGTCCTTCTCTGTCCCTAAACTCAAGGATTTCAAATATGGAACAGCAAAATTGGTTTAGAACAGAATAGCACACTGACACTTTCCCTCACTGTCCTACTCTGTCCCTCCCTACAAACAAGATTTAGCACAGAATAGCACACTGATAGTTTCCACGAGTGTCCTTCTCTGTCCCTAAACTCAAGGATTTCAAATATGGAACAGCAAAATTGGTTTAGAACAGAATAGCACACTGACACTTTCCCTCACTACCCTACTCTGTCCCTCCCTACAAACAAGATTTAGCACAGAATAGCACACTGATAGTTTCCACGAGTGTCCTTCTCTGTCCCTAAACTCAAGGATTTCAAATATGGAACAGCAAAATTGGTTTAGAACAGAATAGCACACTGACACTTTCCCTCACTGTCCTACTCTGTCCCTCCCTACAAACAAGATTTAGCACAGAATAGCACACTGATAGTTTCCACGAGTGTCCTTCTCTGTCCCTAAACTCAAGGATTTCAAATATGGAACAGCAAAATTGGTTTAGAACAGAATAGCACACTGACACTTTCCCTCACTGTCCTACTCTGTCCCTCCCTACAAGCAAGATTTAGCACAGAATAGCACACTGATAGTTTCCACGAGTGTCCTTCTCTGTCCCTAAACTCAAGGATTTCAAATATGGTTCAGCAAAATTGGTTTAGAACAGAATAGCACACTGACACTTTCCCTCACTGTCCTACTCTGTCCCTCCCTACAAACAAGATTTAACACAGAATAGCACACTGATAGTTTCCACGAGTGTCCTTCTCTGTCCCTAAACTCAAGGATTTCAAATATGGAACAGCAAAATTGGTTTAGAACAGAATAGCACACTGACACTTTCCCTCACTGTCCTACTCTGTCCCTCCCTACAAGCAAGATTTAGCACAGAATAGCACACTGATAGTTTCCACGAGTGTCCTTCTCTGTCCCTAAACTCAAGGATTTCAAATATGGAACATCAAAATTGGTTTAGAACAGAATAGCACACTGTCAGTTTCACTCACTGTACCTCTCTGTCCCTAAACTCAAGGATTTCAAATATGGTTCAGCAAAATTGCTTTAGAACAGAATAGCACACTGTCAGTTTCACTCACTGTACCTCTCTGTCCCTAAACTCAAGGATTTCAAATATGGTTCAGCAAAATTGGTTTAGAACAGAATAGCACACTGACACTTTCCCTCACTGTCCTACTCTGTCCCTCCCTACAAACAAGATTTAGCACAGAATAGCACACTGATAGTTTCCACGAGTGTCCTTCTCTGTCCCTAAACTCAAGGATTTCAAATATGGAACAGCAAAATTGGTTTAGAACAGAATAGCACACTGACACTTTCCCTCACTACCCTACTCTGTCCCTCCCTACAAACAAGATTTAGCACAGAATAGCACACTGATAGTTTCCACGAGTGTCCTTCTCTGTCCCTAAACTCAAGGATTTCAAATATGGAACAGCAAAATTGGTTTAGAACAGAATAGCACACTGACACTTTCCCTCACTGTCCTACTCTGTCCCTCCCTACAAACAAGATTTAGCACAGAATAGCACACTGATAGTTTCCACGAGTGTCCTTCTCTGTCCCTAAACTCAAGGATTTCAAATATGGAACAGCAAAATTGGTTTAGAACAGAATAGCACACTGACACTTTCCCTCACTGTCCTACTCTGTCCCTCCCTACAAGCAAGATTTAGCACAGAATAGCACACTGATAGTTTCCACGAGTGTCCTTCTCTGTCCCTAAACTCAAGGATTTCAAATATGGAACAGCAAAATTGGTTTAGAACAGAATAGCACACTGTCAGTTTCACTCACTGTACCTCTCTGTCCCTAAACTCAAGGATTTCAAATATGGTTCAGCAAAATTGCTTTAGAACAGAATAGCACACTGTCAGTTTCACTCACTGTACCTCTCTGTCCCTAAACTCAAGGATTTCAAATATGGTTCAGCAAAATTGGTTTAGAACAGAATAGCACACTGACACTTTCCCTCACTGTCCTACTCTGTCCCTCCCTACAAACAAGATTTAGCACAGAATAGCACACTGATAGTTTCCACGAGTGCCCTTCTCTGTCCCTAAACTCAAGGATTTCAAATATGGAACAGGAAAATTGGTTTAGAACAGAATAGCACACTGACACTTTTCCTCACTGCCCTACTCTGTCCCTCCCTACAAACAAGATTTAGCACAGACTAGCACACTGATAGTTTCCACGAGTGTCCTTCTCTGTCCCTAAACTCAAGGATTTCAAATATGGAACAGCAAAATTGGTTTAGAACAGAATAGCACACTGACACTTTCCCTCACTGTCCTACTCTGTCCCTCCCTACAAACAAGATTTAGCACAGAATAGCACACTGATAGTTTCCACGAGTGTCCTTCTCTGTCCCTAAACTCAAGGATTTCAAATATGGTTCAGCAAAATTGGTTTAGAACAGAATAGCACACTGACACTTTCCCTCACTGTCCTACTCTGTCCCTCCCTACAAACAAGATTTAGCACAGAATAGCACACTGATAGTTTCCACGAGTGTCCTTCTCTGTCCCTAAACTCAAGGATTTCAAATATGGAACAGCAAAATTGGTTTAGAACAGAATAGCACACTGTCAGTTTCACTCACTGTACCTCTCTGTCCCTAAACTCAAGGATTGAAAATATGGTTCAGCAAGATTGGTTTAGAACAGAATAGCACACTTTGGCCTCGTACACACGACCGATTTTCTCGTCCAAAACAGTCAAGAAAAGTGCCGCGAGAGTTTTTTTGTCTAGAAAAACGTTCGTGTGTATGGTTTTACGACGAGAAACTTGACGAGAATCTCGACGAGAAAATAGAGAACCTGCTCTCTATTTTCTCGTCAGGATTCCAGATTTCCTCGTCGTGTTTCTCGTCGGCCTGTTTTGTGACGAGAAAATGGTTCGCGTGTATGCTTTTACGACTCTTCAAAAAGCGCGCATGCTCAGAATCAAGTATGAGACGGGAGCGCATCTTCTGGTAAAACAAGCCTTCGTAATGGAAATAGCACATTCGTCACGCTAAAACGAACTGAAAGCACGAAGACTGAAAAGCGCGAATCGTCTCTTCCCAAACTTTTACTTCACACGCGGTAACACGAGATCAGCAAAAGCAGCCCAAGGGGTGGCGCCAAGAAAAAAGATCTTCCCCTTTATAGTGCCGTCGTACGTGCTGGACGTGAGCGCAGAGAACCACGAGGAAATTGGAAAATGACAGTGTGTACGCATAGAAAGCTTGACGAGAAAATCGACAAGCTTAACAAGAATCTCGTCGAAAAAAACGACGTGTTTTTTACGACGAGAAAATCGGTCGTGTGTACGAGGCCTAACACTTTCCCTCACTGTACCTCTCTGTCCCTACAAACAAGGTTTAGCACAGAATAACACACTGACACTCTCCCTACCTATCCTTATTTGTCCCTAAACACAAGGAATCCAGGATTAGTAAAGGAAAAAAAATGACACTGTCCCTGCCTATGCTTCTCTTTCCCTGCTCCGGAACACACTACACAAGGCCGCCGCGCTGGCGGCCTTTTATAGTGTGGGGCGTGTACTAAACCCCCTCAGCAATAATTGGCCACAGGCATCCTGCCTGTGGCCAATCATTGCTCTCCTCGCTGCCGGCGCTGTGATTGGCCAAGCATGCGGGGTCACAGTGCATGCTTGGCCAATCACAGCGCCTGGATGACACTGCGATGGCGTAGTGCATTGTGGGCCGTTCGCATCACTCGAATTTGGCGCGAACGGCCCAAATCGTTCGATCTTCGTCGAACGATCGAACAGCCGATGTTCGAGTCGAACGTATGTTCGACTCGAACACGAAGCTCATCCCTAATGTGCATACTGCGCTGGAGGCACACAACACCCACTACACACTGTCCCTGCCTACCTATCTAGCTTAGAGAACAGTAATAAAGGGTAGATACAGGTGTATACTGCGCTGGAGGCACACAACACCCACTAACTCCTGCAGATGCCTGAAAAAAGAACACACTGTCCCTGCCTGCCTATCTAGCTTAGAGAAAAGCAATAAAGGGTAGATACGGGTGTATACTGCGCTGGAGGCACACAACACCCACTACACACTGTCCCTGCCTGCCTATCTAGCTTAGAGAACAGCAATAAAGGGTAGATACAGGTGTATACTGCGCTGGAGGCACACAACACCCACTAACTCCTGCAGATGCCTGAGAAAAGAACACACTGTCCCTGCCTGCCTATCTAGCTTAGAGAAAAGCAATAAAGGGTAGATACAGGTGTATACTGCGCTGGAGGCACACAACACCCACTAACTCCTGCAGATGCCTGAGAAAAGAACACACTGTCCCTGCCTGCCTATCTAGCTTAGAGAACAGCAATAAAGGGTAGATACAGGTGTATACTGCGCTGGAGGCACACAACACCCGCTACACACTGTCCCTGCCTGCCTATCTAGCTTAGAGAACAGCAATAAAGGGTAGATACAGGTGTATACTGCGCTGGAGGCACACAACACCCACTAACTCCTGCAGATGCCTGAGAAAAGAACACACTGTCCCTGCCTGCCTATCTAGCTTAGAGAACAGCAATAAAGGGTAGATACAGGTGTATACTGCACTGGAGGCACACAACACCCACTAACTCCTGCAGATGCCTGAGAAAAAAACACACTGTCCCTGCCTGCCTATCTAGCTTAGAGAACAGCAATAAAGGGTAGATACATGGCAAAAGGAAGCAGTGGGACTTTGTATGAAGCACGACACTAGGGCAGAATGAGCCGGTCAATATAAGGTGAACAGATAATTTATTTGACATAATTTGGGGCATAATGCATAAAATGACATCGACAGTAAATCAATAGGTATGATACAATAAAAAATAAAACATGATTTGTATATCACATTATAGTAAAAAATGGTAGCACAATATACAAAGTAACACATGATCAACCTCAATATCGGCAATAGGCCCAAAAATAAGACATGATAACATGTATCAAAAATTGCTGACTCAAGCAGTTAAAACCCATGGTAACCACATGGTTGCTGTGATATGACATCAAATATGAAAGCTCTACGCGTTTCGTGGAGTTGTATCCACTCATCAGGAGCAGTGGATTGGGGACACCTATAATGTAAAATGTATAATAATCTTAGTTAATGGTAATTAACTAAAAACAGGAAGAGGGGAAACAATGGCTGTAATCCTAACACTCTTACCTGTGGGTATATAGTAGAATTGTAAAAATATTAAAAAGAAGGATGTCTGCTAATGTTCGATTTGGGAATACCCAGGGGTGAGAAACAGATCCCCCGGGAGCTGAGGCGGTAAAAATGCGGCGGCGAGGCAATCCAATAACGAGAAATTCCCCTTGTGTGAGTACTGGAGGTAAGTGGGAGCCCAGTAGAGTATCTGTAACAAATAATATTGGATTTTAGTACTGGGTAAAGGGGGGCCAGTATAGGTAAATATAGTTACCGTGGAATGGGTTGTGGATAGCATATCAGCCCGCCAGCACAGTCCCGCCAACGTCACGCTAAATAGCGTGCCTTCAGAGAGGAAGGAAGCAACCACAAATGGCGCGCTCAGCGCCCATATAATGGCGCCCGATACCTCCGTCATGAGGCACGCAGGTGGAGATACTCAAACGTCAGCATGTGGCGTGGAGACATCACGCTTCCTGCGTCCGCACATTTGGCGTCTCCACGCCACATGCTGACGTTTGAGTATCTCCACCTACGTGCCTCATGACGGAGGTATCAGGCGCCATTATATGGGCGCTGAGCGCGCCATTTGTGGTTGCTTCCTTCCTCTCTGAAGGCACGCTATTTAGCGTGACGTTGGCGGGACTGTGCTGGCAGGCATGCTATCCACAACCCATTCCACGGTAACTATATTTACCTATACTGGCCCCCCTTTACTCTACAGGTAAGAGTGTTAGGATTACAGCCATTGTTTCCCCTCTTCCTGTTTTTAGTTAATTACCATTAACTAAGATTATTATACATTTTACATTATAGGTGTCCCCAATCCACTGCTCCTGATGAGTGGATACAACTCCACGAAACGCGTAGAGCTTTCATATTTGATGTCATATCACAGCAACCATGTGGTTACCATGGGTTTTAACTGCTTGAGTCAGCAATTTTTGATACATGTTATCATGTCTTATTTTTGGGCCTATTGCTGATATCGAGGTTGATCATGTGTTACTTTGTATATTGTGCTACCATTTTTTACTATAATGTGATATACAAATCATGTTTTATTTTTTATTGTATCATACCTATTGATTTACTGTCGATGTCATTTTATGCATTATCCCCCAAATTATGTCAAATAAATTATCTGTTCACCTTATATTGACCGACTCATTCTGCCCTAGTGTCGTGCTTCATACAAAGTCCCACTGCTTCCTTTTGCCATATAAAAAGGGATGGAGACCTGTGTGCTGGATAGCCATGGTCTCATGTAAAGTCCCAACCCATTTTCTTTTAAAACATCACTAGGGATGGAAACACCCACTTGTTTACTTCTTTACTTCCTGGTTGTTCGTTGATTTTCATCAAGTGCCATAACCATTATTTTGCATCATTGGGGCACCCTGCCCTTAATAGCTTTTGTCACCAATTGGTAATCCTAGGGTGGTTATGCATTTATCCCCGGGAGCTGCGACGCTCACTGGGGCTATCCCACATTCCTCCGCTATTGGCTGTGGGGATGTGGGCTGGTACTCACTGGGCGTCGACGTCACGCTTCCTGCGTCCGCACGTTTGGCGTCTCCACGCCACATGCTGACGTTTGAGTATCTCCACCTGCGTGCATCATGACGGAGGTATCGGGCGCCATTATATGGGCGCTGAGCGCGCCATTTGTGGTTGCTTCCTTCCTCTCTGAAGGCACGCTATTTAGCGTGACGTTGGCGGGACTGTGCTGGCGGGCTGACATGCTATCCACAACCCATTCCACGGTAACTATATTTACCTATACTGGCCCCCCTTTACTCTATACTACCCAGTACTAAAATCCAATATTATTTGTTACAGATACCCTACTGGGCTCCCACTTACCTCCAGTACTCACACAAGGGGAATTTCTCGTTATTGGATTGCCTCGCCGCCGCATTTTTACCGCCTCAGCTCCCAGGGGATCTGTTTCTCACCCCTGAGTATTCCCAAATCGAACATTAGCAGACATCCTTCTTTTTAATATTTGTACAATTCTACTATATACCCACAGGTAAGAGTGTTAGGATTACAGCCATTGTTTCCCCTCTTCCTGTTTTTAGCTAATTACCATTAACTAAGATTATTATACATTTTACATTATAGGTGTCCCCAATTTACTGCTCCTGATGAGTGGATACAACTCCACGAAACGCGTAGAGCTTTCATATTTGATGTCATATCACAGCAACCATGTGGTTACCATGGGTTTTAACTGCTTGAGTCAGCAATTTTTGATACATGTTATCATGTCTTATTTTTGGGCCTATTGCCGATATCGAGGTTGATCATGTGTTACTTTGTATATTGTGCTACCATTTTTTACTATAATGTGATATACAAATCATGTTTTCTTTTTTATTGTATCATACCTATTGATTTACTGTCGATGTAATTTTATGCATTATGCCCCAAATTATGTCAAACAAATTATCTGTTCACCTTATATTGACCGACTCATTCTGCCCTAGTGTCGTGCTTCATACAAAGTCCCACTGCTTCCTTTTGCCATATAAATAGGGATGGAGACCTGTGTGCTGGATAGCCATGGTCTCATGTAAAGTCCCAACCCATTTTCTTTTAAAAGGGTAGATACAGGTGTATACTGCGCTGGAGGCACACAACACCCACTACACACTGTCCCTGCCTATCTAGCTTAGAGAACAGCAATAAAGGGTAGATACAGGTGTATACTGCGCTGGAGGCACACAACACCCACTAACTCCTGCAGATGCCTGAGAAAAGAACACACTGTCCCTGCCTGCCTATCTAGCTTAGAGAACAGCAATAAAGGGTAGATACAGGTGTATACTGCGCTGGAGGCACACAACACCCACTAACTCCTGCAGATGCCTGAGAAAAGAACACACTGTAGAACACACTGTCCGTGGTGGTGATGGTGGTGCTGGTGCCACAACACTGTAAGGCCTGACAGTTACTCTTGGTGGGCGCAGCAATGCTCCCTGCTGTGAATTATTAGATCAATAATTATAATTGCATGCCCCTGTTGAACAGGGGCTGAAAAATTGGGCCTTTGGTGGTGGTGGTGGTGGTGATGGTGGTGCTGGTGCCACAACACTGTAAGGCCTGACAGTTACTCTTGGTGGGCGCAGCAATGGGCCCTGCTGTGAATTATTAGATCAATAATTATAATTGCATGCCCCTGTTGAACAGGGGCTTAAAAATTGGGCCTTTGGTGGTGGTGGTGATGGTGGTGCTGGTGCCACAACACTGTAAGGCCTGACAGTTACTCTTGGTGGGCGCAGCAATGGGCCCTGCTGTGAATTATTAGATCAATAATTATAATTGCATGCCCCTGTTGAACAGGGGCTGAAAAATTGGGCCTTAGGCACTGGTGGCACAACACTGCAACCCCTCACAGATACTGTACTTGGAGCACAGCAATGAGGCCTGTTGCAAAGTATTGCATCAAAAATTTTAATTACACGCCCCTGTTAACAGGGGCTGAAAAATTGGGCCTTAGCCACTGGTGGCGTCACCCATAAACCAAAATGATCTTCCAAGCTATCATCGTTAATCGTATCATTGAGGAGGAGGAGGAGGATAGCCAGTCAACATAACAGCACAGGCACTCAGCATCAGCATCAGTCTTGAAGGGATGTGACATTTTAAAATCAATTAGTCTGTTATATCAGCATCTGGTGTGTGGTAGCTGGTGGTGATCCAAGACTGGTTCATCTTGATGAAAGTCAGTCGATCAACCGAGTCGGTGGACAGGCGCACCCTGTGATCCGTGACAAAGCCTCCAGCAGCACTGAATGTGCGTTCTGAAAGAACGCTGGATGCAGGACAGGCCAGTAGCTCAATTGCATACTGTGCAAGCTCTGGCCAGTGATCCATCCTCAAGACCCAGTAAGCCAGAGGATTTTCGGTGGGGAAGGTGTCCAAGTCTGACCTTGCCCCTAGGTATTCCTGCACCATGTATATCAGACGCTGGCGATGGTTGCTGGAACCGATCATACTTTGGGGCTGCGGACTAAAGAATTGTCTGAACACATCGGTCAGACGGCCACCTTCCCCACCGCTTCTTCTTTGACTGCCCGAAGCCTCAGCAACTCGTTGTCCAGGACCAGGAGTTTGTAACCTCCCAGTCTCTGGGAACGCGTTGCACAGACCTTTCTGCAAGGCCTCCCGGAGTTGTCTCATCCTCTGCTCCCTCTGCGACGGTACGATAAGGTCCGCAACCTTACCCTTGTACCGTGGATCAAGGAGAGTGGCCAGCCAGTAATGGTCCCTCTCCTTGATCCGAAGAATACGAGGATCCTTCCGCAGACTTTGCAGGATCAGGGAGGCCATGCAGCGTAGGTTAGCTGAGGCATTCAGTCCGGAGTCCTCTGGGTCACTAAGGACGACATGATCCGCAGCCACCTCCTCCCAGCCACGTACAAGTCCACTGGTTTCTTGGGACTGTAAATCATCCCTAAAAGACTGCTGCTGATGATGCTGAGTGCCAGCCTCCACCTCCATGCTGACACAATCCTCCTCCTCCTCCTCCTCCTCCTCCTCTTCCTGTGCGATGGGTGGGACAGAAGGAACACTGTCTGGGTAAAGGGGGCCTTGAGAGTCAAGGAAGTCCTCCTCTTCCTGCCTCTGTTCTGCCTCAAGTGCCCTGTCCATTATTCCACGCAGCGTGTGCTCCAACAGGTGGACAAGAGGTACAGTGTCACTGATGCATGCACTGTCACTGCTCACCATCCTCGTGGCCTCCTCAAATGGTGCCAGGACAGTGCATGCATCCCTGATCATGCCCCACTGGCGTGGTGAAAAAAACCCGAGCTCCCCTGACCCTGTCCTGGTGCCGTAGTCGCACAGGTACTCATTGATGGCCCTCTGCTGCGTGTGCAGCCGCTGCAGCATGGCCAACGTTGAGTTCCACCTGGTGGGCATGTCACATATAAGGCGGTTCTTGGGCAGGTTCAACTCCTTTTGAAGCTCAGCCAGGCGAGCACTGGCATTATAAGATCTGCGGAAATGCACACAGACTTTCCTGGCCTGCCTCAGGACATCCTGTAAGCCCGGGTACCTGCCCAAGAACCGCTGCACCACCAGGTTAAGGACGTGAGCCATACAGGGCACATGGGTCAGTTGTCCCTGTCGGAGGGCGGAGAGGAGGTTGGTGCCATTGTCGCAAACCACCATTCCTGGCTTAAGCTGGCGTGGCGTCAACCACCTCTCGGCCTGCCCCTGCAGAGCAGACAGGACCTCTGCCCCAGTGTGGCTCCTGTCCCCCAAACACACCAGCGCAAGCACGGCATGGCATCTTTTTGCCTGCGTACTTGCGTAGCCCCTTGAACGCCTACGGAGCACCGCTGGTTCTGAGGACAAACCACAGGAAGAGGCCATGGAGGAAGAAGAAGAGGAGGGGGTGGAGGAGAGAGGTGTGTCACAACCAGTAGTAGCATTTTGGAGGCGTGGCGGTGGAACAACCTCCAACACTACTGCACCTTGTCCTGCATCCTTCCCAGCTGCCAAAAGAGTGACCCAATGGGCCGTGAAAGAAAGGTAACGTCCCTGTCCATGCCTGCTGGACCATGAGTCAGCGGTAATATGCACCTTACCGCTGACCGCCCTGTCCAGCGAGGCCAAGACATTGCCTTCCACATGCCTGTAGAGAGCCGGAATAGCCTTCCGTGCGAAAAAGTGTCGTTTGGGAACCTGCCACTGAGGAACCGCACATTGCACAAACTCACGGAAGGGGGCCGAGTCTACCAACTGAAAAGGCAGCAGTTGAAGCGCTAGCAATTTAGCCAAGCTAGCATTCAACCGCTGGGCATGTGGATGGCTGGGAGTGAACTTCTTTCGACGGTCCAGCAGCTGGGGCAGGGAAATTTGCCTGCTAGAATCGGACGTTGGTGTACTGCTAGCAGAGTGCCCGCAAGTACTTGCCTGTGACACACCTAATTCTACACCTTCATTCCTCTCAGAGCAGGTTTCAGAGAGGAGTGAAGGTATAGTGGGGTTGGAGATCCCAGCTGATGCGGTGCAAGAAGAGGTCAGCTTTGTTCTTTGGTGTGGGTCTTTAAGGTAGGCTTGCCAACGAGCTGAATGGCAGGTCAACATATGTCTGATCAAGCATGTGGTGCCCAAGCGGCTGATGTTTTGGCCACGCGATATACGCTTGAGACATATGTTGCAAACAGCAGCTGTGCGATCTGATGCACTCGCCTCAAAAAAGGCCCACACCAAAGAACTTTTTGCATGACGGGCAGAGGCAGCGCCCTGCACAGGCGGAGCTCTGCGGTGTGATTCCGTCGGTGTGCTGCCCATACGCTGGCCACTCAAGGGCATCCTGCCTCATTGGAGATGTGCCTCCTCCTCATCCTCCTCCTCCTCCTCTCTCCTATTAGGCACCCACGTGGAGTCAGTGACCTCATCATCCCCTCCCTCCTCATCACTGGAGCCAATCTGGCAATATGCTGCAGCTGCTGGAGCATGACTGCCAGATTGGTGTCCTTCTTGAGCATCCCCTCTCTCTGCTCTCACGCTGCTGCCTTCCTCTAGCTGGGTATCATCATCAGATCCTTCCAAACGCTGGGCATCCTCCTGGAGCATGTACCCAACACTGTGCTCAAACAGTTCGGGGGACTCCTCAGGAGGAGGGCATGGTGGGTCTAGGGAAGGATTGACTAATGAAGATAATGATACCAGAGAAGAGGACGCTTTGGCAGCTGCTTTGCCAGTACCCTGAGCCTGGGTGAGAGAGGATGAGGAGGATGAGGTGGGCTTGGTCATCCACTCTACCAAGTCTTCGGCATGATGTGGCTCAACATGTCCAGCTGCCGAAAACAAGGACAAGCGTGTCCCATGGCCATGTGCTGATGACAATGCACCGCGTACACGACCAGCACTGTTGCCCCCAGACACAGAGCCTGCTTGCCCTCTTTTTTTGCCTCCTGACTGTCTGCCTCTCCTTGGTTGCCTTCCAGACATTTTAATGGATGGCCTGCAGGGAGATGGGAAAAACAGCAATAAGGGCTACCTTCAGGTGTATACTGTGCAGGAGGCTTAGCAACAATGACACTGACACTGTCCCCTGCCTATCCTTCTCTGTCCCTAAACACAAGGATTGAAAATATGGTTCAGCAAAATAGTTTTAGAACAGAATAGCACACTGACACTTTACCTCACTGTCCTACTCTGTCCCTCCCTACAAACAAGATTTAGCACAGAATAGCACACTGATAATTTCTACGAGTGTCCTTCTCTGTCCCTAAACTCAAGGATTGAAAATATGGAACAGCAAAATTGGTTTAGAACAGAATAGCACACTGTCAGTTTCACTCACTGTACCTCTCTGTCCCTCAAATCAAGGATTGAAAATATGGTTCAGCAACATAGTTTTAGAACAGAATAGCACACTGACACTTTCCCTCACTGTCCTACTCTGTCCCTCCCTACAAACAAGATTTAGCACAGAATAGCACACTGATAATTTCTACGAGTGTCCTTCTCTGTCCCTAAACTCAAGGATTGAAAATATGGAACAGCAAAATTGGTTTAGAACAGAATAGCACACTGTCAGTTTCACTCACTGTACCTCTCTGTCCCTCAAATCAAGGATTGAAAATATGGTTCAGCAAAATAGTTTTAGAACAGAATAGCACACTGACACTTTCCCTCACTGTCCTACTCTGTCCCTCCCTACTTACAAGATTTAGCACAGAATAGCACACTGATAATTTCTACGAGTGTCCTTCTCTGTCCCTAAACTCAAGGATTGAAAATATGGAACAGCAAAATTGGTTTAGAACAGAATAGCACACTGTCAGTTTCACTCACTGTACCTCTCTGTCCCTCAAATCAAGGATTGAAAATATGGTTCAGCAAAATAGTTTTAGAACAGAATAGCACACTGACACTTTCCCTCACTGTCCTACTCTGTCCCTCCCTACAAACAAGATTTAGCACAGAATAGCACACTGATAATTTCTACGAGTGTCCTTCTCTGTCCCTAAACTCAAGGATTGAAAATATGGAACAGCAAAATTGGTTTAGAACAGAATAGCACACTGTCAGTTTCACTCACTGTACCTCTCTGTCCCTCAACTCAAGGATTGAAAATATGGAACAGCAAAATTGGTTTAGAACAGAACAGCACACTGTCAGTTTCACTCACTGTACCTCTCTGTCCCTCAACTCAGGGATTGAAAATATGGTTCAGCAAAATAGTTTTAGAACAGAATAGCACACTGACACTTTACCTCACTGTCCTACTCTGTCCCTCCCTACAAACAAGATTTAGCACAGAATAGCACACTGATAATTTCTACGAGTGTCCTTCTCTGTCCCTAAACTCAAGGATTGAAAATATGGAACAGCAAAATTGGTTTAGAACAGAATAGCACACTGTCAGTTTCACTCACTGTACCTCTCTGTCCCTCAACTCAAGGATTGAAAATATGGTTCAGCAAAATAGTTTTAGAACAGAATAGCACACTGACACTTTCCCTCACTGTCCTACTCTGTCCCTCCCTACAAACAAGATTTAGCACAGAATAGCACACTGATAATTTCTACGAGTGTCCTTCTCTGTCCCTAAACTCAAGGATTGAAAATATGGAACAGCAAAATTGGTTTAGAACAGAATAGCACACTGTCAGTTTCACTCACTGTACCTCTCTGTCCCTCAACTCAAGGATTGAAAATATGGTTCAGCAAAATAGATTTAGAACAGAATAGCACACTGACACTTTCCCTCACTGTCCTACTCTGTCCCTCCCTACAAACAAGATTTAGCACAGAATAGCACACTGATAATTTCTACGAGTGTCCTTCTCTGTCCCTAAACTCAAGGATTGAAAATATGGAACAGCAAAATTGGTTTAGAACAGAATAGCACACTGTCAGTTTCACTCACTGTACCTCTCTGTCCCTCAAATCAAGGATTGAAAATATGGTTCAGCAAAATAGTTTTAGAACAGAATAGCACACTGACACTTTCCCTCACTGTCCTACTCTGTCCCTCCCTACAAACAAGATTTAGCACAGAATAGCACACTGATAATTTCTACGAGTGTCCTTCTCTGTCCCTAAACTCAAGGATTGAAAATATGGAACAGCAAAATTGGTTTAGAACAGAATAGCACACTGTCAGTTTCACTCACTGTACCTCTCTGTCCCTCAACTCAAGGATTGAAAATATGGTTCAGCAGAATAGTTTTAGAACAGAATAGCACACTGACACTTTCCCTCACTGTACCTCTCTGTCCCTAAACTCAAGGATTGAAAATATGGTTCAGCAAAATAGTTTTAGAACAGAATAGCACACTGACACTTTCCCTCACTGTACCTCTCTGTCCCTACAAACAAGGATTAGCACAGAATAGCACACTGTCACTGACACTCTCCCTACCTATCCTTATTTGTCCCTAAACACAAGGAATCCAGGATTAGTAAAGGAAAAATAATGACACTGTCCCTGCCTATGCTTCTCTTTCCCTGCTCCGGAACACACTACACAAGGCCGCCGCGCTGGCGGCCTTGTATAGTGTGGGGCGTGTACTAAACCCCTTCAGCAATAATTGGCCACAGGCATCCTGCCTGTGGCCAATCATTGCTCTCCTCGCTGCCGGCGCTGTGATTGGCCAAGCATGCGGGGTCACAGTGCATGCTTGGCCAATCACAGCGCCTGGATGACACTGCGATGGCGTAGTGCATTGTGGGCCGTTCGCGTCACTCGAATTTGGCGCGAACGGCCCAAATCGTTCGACCTTTGTCGAACGATCGAACAGCCGATGTTCGAGTCGAACGTATGTTCGACTCGAACACGAAGCTCATCCCTAGTCAGAGCAAATGAGAATCATGAGGTAAAAGGAACTGCCTGAAGAGCTTAGAGACAGAATTGTGGCAAGGCACAGATCTGGGCAAGGTTACAAATTTTTTTTTGCTGCAGTTAAGGTTCCTAAGCCTCCATAATCCTTAAATGGAAGACATTTGGAACGACCAGAACAATTCCTAGAGCTGGCCGTCTGGCCAAACTGAGTTATCGGGGGAGAAGAGCCTTGGTGAGAGAGGTAAAGAAGAACCCAAAGATCACTGTGGCCGAGCTCCAGAGATGCAGTCGGGAGATGGGAGAAAGTTGTAGAAAGTCAACCATCACTGCAGCCCTCCACCAGTCGGGGCTTTATGGCAGAGTGGCCCGACGGAAGCCTCTCCTCAGTGCAAGACACATGAAAGTTTGCTAAAAAACACCTGAAGGACTCCAAGATGGTGAGAAATAAGATTCTCTGGTCTGATGAGACCAAGATAGAACTTTTTGGCCTTAATTCTAAGCGGTATGTGTGGAGAAAACCAGGCACTGCTCATCACCTGTCCAATACAGTCCCAACAGTGAAGCATGGTGGTGGCAGCATCATGCTGTGGGGGTGTTTTTCAGCTGCAGGGGCATGAAGACTGGTTGCAATCGAGGGAAAGATGAATGCGGCCAAGTACAGGGATATCCTGGACGAAAACCTTCTCCAGAGTGCTCAGGACCTCAGACTGGGCCGAAGGTTTACCTTCCAACAAGACAATGACCCTAAGCACACAGCTAAAATAACGAAGGAGTGGCTTCACAACAACTCCATGACTGTTCTTGAATGGCCCAGCCAGAGCCCTGACTTAAATCCAATTGAGTATCTCTGGAGGGACCTAAAAATCGCTGTCCACCAACGTTTACCATCCAACCTGACAGAACTGGAGAGGAATGGCAGAGGATCCCCAAATCCAGGTGTGAAAAACTTGTTGCATCTTTCCCAAAAAGACTCATGGCTGTATTAGATCAAAAGGGTGCTTCTACTAAATACTGAGCAAAGGGTCTGAATACTTAGGACCATGTGGTATTTCAGTTTTTCTTTTTTAACTACTTGCTTACTGGGCACTTAAACCCCCTTCCTGCCCAGGCCAATTTTCAGCTTTCAGCGCGGTCACGATTTGAATGACAATTGCGCGGTCGTGCGACGTGTCTCCCAAACAAAATTGACGTCCTTTTCCCCCCACAAATAGAGCTTTCTTTTGGTGGTATTTGATCACCTCTGCGGTTTTTAGTTTTTGCGCTATAAACAAAAAAAGAGCGACGATTTTGAAAAAAACACAATATTTTTTATTTTTTGCTATAATAAATATCCCATTTTTCAAAAAAAATAAAAAAAGATTTCCTTAGTTTAGTCCGATACGTATTCTTCTACATATTTTTGGTAAAAAAAATCGCAATAAGCGTTTATTGATTGGTTTGCGCAAAAGTTATAGCGTCTACAAAATAGGGGATAGTTTTATTGCATTTTTATTAATATTTTTTTTTTTACTAGTAATGGCGGCGATCAGCGTTTTTATTGTGACTGCGACATTATGGCGGACACATCGGACACTTTTGACACCATTTTGGGACCATTGTCATTGATACAGCGATCAGTGCTATAAAAATGCACTGGTTACTGTAAAAATGACACTGGCAGGGAAGGGGCTAACACTAGGGGGCGAGGAAGGGGTTAAATGTGTGCCCTGGGAGTGATTACTACTGTGGGGGGAGGGGACTGACTGGGGGAGGTGACCGATCTGTGTCCCTATGTACAAGGGACACAGCATCAGTCTCCTCTCCCTGACAGGACGTGGATCTGTGTGTTTACACACAGAGATCCACGTCCCTGCTCTGTGTACATGCCGATCGCGGGTACCTGGCGGACATCGCGGCCGCCAGGCACTCGCATCAGCATCTCAGTGATGCGCCGGGCGCGCGCATGTGCCGCTGGCGGCGCTCGCGCGCCCCCCAGTGGCCGAAATAGCCGAGGACGTCTATTGACGTCCTCCCGGATTTTTAGATCCACATTGAGGCCGTCAATAGTCTATGGCCCGGATCTAAAGAGGTTAATAAAGCTGCAAAAATGTCAACAATTCTGTGTTTTTCTGTCAATATGGGGTGCTGTGTGTACATTAATGAGGAAAAAAATTAACTTAAATGATTTTAGCAAATGGCTGCAATATAACAAAGAGTGAAAAATTTAAGGGGGTCTGAATACTTTCCGTACCCACTGTATATCAACTGTAACGAAAAGAGAATATGCAATTAAGGATTTTACTTCATGCAGAACGGAAGGAGTTGTTTATGTTCTTCAATGTCCATGCCACAAACAATATGTAGGTAGAATGAAACACCCTATGTGGAAGAGGATTCGTGAACAGGTTCAGAATATACGCAAAGGTTTTAGCAAACATAGTGTATCAAGACATTTCGCTCAATATCATTCCAAAGATCCTTCACTTTTAACGTTTTGGGCATTTGAGAAGTATAAACCTCATTGGAGAGGGAGCAATAGGGTCAATGTGCTCAGCAGATGTGAATCCAAATGGATTTTTGAACTGGATTCTTTACATCCCCAAGGGTTAAACATAGACTTCGACCTCAATTGTTTTATCTCAGATTATTAGTTTATTTTATCTCTTACATGTTAGAGTTTTATCAGTCCATTATAGACCTTATAGAATTTTTGATCGGAATCCCCCTTTAATATAGATGTATATATTCTTTTTAATGTAGTTTAGTTTTTGGCCACTAGATGTCATTATTCCCAATTTTTCGTTTTATATTCAGTTTGGCAAGATTTTTCAGGCACCATGGATAATAACTATTAATTATTTTAATTATTAATTATTATTTAATTATTAATTATTTTAATTGCCTATTAAACTAAAGATGTTTGTTTTTATGTATTATGAATTGTTTTAATGCTTGTAAGCCCGTGTGGTAGCTGTCCGGAGCTCTCTTCCATTCAGCTATGTAAACCAATGGGCGCTGATGAACTGATAAATCACCAGTCAGTAACCTAGGCAACCCATAAACAAGTGTAGCGCACACCCTCTCCCCACTCCCCTCTATTAAAGTTTTCCAACTCGCACTGTCTCTGGTCTAGGGGTATGATAGGGGAGGGAGAGGGGTGAGCTACGCCAGGCTTCCACCACAGTTGTGTATGTGGTCCCAGCAATGTCTCTTGTTACCTTCGGGTCTGTGCTGTGCATCGGATCCTCCCTCCAAGAGTGTCCTTTAACCTTGTCCGCCAGAAACTGAGCCACACACCGTCAAAGTCCAACACTCCTTTATTTAGAACATAACATGTACTCCCTTGGCTTCAGAACAGAAAAAGGAGGTGTGTGTACGAATAGGCCCAGACACAAGTTCTATCATCCACTCTCCTCCCTGAGAGTGATCTATGGTCTCCGCACGAGGGAAATTCTCCTTCCGGACGGTCTCCGACAAGAGACTCACCCGTCACCGGCAGTCTGCTGCACCGGGTCTTCAGATGAGGAGCTCTTCCCGGTCCATTACGCCCACCTCGGATTCAGGCATCCATCCCCGGAGTGCCTTAGGATCCTTCCCTGTTGGGCACTGAGCTCCGGACCTCCATCCAAGTACCTCACCCCAGGACTAAAGGTGCCTGAGGTGGAACACGATCTCCGGTGGTCCTCTAGGCCTAGACCGCCTAGAGGACGAACGCGAACCACCGTCCGCAAGCTGAAGGTGCTTGGGACGAAGACCCCGTGACCAAGATGGCCGGCCCCTTTATACCCTCTCCCAGCAAGCATGGCGTGTTCCCCGCCCCACCATACCGCCGCCGAGAGAGGCCAAAAAGGAGACTCAGCACACAGAGATATCCGCCCGTCAGCCCATAGTGACAGCGCCACCCAGTGGACCGCCGGAACACACCACCGGTGTCACCGAAAGATTCAAAATTTACCCCGGGAAAGTAAGTACCCGCTACACAAGCATGGGCTTTAAAAGCCCGATGCTCGTCACATGGCTCCTATCCCTGAGGAAGTCACATGACCAGTGACGCAATGCTGGTGAGGAGACCAGATATCCCCACAGAAGTATGCTAAAAGCTTGAACTTAGGTATCCAAGAAACTACTGAGTTTGGGCCCCAGACTATTGGGACATCAAAGTGGTCTTTTGGGACATGCATGGTCCATCAGAAATCATCCTCATCTCAGACTCATTTCAATGGATTTTACCTTATTCTGAGATAAAGGAAGCATATGCTCATGCTTTATGTAAGTCACTGGTGTCGCAAAGTGCTGCCGCACCAGTCTCTGGATGTGAGAGATTTCAGGGCAGGTACTCGCCCCTCTTTATGGTCATGAAGAGGAACAGCTTGCAGAGGCCAGTTTTGGACCTTGCGCACCTGAGACAATTTTCAGCAAAGGAGAAGTTTAAGGTGGAAACATTGTCCCTGATTCATAGGGGGTCAAGCCAGGAGACTGGCTTGTTTCCAATAGACCTAAGATGCTTACTTTCATGTGCCCATTGTAGAAGACTTCCGCAAGTTCCTTTGGTTCGCTGTAGGTCAAGACCATCTCCAGCTCCAGCCATTCAGGCTTTCAACATCAACCTGTACAATTTCAGGGTCTTATTATGATTTTTATCAAAACAAGGAGCATACGCCTGCATAGTTACATGAATGTTCATCTCCTACTATCCCAAGACAAAGGGCAGCTGCTGGAGCCCAGAACTCAGGTATTTTCAAAGCTCCTCAAATTCGTATGGCAGCTGAATCTGAAAAAGAGTCACCTGAAGCCCACTCAGTCACCTGTGTGCCTCAGGGGTCAGTTCTGAAACTATGGGCAGCCTTCTGCACCCTACAGGCCTTTCACCATATAATGAAGGGAGCGTCAGTGCTGTTAGGTTAGTCAACACTACGGCGGTCTCCTAAGTTAAAAGACAAAGGGGGACTCACAGCCTGTTCTCTATTACAGGAAGCGGAGCCAATTATGTTTTGGGCTCAGAAGATTCAAGCCTACACCTCAGCGGCTTATGTCCCCAGAGTCCAAAATAATCTAGCAGACTTTCTTTCCAAAGTCCAATTGGACAACAACGAATAGTCTCTACATGTGGAGGTTTTCAGTCACAGATGCCCTGATGGATCATTGGAAATGCGGTAGGACCTGTGCATTTCTTCCAGTCCTGGTCAACTTTGGGTTTCTACGGAGACTTCGAACAGAGGTTGTGGAGGTAGTGGCAGTGATGCCTTATTGGCCAATCAAGCCATAGTTCCCTTGCTAGCACAGTTCAGCTTCCGGAACCCAGTGCACCTTCTCCTCAGGCCAGACCTTCTGTCACAGGGTGCAATTTTACATCCATGGCCAGCATGGGTGCGTCTGACAGCCTGATTCAGAGTTTGGAAGTCCTTGGCTGTTCCTCCGCTCTCTTGAATACTAGAAGAATGAACGCAGACAAAGATTACGGGAGAATCTGGTCAAAGTTTGTTCAAATACATGTCTGCTGCTGACAGATCATGTAGTGGTCTAGAAGTTTTAAATATTCTAGGCTTCCTCTAGTCGAATTTAGATCTGGCTCTATCGGTAAGGATGAGCCGAACACCCTCCGGTTTGGTTCGCACCAGAACTTGCGGACAGGCGAAAAATTTGGACGAATACACGAACACCGTTAAAGTCTATGGGACACGAACATGAAAAATTAAAAGTGCTACTTTTAAAGGCTTAAGCCCTGTACACACGATCGGATATCCTATGGATTCTAATCCAATGGTTTTTTCCATCGGAAATCCGATGAAACTGTCTTCCATCAGTCTTGCCCACACACCATCAGTCAAAAAACCGACCGTTTCAAACGCGGTGACGTAAAACACTCCGATGAGCCGAGAAAAATTAAGTTCAATGCTTCTGAGCATGCGTCGACTTGATTCTGAGCATGCGTGGGTTTTTTTATCCGATGGATTTCCACACAGACGATCGGATTTTGCTATCGTTTTTTTTCCCATCGGATAAATTTAAAACATGTTCTATTTTTTCACACCGATGGAAAAAAGACCGATGAGGCCCATACACGATCGGTTCGTCCGATGAAAACAGTCCATCGGACTGTTTTCATCGGTAAAACCGATCGTGTGTACACGGCTTTATATGCAAGTTATTGCCAGTTCTAAAGGAGTTGCAGAAACTGTTACCTGGAAAGCTGTCGGGAAACATCAGAGGGCCCCAGTGAAGAAGCAAACGGGTGCCAATCTACAACAGTCAGCGCCAAAACTAACCACTTCCTGACCAGCCGCCGTCATTATACTGCGGCAGGTCGGCACGATCCCACGAACCGTCGAACCTGTACGTCGGTCCCTTTAAGCGGGATAGCAGGCACGCGTCCGCTGCACTGGGGGGGGTGCTGATGCGTGTGGCCGGTGGTCGTGATGACCTCCGGCTACGTGCGATCGCGGGCACAAAAGGCAGGACAGGGGCGTGTGTGTAAACACACAAATCCCTGTTCTGAGAGGAGAGGCAGATCGTGAGTTCCTACTAGCTAGGAACCACGATCTGTCATTTCCTCCAGTCACTCCCATCCCACTACAGTTAGAACACACACTAGGGAACACAGTTAACCCCTTGATCGCCCCCTAGTGTTAACCCCTTCCCTGCCAGTGACATTTACACTTGCATTTTTATAGCATTGATCGCTGTATAATTGTCAATGGTCCCAAAGATGTGTCAAAAGTGTCCGATCTGTCCGCCATAATGTTGCAGTCCCAATAAAAATCGCAGATTGCCGCCATTACTAGTAAGAAAAAATAATAAAATGCCTTAAATCTTTCCCCTATTTCGTAGAAGCTATAACTTTTGCGCAAACCAATCAATGTGCGCTTATTGCGATTTTTATTACCAAAAATATGTAGAAGAATACATATCGGCCTAAACTGAGAAAAATATTTGCTTTTTAAAAAAAAAATAGGGATATTTATTGTAACGGGAGGGCCCGTGGAACCCAGAATCTCTTGGAAAGTATGAGATACCCTTGCTTTAGCTCCCCATGCACCTCGTATGTCTAAATCACCCTATGTCCATTAGGGGCATAGGGTGACTGAGAAATTATATATTCGACTACTTCAAATGGGACAGTAATATTCATTAACAATATCTCTCAAGAAATATGAAGATGTTATCCCCTGTACACTGTGAGGTCTATGCACAGGAAGTATAACTCCTTATTTGGGCATTCCAGGAAGTTCAATGAAACAGGCCGACCGTCTATTGCTTAACGATGCTAATGTCATCAACTCCAATCACCTGTCTGTCTGTTGTAATGTAAATGAGTCCAGGCTAACTTCTAAGGATCTTTTCATTGTGGCTTGTGCTAATTGACAATGTAATTGTGTGAAGGAGTCCTGTGATAATATGTATTGTAGTTTAGGAGACAGCCCGTCTAGGAAACTCAAAGGTCATGCATATGAGTCATCTTGTCTGCTAAGGGATGTATTGATACTCAGAATAATGTGTATTGGGGGCACGTTATGTAACCATTGTGTGATGTTGTGGGTGGATCCGGGTCATTGTTCATGTGGTTACTGCAGTATTCTCAAGTGTATATAAAGAGCCTGTATTCCTTCCAATAAAGTTCATATTCCTGTTTGACCTTCAACACAGAGCTTCGTCTCGTATTTGGGGGAGAATTATTCGTATGGGTCTTGTTCGCCTGACTGGAGTGTCGGTAGCTGCCTTGGTGTTCGGGAATGGAATATCCTAAACGGCTTTAACCCCTTTCATACACGGGGTGCCGTAACATTTATTATAGCAAAAAGTACAAAATAGTGTTTTTCAAAATTGTCGCTCTTTTTTTGTTTATAGCTCAGTACTGTATCGCAAAAAATGGCCTGGTCATTGAGCAGCCAAATCTTCTGAGGCTGAAGTGGTTAAAGACACAAGGAAACAGCAGCTATCCAAAGCCTCACAGAGGGTCCCCCTTGCTGTTTTTAAGCAACCGTCCAATTCAGTCCCTTCGAGACAAAAAAACAGGAGCTAACAGGGGGGGGGGGGCTATTAAAGACAGCAGTATCTGCTGCCCCAGCTGCTCCCAGCAAAATCAATGACAAGTTAGTAGGGCCCTCTCCTATCGTACCAGTTTTAATAGTGGCAACTACATAAAGACCATTCTGGATACGTGAGCACAGGTGATCTTGCTACACTGGGACTTTCATGATCAACACACCCCTCTACAGAAATTGGAAGAGCTAGGAATTTGGAGTATTGGGACCCAGAAGCTCCCCTACAATGGATACCTGACAATCAAGTTGATATTCTGTTCTTCTGTAGCTGGGCAATCCAGGACATTTGATACCCTAGCTGCGGTGTCCCCTCATCCTCCTGGGGCTAAACAAAATCTTTGCTAGTGGGGAATAGGGATGAGCCGAACACCTCCCGGTTCGGTTCGCAGCAGAACATGCGAACAGGCAAAAAATTTGTTCGAACACGCGAACACTGTTAAAGTCAATGGGACACGAACGTGAAAAATCAAAAGTGCTATTTTTAAAGGTTATTATGCAAGTTATTGTCATAAAAAGTGTTTGGGGACCTGGGTCCTGCCCCAGGGGACATGTATCTTGTTGGTTGGAGGGTAGACAGTGGAGGAGACCTTGCGTGGAGAGTGAAGAAGTTTCTGCTTTTGACTGCTGGGTTGCATTTTTGGTTATTTTTGGCTCTTTTTCCTTGCAGCTTTTTAACACCTTTTTCTGGCACATTTTAAACAGCCTTTTTTTTCTCTTTTTTTCCTTCAGCCTACTAATTAAGGGGAGTGGTTAATTGGTCACAGGTGCTTGAGGCCTATATAAACTTCTGTAGAGCTCATTTAGAGCCTGCTCATTTTGAGTTGCTGGAACTCTGTCCAAGTGGAACTGGACTAAGTGGTGAGTTAAAATCAAGAGTTTAAAACAGGAGGTTAAAACAGGGGTCATAGTAGATGTGTAGTGTGAGTACCTGGGTGTTGTCTGAGTAGTGTGTGTGGATCGTTAGTACTTGTGTATTGTAGGTGCACGCTGGTCTGCGAGTGCACGCGGGTCCGTTGGTCTGCGAGTGCACGCTGGTCTGCGAGTGCACGCGGGTCCGTTGGTCTGCGAGTGCACGCTGGTCTGCGAGTGCACGCGGGCCCGTTGGTCTGCGAGTGCACGCTGGTCTGCGAGTGCACGCGGGCCCGTTGGTCTGCGAGTGCACGCTGGTCTGCGAGTGCACGCGGGTCCGTTGGTCTGCGAGTGCACGCTGGTCTGCGAGTGCACGCGGGTCCGTTGGTCTGCGAGTGCACGCTGGTCTGCGAGTGCACGCGGGTCCGTTGGTCTGCGAGTGCACGCGGGCCCATTGGTCTGCGAGTGCACGCGGGCCCATTGGTCTGCGAGTGCACGCGGGTCCGTTGGTCTGCGAGTGCACGCGGGTCCGTTGGTCTGCGAGTGCACGCGGGCCCATTGGTCTGCGAGTGCACGCGGGTCCGTTGGTCTGCGAGTGCACGCGGGTCCGTTGGTCTGCGAGTGCACGCTGGTCTGCGAGTGCACGCGGGTCCGTTGGTCTGCGAGTGCACGCGGGTCCGTTGGTCTGCGAGCGCACGCGGGTCCGTTGGTCTGCGAGTGCACGCGGGTCCGTTGGCCTGCGAGTGCACGCAGGTCCGTTGGTCTGCGAGTGCACGCTGGTCTGCGAGTGCACGCGGGTCCGTTGGTCTGCGAGTGCACGCGGGTCCGTTGGTCTGCGAGTGCACGCTGGTCTGCGAGTGCACGCGGGCCCGTTGGTCTGCGAGTGCACGCTGGTCTGCGAGTGCACGCGGGCCCGTTGGTCTGCGAGTGCACGCTGGTCTGCGAGTGCACGCGGGTCCGTTGGTCTGCGAGTGCACGCTGGTCTGCGAGTGCACGCGGGTCCGTTGGTCTGCGAGTGCACGCTGGTCTGCGAGTGCACGCGGGTCCGTTGGTCTGCGAGTGCACGCGGGCCCATTGGTCTGCGAGTGCACGCGGGCCCATTGGTCTGCGAGTGCACGCGGGTCCGTTGGTCTGCGAGTGCACGCGGGTCCGTTGGTCTGCGAGTGCACGCGGGCCCATTGGTCTGCGAGTGCACGCGGGTCCGTTGGTCTGCGAGTGCACGCGGGTCCGTTGGTCTGCGAGTGCACGCTGGTCTGCGAGTGCACGCGGGTCCGTTGGTCTGCGAGTGCACGCGGGTCCGTTGGTCTGCGAGCGCACGCGGGTCCGTTGGTCTGCGAGTGCACGCGGGTCCGTTGGCCTGCGAGTGCACGCAGGTCCGTTGGTCTGCGAGTGCACGCTGGTCTGCGAGTGCACGCGGGTCCGTTGGTCTGCGAGTGCACGCGGGTCCGTTGGTCTGCGAGTGCACGCTGGTCTGCGAGTGCACGCGGGCCCGTTGGTCTGCGAGTGCACGCTGGTCTGCGAGTGCACGCGGGCCCGTTGGTCTGCGAGTGCACGCTGGTCTGCGAGTGCACGCGGGTCCGTTGGTCTGCGAGTGCACGCTGGTCTGCGAGTGCACGCGGGTCCGTTGGTCTGCGAGTGCACGCTGGTCTGCGAGTGCACGCGGGTCCGTTGGTCTGCGAGTGCACGCGGGCCCATTGGTCTGCGAGTGCACGCGGGTCCGTTGGTCTGCGAGTGCACGCGGGTCCGTTGGTCTGCGAGTGCACGCGGGCCCATTGGTCTGCGAGTGCACGCGGGTCCGTTGGTCTGCGAGTGCACGCGGGTCCGTTGGTCTGCGAGTGCACGCGGGCCCGTTGGTCTGCGAGTGCACGCTGGTCTGCGAGTGCACGCGGGTCCGTTGGTCTGCGAGTGCACGCGGGTCCGTTGGTCTGCGAGCGCACGCGGGTCCGTTGGTCTGCGAGTGCACGCGGGTCCGTTGGTCTGCGAGTGCACGCGGGTCCGTTGGCCTGCGAGTGCACGCAGGTCCGTTGGTCTGCGAGTGCACGCTGGTCTGCGAGTGCATGCGGGTCCGTTGGTCTGCGAGTGCACGCGGGTCCGTTGGTCTGCGAGTGCACGCTGGTCTGCGAGTGCACGCGGGCCCGTTGGTCTGCGAGTGCACGCGGGTCCGTTGGTCTGCGAGTGCACGCGGGTCCGTTGGTCTGCGAGTGCACGCGGGTCCGTTGGCCTGCGAGTGCACGCAGGTCCGTTGGTCTGCGAGTGCACGCTGGTCTGCGAGTGCATGCGGGTCCGTTGGTCTGCGAGTGCACGCGGGTCCGTTGGTCTGCGAGTGCACGCTGGTCTGCGAGTGCACGCGGGCCCGTTGGTCTGCGAGTGCACGCTGGTCTGCGAGTGCACGCGGGTCCGTTGGCCTGCGAGTGCACGCAGGTCCGTTGGTCTGCGAGTGCACGCTGGTCTGCGAGTGCATGCGGGTCCGTTGGTCTGCGAGTGCACGCGGGTCCGTTGGTCTGCGAGTGCACGCTGGTCTGCGAGTGCACGCGGGCCCGTTGGTCTGCGAGTGCACGCTGGTCTGCGAGTGCACGCGGGCCCGTTGGTCTGCGAGTGCACGCTGGTCTGCGAGTGCACGCGGGTCCGTTGGTCTGCGAGTGCACGCTGGTCTGCGAGTGCACGCGGGTCCGTTGGTCTGCGAGTGCACGCTGGTCTGCGAGTGCACGCGGGTCCGTTGGTCTGCGAGTGCACGCTGGTCTGCGAGTGCACGCGGGTCCGTTGGTCTGCGAGTGCACGCGGGCCCATTGGTCTGCGAGTGCACGCGGGTCCGTTGGTCTGCGAGTGCACGCGGGTCCGTTGGTCTGCGAGTGCACGCGGGCCCATTGGTCTGCGAGTGCACGCGGGTCCGTTGGTCTGCGAGTGCACGCGGGTCCGTTGGTCTGCGAGTGCACGCGGGCCCGTTGGTCTGCGAGTGCACGCTGGTCTGCGAGTGCACGCGGGTCCGTTGGTCTGCGAGTGCACGCGGGTCCGTTGGTCTGCGAGCGCACGCGGGTCCGTTGGTCTGCGAGTGCACGCGGGTCCGTTGGCCTGCGAGTGCACGCAGGTCCGTTGGTCTGCGAGTGCACGCTGGTCTGCGAGTGCATGCGGGTCCGTTGGTCTGCGAGTGCACGCGGGTCCGTTGGTCTGCGAGTGCACGCTGGTCTGCGAGTGCACGCGGGCCCGTTGGTCTGCGAGTGCACGCTGGTCTGCGAGTGCACGCGGGCCCGTTGGTCTGCGAGTGCACGCTGGTCTGCGAGTGCACGCGGGTCCGTTGGTCTGCGAGTGCACGCTGGTCTGCGAGTGCACGCGGGTCCGTTGGTCTGCGAGTGCACGCGGGTCCGTTGGTCTGCGAGTGCACGCGGGTCCGTTGGTCTGCGAGTGCACGCTGGTCTGCGAGTGCACGCGGGTCCGTTGGTCTGTGGGTGCACGTGGGTCTGCGTGGTACCTGTGTATTGTCTTGTTGAGTACCTGTGTATTGTCTTGTTGAGTACCTGTGTATTGTCTTGTTGAGTACCTGTGTATTGTCTTGTTGAGTACCTGTGTATTGTCTTGTTGAATAGTTGGGTCAGGAAGATAGTGTTAGGTAATTTGGACAGGGTATAATCTCGAATCCTCATTAAATTAATAGGTACGATGCCCAGCGGGTGTGGCGGGGCGACTCGGTGTACATCTTGCAGCATGTATGCGTTCCTTGATCATCTGATCGAGGGCGATTACTGCTGTGCAAAATGTAAACACATTGTTTCCCTGGAAGCCCAGGTTCTGAATCTAGGGAAGCAACTGTCAGCACTGGGAAGTCCCTCCACACTAAAGGAGAGCTGGATACGTACCCGGCAGGTGATGGCAGGGGCCAGCACAGAGGTGGGTGGAGTCAAAGAGGTGCAGGCACTAGAAAATTGTAGATGGGTGACAGTCAGGAAGGGTAGAGGGCGAAGTGCCAGGGAGGCCGATCCAGGGCTGGAGCATCCCAATAAGTATGCTCCATTGAGTGACATTGGTGAAACCAGTCCGGGACCAGCACTGCTGGAGCTGAGGGACTCTCCTAGCTGCCAGGGGAAGAACTCCTCCAGTGAGAGTGGGGGGGAAGCGAAGGGAAAGGAAAGACAGATTCTGGTGGTAGGGGACTCAATTCTTAGAAGGACAGAGAGGGCAATCTGTAACAAAGACCTGAAGCGCCAAACTGTATGTTGTCTACCGGGCGCTCGGGTTCGGCACATCACGGATCTGGTGGACAGATTACTGGGAGGGGCTGGGGAAGACCCAGCTGTCATGGTGCACGTTGGCACCAATGACAAAGTCAGAGGCAGATGGAGTGTCCTAAAGAACGATTTTAGGGACTTAGGAGCTAAATTGAGGAAAAGGACCTCCAAGGTAGTATTCTCGGGAATACTACCGGTACATCGAGCCACACCAGAAAGGCAGAGGGAGATTAGGGAAGTGAACAAGTGGCTGAAGAGCTGGTGTAGTAAGGAGGGGTTTGGGTTCCTGGAGGACTGGGCCGACTTCTCAGTCGATAACCAGTACTATAGAAGGGACGGACTGCACCTAAATGAGGAGGGTGCAGATCAGCTGGGAATAAGGATGGCCAAAAAGTTAGAGGGGTTTTTAAACTAGGTAACAGGGGGGAGGGTCCAGAGATAGTGAGAGTCAGCGGGGAACATATTCTAAAGGGTAGTATTAGGGGCATTAGTGGTAGGGTAACCAAAGAACATAAACCCAAGGTAAGTATAGTAGCAAGTCCTAGTTGCAATCTGGGAACACCCAAGAGGATAGTATGTGACCGGTCAAATAATATTAATGCATTAAAGTGTCTGTTCACCAACGCCAGAAGTCTGCCAAGCAAAATAGGTGAGTTGGAAGCTCTGGTGCATGAGGAGAGCTATGATGTAATCGGTATTGCTGAAACTTGGCTTCATTCCTCACATGACTGGGCTATTAATATTCCTGGCTATGCACTCTTTCGGAAAGACAGGGTAAAAAGGAAGGGTGGAGGGGTCTGTCTCTATGTGAGAAGTGATCTCAAAGCGAGTGTGAAAGAGGACCTGGTGGATGGAGAGTGTGATGAGTCTGAAGCATTATGGGTGGAACTGCATACAGATGTGCGTAGTTCAAAGCTAATCATTGGAGTTTGTTATAGACCACCCAATGTTAATGAGGAGTTAGAGACTCAGCTCCTTGCACAGATGGAAAGGGCTGCAAGGGCTGGGACGGTGATAATAATGGGGGATTTTAACTACCCAGAAATTGACTGGAGTAATGGAACTGCTGGGACAGTTAAAGGGCAAAAATTTATAAACCTATTGCAGGACAATTTTATGGTCCAGTTTATTGAGGCCCCAACTAGGAATGATGCTCTGTTGGACCTGGTAATCTCAAACCATGCAGAGCGTATTACTAATGTTCAGATAAAGGAACACCTGGGTAGCAGTGACCATAACATGATTTCATTTGATGTTAGTTGTAAGCAAAAATCACATACAGGAAAGATAAAAACACTTAATTTCAAGAGAGCAAATTTTCCAAGGATGAGTGCTGCTCTCCAGGACTTAGACTGGGAAGGAATATTGGCATCAATGGGCACAGAACAGAAATGGGAATTCTTCAAAAAGACTGTTTGTGAACTCACTGCAAAGTATATTCCCATGGGCAATAAGTTTAAAAGGCTAAAAATAAAACCTATGTGGCTCACTGCCAAAGTTAAAAAAGCTATAAACTATAAGAAAAGAGCTTTTAAAAAATATAAAAATGAGGGAACACTAGTGTCATTTAAATGTTACAAAGAATATAACAGGATATGTAAAAAGGAAATCAAGGATGCAAAAATTCAAAATGAACGACAGATTGCAAAAGATAGTAGGACAAACCCCAAAAAATTCTTCAAATATATTAATAGTAAAAAGGTCAAGTCTGAGCATGTAGGCCCTTTACAAAATAATCTAGAGTGGGTGACTGGGGACAAAGAGAAGGCTAATTTATTAAATACTTTCTTCAGTTCTGTGTATACAAAGGAGCATGGGGGAGCTCATGTCCAAAATGGGGGTGGTAGTGACACAGCCCCAAATCCACAATGGCTCAAAAGTGATATGGTCCAGAAATATTTAGATGGAATAAAGGTGGATAAAGCACCTGGACCAGATGGCATACACCCACGGATCCTAAAAGAATTGAGCTCTGTAATTTCAAAGCCATTGTATTTAATTTTTAGGGACTCATTAATGACAGGAATAGTACCACTGGATTGGCGCAGGGCCAATGTGGTGCCTATATTTAAAAAGGGAATTAAGTGTTTACCAAGTAACTATAGACCTGTTAGTTTAACTTCTATAGTTGGGAAAATACTGGAGAGATTAATAAAAGACCACATAGATGAGTTCTTGCTGGAAAAAAACTATTTAAGCAACAGACAGCATGGATTCATGAAAGACAGAAGTTGTCAAACAAACCTGATTTCTTTTTATGAAGAGGTAAGTAAGACCTTGGACAGAGGGGTGGCAGTGGACGTGGTATACTTGGATTTTGCAAAAGCGTTCGATACAGTTCCCCACACACGGCTCATGTGTAAGGTAAAGTCTACAGGATTGGAAATATCAGTTTGTAAATGGATAGAAAACTGGCTAAAAGACAGAATTCAGAGAGTAGTGGTTAATGATTCTTACTCTGAATGGTCCAAGGTTATCAGTGGTGTACCCCAAGGTTCAGTGCTGGGACCCTTACTTTTTAATATGTTTATAAATGATATTGGGTCTGAGATCAAAAGTAACATTTCTGTCTTTGCAGATGACACCAAGCTATGCAGTGGAATAACGTCCTTACAGGATGTCGCCAATTTACAAGCCGACCTCAATGCTCTGTCTAATTGGGCGACTATGTGGCAGATGAGGTTTAATGTTGATAAATGTAAAGTTATGCACTTGGGGGCTAATAATATGAATGCATCATACATACTAGGGGGAGTACAACTGGGGGGATCCGTAGTGGAGAAGGATCTGGGGGTTTTGGTAGATCATAAGCTCAATAATGGCATGCAATGCCAAGCTGCGGTTTCCAAAGCGAGCAAGGTCCTTTCTTGTATTAAGAGAGGTATGGTCTCCAGAGAGAGAGATATCATTTTGCCCCTGTTCAAATCATTAGTAAGACCTCATCTGGAATATGCAGTTCAGTTTTGGGCCCCAGTTCTCAAAAAGGATATTGGGGAACTGGAGAAAGTGCAGAGAAGGGCAACCAAACTGATAAGAGGCATGGAGGAGCTCAGCTATGAGGAGAGATTAGAGGAACTGAATTTATTCTCTCTTGAGAAGAGGAGATTAAGGGGGGATATGATCAACATGTACAAATACATAAGGGGTCCATATAGTGAACTTGGTGTTCAGTTATTCACTTTACGGTCAACACAAAGGACAAGGGGGCACTCTTTGCGTCTAGAGGAAAAGAGATTTCACCTCCAAATACGGAAAGGTTTTTTCACAGTAAGAGCTGTGAAAATGTGGAATAGACTCCCTGCAGAGGTGGTTCTGGCCAGCTCAGTAGATTGCTTTAAGAAGGGCCTGGATTCTTTCTTAAATGTACATAATATAACTGGGTACTGACATTTATAGGTAAAGTTGATCCAGGGAATATCCGATTGCCTCTCGGGGGATCAGGAAGGAATTTTTTCCCCTGCTGTAGCAAATTGGATCATGCTCTTCTGGGTTTGTTTTGCCTTCCTCTGGATCAACTGTGGGTATAGAATTGGGTATATGGGATTGTACGATATATGTTTATTTTTATTTTTTTTTTATTTTTATTTTTTTATTTTATTTTTATTTTTTATTTTTTTTTACGGTTGAACTGGATGGACTTGTGTCTTTTTTCAACCTGACTAACTATGTAACTATGTAACTATGTATCAATGCAAAAAAAGTTTTAAAAACTGCAGTTTTTTCGGGAGCAGTGATTTTAATAATGCTTAAAGTGAAACAATAAAAGTGAAATATTCCTTTCAATTTCATACCTGGGGGGTGTCTATAGTATGCCTGTAAAGTGGCACATGTTTCCTGTGTTTAGAACAGTCCCTGCACAAAACGACATTTCTAAAGGAAAAAAATTAATTTAAAACTATAATGAATTGTCGGGTCCCGGTGTCTTGCCAAAAATGTTCCCCCGGCGGATTAGGACCACTCTGTACTGCGCAGGAGCGGCGCTTGAACAGTACGAACATCAACCGAGCCTCCAAAAAAAAGCCGAACATGTAGAGCTGAGAGTCAGCTCTACACGGCGCATGCGCAATGACTATCACATATGCTGCACACTCACGATGCTAGTGCTACTCTGCAAGGGGCGGGGGTGATTTTAAAAATAAAGTGCAAAATCCGCCAATCGACATTGCAAAACCAGCCCTTCATATGTTTTAACACGCCCCGCTAAGACGTGTACTTTATTGATATAATCACCCCTTGCAGAGTAGCACTAGCATCGTGAGCGTGCGGCATATCTGATAGTCATTGCGCATGCGCCGTGTAAAGCTAACTCTCAGCTCTACATGTTCGGCTATTTTCGGAGACTCTGCGCTGCGCCTGCGCAGTACGAAGGGGTCCTTATCCGCCGGGCGGAACTTATTCGGCAGAACACCGGCAATACAGATAAAAGTCATTGGAAAAAACGGCATGGGTTACCCCCCAGTCCATTTCCAGGCCCTTTGGGTCTGGTATGAATACTAAGGGGAACCCTGAACCAAAATTAAAAAAGAAATTGCGTGGGGGTCCCCCCAAATTCCATACCAGGCCCTTCAGGTCTGGTATGGATATTAAGGGAAACCCTGCACCAATTTTTTAAAACAAATGGTGTAGGGGTCCCCTTTCAAAATCCATACCAGACCCTTATCCGAGCACACAACATGGCAGGCCGCAGGAAAAGAGGGGGGGAGAGAGAGCGCCCCCCCTCCTGAACCTTACCAGGCCACATGCCTTCAACATGGGGAGGATGTCCCCATGTTGATGGGGACAAGGGCCTCATCCCCACAGCCCTTGCCCGGTGGTTGTGGGGGTCTGGTCTGGTATGGATTTTGAGGGGGACCCCTACGCCATTAAAAAAAAAAATTGGCGCAGGGTTCCCATTAATATCCATACCAGACCTGAAGGGCCTGGTATGGAATTTGGGGGGACCCCCACGCAATTTTTTTTTTAAACTTTGGTTGGGGGTTCCCCTTAATATTCATAGCAGACCCAAAGGGCCTGATAATGGACTGGGGGGGGGGGCCATGCCGTTTTTTTCAATGACTTTTATCTGTATTGCCGGGACCTGACAATTCATTATAGCCGCGAGTAGTTTTAAATGACTTTTTTTCCTTAAGAAATGTCATTTTGTGCAGGGACTGTTCTGAACACGGGAAAATGTGCCACTTTACAGGCATACTATAGACACCCCCTAGGTACAAAATTTAAAGGAATATTTCACTTTTATTGTTTCACTTTAAGCATTATTAAAATCACTGCTCCCGAAAAAACAATAACTTGCATATTGACCTTTAAAATTAGCACTTTTGATTTCTCCCATAGACTTTTAAAGGGTGTTCCGTGGCTTTCGAATTTGCAGCGAACACCCCAAATTGTTCGCTATTCGTCAAACAGGCGAACACCCGATGTTCGAGTCAAACTTATGTTTGACTCGTACATCGGGCTCATCCCTAGTGGGGAAGAACACGCATCTTGTAAGGAGACCTCTTGCAGCATGAAATGACTTGTCAGATGAAGGTATCCACCCTATGTTTTGGCAAGCATACCAATGCCTTGTACAACCCCCAGTGGAAGGAGTGGGGAAGTTGAGGCAACTCTACAGAGGCAAGAAGATACTGCAGCCAGAAGAAGTGGAGTGTCTACAAGCTTCAGTCAAGTTCAGTCAAGTTCAGTTGGGATCAACCCAGGCTCTTTGTTGTCCTTGAAGCCGATACTGGGGGAGAGGACACAGGGCTGGAGGTGATCCCAGAAGTAATGTTGACCGGGGCTCTGCAACAAAGTCATGTGAAGATCCTGGTCAGTGTTCGCATCATTACTGTCTTCCCAGTAAAGTTATAGACCCGGATGCGACTAGGACAGGTGAATCCAGGTCCCCAGTTCCACCCTCAGATCTGGTGGGGCGAGCCAAAGATGGGATTCCCATCTTTTAATGAAGGAATTAAATGTCTGTGTTTTTATTACTTTTTGACACTTTTTTGGTCAATGGGTAGGGGTACTATGTACCCCATCCTCATTCACATGGGGGGCAGGATCTAGTTAAAGAGGGCTTTCAGATTCTGATAAGCCCCCTGCCCGCAGACCCCTACATCCACAGCCCAGGGTTGTGGGGATGAGGCCCTTATCCCCATCAACATGGGAACAAGGTGCTTTAGGGTGGGGGGGACATGTGTTAAGGGCATGTGGCCTGGTTTGGTTCAGGAGGGGGGGCGCTTGCTCGTTTCCCAAACTTTCCTGGCCTGCCAGGCTATGTGCTCGGATAAGGGTCTGGTATGAATTTTGAGGGGAACCCGACGCCGTTTAATTTTTTTTCACTTTTTTTTTGCTGGCAACAATTTTTTTCTTTATTCAGCTGTCAGTAGGGAAGCCTATTGGCAGCTGAAGACTCATCGGATGTTAAGGACACCGCAGCCAGCTTCCCGGCCCGCTCCTTAACAACCTGCTATTCACTGCGCCCTGATTGGGCAAAACTTTGCTCAATCTGAGATTAGAATGCACTGTGCAGTGCATTGCAGGGTGTTTGGCGGAGCGAACACCCGCCGAATGCCCTGCAAATTCGAGTGTTCACCGAACTGGCGAAAAGGTGATGTTCGGGCAGAACTTTTGCTTGTAAATAAGTGTAAAAAGTCCATAAACTGATGAAACAGTCATAGAACACCCCGTGATTGCAGGAAATCTTTAAGCGATAAGGTTGTATTTCAACGTGACATGTCCATCACCATTAGAAGTAATGCATTCTTACCAGATAAGGTAGACCATTGAGTGAACAAATGGTCAAAAGCGCTTGTTCCCACCATAGGGGAGATGGTATTGATGAGTAGAATCCAGCAGGTGGCATACAGGCATCAATAGGTAATAGATTGTGTATGGAATAAAGATGAAAAAAAACACAATCTAAGTGCAGACTGGTAGTTTATTCTAACTAGGGATGAGCTTCGAGTTCGAGTCTAACGTAAGTTGGACTCGAACATCGGCCGTTCGACCGTTCATCGAATTACGAACATTATTGGCCATTCGCACCAAAATTGAGTGGCGTGTCACGGCCCATAATTCACTGCGGCATTGCAGTGCATTGCTGGCTGATGCTTTGCCAAGCATGCACTATGACCCGCATGCTTTGGCCAATCACAGCGCGGTAAGAACGGAGAGCCATAATTGGCCAAAGGCAGGGTGGCTTTGGTCAATTATGCCTCAGGGGATTTAGTACACGCCCCACACTATATAAGGCCGCCTGGAAGTCGGCCTTGTGTAGTGTATTCCGGTCACAAGTGAGTGACTCCTATATTAGTGAACGATCACCGCACACATAGTCTCCTTACCAGTGATGCACAAAAAGAGAGGAGATCTTATAGAGTGTAGAAATGACAAAACAAATCCACCCTAAAGTGCACCGCCACCCAATATAATGTCTGCTTACCAGATTGCAAACATGATATGCAACACAAATCAACGCAGGTCAATGGATGGCTGGATATTGTGGATATCTATGCAGGTATAGTTGAAAGCATGGGAAGGATATAGATTCCTCGCTAGCAACTTCCGTATGGTCCGGGTGTTGAATCAAACCAAGGAGAAAGAATAGGGACTGGATAGTGTGATACCGTCTCAGCAATTTATTGTAAAAATGTAAAAGTTGCACTTACATCAGCGAACAGATAAAAGAACATGTATACAACCCGGCCGGCTAGAAAGCAAACTCCCGTCCTATGAGCATGGTGACATCAGCACATACCCCTTTAGAGGCGTTTCGTCATCGTAGACATTGTCAATAAAGGACGGGTAGCGAGCTGAATCACCACAATTTATAAAAACATGCCTCGCTGTGAAGCTCGGACATGAGTACGCGGCCGCCATCTTGGATGATGGAAAGCCGCGTCAGTATCAATGAAACTATCCTATTACTGCCAATACCTCCTAGAAGTACACAGGAAATGCAGAAAACAAAGGAAATGGTCACACTTAACCTCGATCTGAGTCCTGCATGTAAATCAAGAACGACCATGTTGGTAAATGGCAAAAATTTAAATAAATCATATCAGTCTCCCATAATGAGAAACAATTATTGTAAAAATTAAATTAAATTGTATCAGAAGACAAAAGGCGCGCACAACTCACCAAAAGGTAGGCGGTGCGTTCCAAAAAAAAGAAAAAGGGAAAAAGAAAAAAGAAAGAGAAAAGGGAAAAAAATTGTTTATTATTTTCCCTCCAAATAAATTATAAATATATTATTATGTAACCAAAATAAAATTAAAACTATATCTATGACATTATGTATTGAACACACACAATGTCAATATCCACAAAGTGGCATTTAATGGGTATACATATACCGTATATACTCGAGTATAAGCCGAGTTTTTAAGCACAATTTTTTGTGCTGAAAATGCCCCCTCGGCTTATACTCGAGTCACATTTTTGCGCCTGATCTCCCGGAATTTGGGGAGCCAGTACCGGCTGGCCTTAGGTCCCCTGGACCCCAAACTTGGCACACAAGTAGCCCCACTCTTCCTCTATAAGTGTGCAAAGTTTCTTGTCCGGGGGACCTAGGGCCGGGGAGCACCGATTTTTCAAAGCCGGGCACCCCTTCCATAGACTCCAATGTTAAACGGTAATTTCTCTGGTGATTTGGGGATCCAGTACCGGTCGGTCGTAGGTCCTCTGGACCCCAAACTTGGCACACATGCAGCCCCACTCTTCCTCTACAGGTTTACAAAGTTTCTTGTCCGGGAGACCTACGGCCGGGGAGCACTGATTTTTCAAACCGGGCACCCCTTCCATAGACTCCCATGTTAAACATCAGTCTAGTCATGGACACAGTGAGGCATGGACACAGTGAGGCAAAGTGAGGCACACCCTAGGCTTATACTCGAGTCAATAAGTTTTCCCAGTTTTTGTGGTAAAATTAGGTGCCTCGGCTTATATTCGGGTCGGCTTATACTCGAGTATATACGGTACCTCATTTTACAAATAAAAAACTATATTTAAATATATTACACCAACGTGAAAGTGTAAAAATAACAATTATAATTTATTTATATAGATATTCATGTGATGAAAACCCCCAAAAAATTAAATGAATTTTATATGTGAAATAAAAATTATAGATATTGTTAATGTTAACAACATTGTGGTAGGTGAAAAATGTTTTTTCTTTCTATTTATGGTATTATATGGGAATAATCCCCACAGTTGTAATATGTGAATCCAGTAATTTGTACTATAATGTGACAAAAAACCATGGGTGCACCAGTCTTAGGCCAGCGACCCGTGCTATTTGTGAGTTATTCCACTTAAGATTGATTATCAGAATAGTATATTAAACTAGAAAAGCTACAATTTCTGGGGAAATTGTGTGACGTGTTCTTGCCTCCACCAGTAGTCTACAACTGGAGTGGGCGGAGTAACTGGGTGGAGTGGTTTGAGCAACTGTTGTGTGGTTGGAGTGGCTGGAGTAACTGTGAAAAATGTTAAAAAGCTTAATATTTTAAAAAGTAGAAATAGTAGAAAAAAAATTGAAGAAGTCCCATCATTAGTTGAAAGAGCGGAACCATTTTTTCAAAAATGTTTTTTTTTTCAAATTGTTTTTTTTTATTGATGTTTTTTTCAAAAATGATTTTTCTTTATAATGTTTTTTTTTTTTTAAATAAATTTTTTGGAAAAAAAAAATTTTGGAATTTTTTTTTTTTTAAAAAAACATAAAAAAAAGTAAGCAAAGTTGAACATTAGAAATGCCTTAGAGAAATAAGAGGCGACGTGCATTGTCTTTCCCCCCAGACACCCCAACTGGGAACATACTGTGTCCTGAGGGAAAGACAACACAGCCAACCTCCATGTTACAACAATTTGTGATACAGAAACTCCCCTCAGAGCTGTGTGGGAGGAGCTATAATTCCCTCAGCGTTGCCAAGGAAACCAATGTTTGTTTATGCAGGCTCTAACCATCATTAGTTGAAAGAGCAGAACAATTTTTTCAAAAATGTTTTTTTTTTTCAAAATGATTTTTGTTTTCAAAAAATATATATATATTTTTAAATGATGTTTTTTTCAAAAATATTTTTTTTCAAAAATTATTATATATTTTTTTTCAATTTTTTTTTTTAAATGTATTATTTATATTTTTCAAAAATTTAAAAAAAATACTTTTTAATTTTTCATGGGGGGGGGGGGGGGGTCATAAACAGCGGAAAAAAGTATCCGTCATATTACAGTACATAGTAATTAATTTACAGATAACAGAATCAAAAGAGTAAACAAAGTTGAACATTAGAAATGCCTTAGAGAAATAATAGGCGACGTGCATTGTCTTTCCCTCCAGACACCCCAACTGGGAACATACTGTGTCCTGAGGGAAAGACAACACAGCCAACCTCCATGTTACAACAATTTGTGATACAGAAATTCCCCTCAGAGCTGTGTGGGAGGAGCTATAGGTCCCTCAGCGTTGCCAAGGAAACCAATGTTTGTTTATGCAGCCTCTAACCACAGGTCACAGTATTTTCAGCCTCTCCTGAACTTTTGCCATTCTTCAAACGGTTGTATTTTAAAAACTGTAAGGCCCCATGCACACGAGACGCAGGTGCAAACTCTGCTGAACACACGTTTTTAAACGCTGAAACCGGCGTTTAAAAACGCGTGTTTTGCCGGGTTTGCGGCCGCGTTTAGCCGCGTTTAGCGGCGTTTTACTGCGTTTGCGTTTATAAGCGTTTCATCATAAGACCCTCCCTAAGCTCAAAAAACAGTAAATTTTAACCATTTCAGCCAGTTTGTGAGACCAGAGTGAATAGCAGCAGCTGAGAGAGCAGCAGTGTACTTGTATTTAGCGTATCACTTGCCACATCACCTACCACAAGTTGTGGATTGTCCACTTGCCACGTCACCTGCCACGTCACCTGGTTACGTTACCTGCCACATCACCTAGCCACGTCACCTGCCACAAGTTGTGGATTGTCCACTTGCCACGTCACCTGGCCACATTACCTGCCACGTCACCTGGCCACGTCACCTGCCACAAGTTGTGGATTGTCCACTTGCCACGTCACCCGGCCACATCACGTGCCACGTCACCTGGCCACGTTACCTGCCACGTCACCTAGCCACGTCACCTACCACAAGTTGTGGATTGTCCACTTGCCATGTCACCTGCCACGTCACCTGCCATGTCACCTGGCCACGTCACCTGGCCACGTTACCTGTCACGTCACCTAGCCACGTCACCTGCCACAAGTTGTGGATTGTCCACTTGCCACGTCACCTGCCATGTCACCTGGCCACGTTACCTGCCACGTCACCTAGCCACGTCACCTGCCACAAGTTGTGGATTGTCCACTTGCCACGTCACCTGGCCACATCATGTGCCACGTCACCTGGCCACATTACCTGCCACGTCACCTGGCCATGTCACCTGCCACAAGTTGTGGATTGTCCACTTGCCACGTCACCTGCCACGTCACCTGGCCACGTCACCTGCCACAAGTTGTGGATTGTCCACTTGCCACGTCACCTGCCACGTCACCTGCCATGTCACCTGGCCACGTCACCTGGCCACGTTACCTGCCACGTCACCTAGCCACGTCACCTGCCACGAGTTGTGGATTGTTCACTGGCCACGTCACCTGGCCACATCACGTGCCACGTTACCTGCCACGTCACCTGGCCATGTCACCTGCCACAAGTTGTGGATTGTCCACTGGCCACGTCACCTGGCCACGTTACCTGCCACGTCACCTGGCCATGTCACCTGCCACAAGTTGTGGATTGTCCACTGGCCACATCACCTGGCCACGTCACCTGGCCAGGTCACCTGCCACAAGTTGTGGATTGTCCACTGGCCACATTACCTGGCCACGTCACCTGCCACAAGTTGTGGATTGTCCACTGGCCACGTCACCTGGCCACGTCACCTAAAACAAGTTGTTGATTGTCCGCTTGCCACGTTACCTGCCACAAGCTGTGGATTGTCCACTTGCCACGTTACCTGCCACAAGTTGTGGATTGTCCACAATGCAATGCAAGCAATTACAGTTTTCTTTTATATTTTTTAATAGTTTTTCATCATTTGCCATCATTTTTGAGATTTCTAATGTTAAAAAATAGGTCACCTTTAAAAACGCTTCTAAACGCAAACGCGGCAAAACGCCGGTACCGCGTTTAGCCGCGTTTAGCCGCGTTCAGCGGCTTTTAGCTTCTGAAACGTGGAAAACTTTTGCGTCTGAACCCATTTTTTTGCTTCTGGAAAAATGAGGTTAAACGCAACTGCTTGTAAACGCCAAAAAACGAGAGTGTGTGCATGGACACATAGGATAACATTGAATGGGTTCAGGGGCAGTTGAAAAAAGCGTCCAACTGCCTCTGAACACGCGTTCAACAGCAAATAACAGCGTCTCGTGTGCATGGGGCCTTAATCCTACAGCGAAGAGCTTTATATTGTGAGAATCACAAGACCCAGACCTACATTATATATAGTATGTCTCTGAAATATTAAAATTAAAGGCACAGTCGCATTTTAGAAACTGCCCTTTGAATTTGAAGTGTCTACAGGGGAGTTTCAATGAAAGTCAATGGGTGGCGTGAGTTGCAAACAAACCATCATTTTGTGAAAACTGTAAGGACTATGGCTTAGCCGTGGACACGTGTAGTGGCAGCAGGGATAGCTGAACGTTTTGATATAAAATTTGTGTAGGTGGGTTTTAGGCCTCATGCCCACTGGCGTTTTTACAGCTGCGTTTTTTGCAGCTTAAAAACGCCTGTCCATGTTATTGTAAATATATATATATTTTTTTTCTTTTTTTTAAAAAAAAAAAAAAAAAAAAAACCGTCGGAGCTAAAAACGCGACCGCGCGTTAGTGCGCGTTTTTGCGCGTTTTTTGACGCTCGCGTTTTTTTCTGCCTAATTCTGACGCTGAGGTCCTGGGTTTTTTTTACAGCTTAAAAACGTCTATGCTATTTGCAGCTCAAAAACATCTAGGTGGGCATGAAGCTATAGACTAACATGGACAGGCGTTTTTAAGCTGTAAAAAACGCTCAAAAACGCGGCTGTAAAAACGTCCGTGGGCATGAGGCCTAAAAATGAGGGAGTGGTGGCAGGTTAGAAACCATGTCCTGATTTTTCAGATTTTGTCAGCTCACACTCTAGTTTCGCCATTCATTCCTATGGGACAAATTTCGCCACAAAAACAACGATATTTCGTGAACGATTTGGCGAAACGTTCCACAAAGTAATAGCACACCATTCGAGAACAATCCGCACGTTTCGGTATATTACTTGTCTATGTAGTGTAAAAACTGTGGGAGGAGTTAGGGTGGTAAAATTTGGCTATAATAAGAATAATAATATATATGTGAGATAACAATAAGTGCTCTTGCTATGCAAGAACACTTAATAAAAATGAAAAAATAATATATATATATATATATATATATATATATATATATATTGTGACAGCAGGAAGGTAAAGTCACCTGGTTGCATCCAGGGGGGTAGATATATTTCTCCCAGATTCAGGCTTTATGCCGACTTATACAACTAGGGAGAGAGTTGATGAAGCCCAGCTGAGGCTAGTGGGCTCATGGATGAGTCATACCTCTAGGGAGAGGGCTGGGCGTCGTGCAGGCAGGGAGTTGATGAGACCAGCTGAAGCTTGTCAGCCCGTTTAAGGCCTCTATAAAAACTCCCAGATTCATTAGGTGTTTGCTCATGCCTGGACCCAGACCTGTGTGGACTGTCTAGGGAGAGTGAACCCCTGTGCGGTGAGACAAAGCCTGTGTGGCTATTTGTTTGGACACTTACTAAACCAGGGACTTAGGGACTAGGACAGCACCAGGCTGATCCCAGTTGTTAGTTAGGGAAACCTGCATGTTTAGTCAGAGGTCAAGCTGACCAGGATTTATTTTGTTTATGTTTCTTTTTGGCTTTGCTGTGTTTTTGTCACTGTACATAGAGAAATAAACCACACCTTTTGATTTTGAAAACCACAACCTCCGTCTGCTGGGCCTGTTTTTGTGTGGGGAGCCCAACCAGGGGGTCACACACACCCGCTACCGAGTTAACCCCCTCACAGTTGGTGGAGAACCAGTGGCAGTTTTTTTTAAGCCAGCATGGAGGAGATACTGAAACAGCTGGCTCTAGCAAATGCCAATCAACAGCAGACAAATGCAGGTTTGCAAAGGAGCCTTGCAGCCCAGCAGCAAGCTCACCAACAGAGTCTGGAAGCTCAGCAACAAGCCCAGCAGCAATCTGAGGCCCGCTTCATAGACCTGTTACAGAAGCAAGAGCAGAGACTACAACAAATGGAAGCAGTAGTGCAGCAACGTCCGCAGACCAGTGAGGAAAGCCGTCCCACTAATACCGCGTCCTTTGGGGTGAGTCGTTTATTGACAAAAATGACTGGAGAGGATGATCCAGAGGTATTTTTGACCACATTTGAAAGGACTGCTGAAAGAGAAAAGTGGCCTGAGGAGCAGTGGGCTGGACTGGTGGCTCCTCTGTTAACTGGTGAATCGCAGAAGGCTTACTATGACCTAGAGCCTGACCAAGCAAAAGACTATGTGATGCTAAAAGCTGAAATATTGGCAAGGCTGGGTGTCACCCTGGCTGTCCGGGCTCAGCGTGTGCATAACTGGACTTTCCAGCTTGGAAAACCCCCCAGGTCTCAAATGTATGATCTCATTCACCTGAGCAGGAAGTGGCTACAGCCAGAGACTTTGTCCGCACCAGAGATTGTGGAACGTGTTGTAATGGATCGGTTTTTGACAGCTCTTCCTACTGCCATCCAAAAGTGGGTAAGCCATGGAGACCCAGAGACGGCCGGTGGTCTTGTGGATCGTGTAGAGAAATACTTGGCTACAGAGAACCTGACGGCCTCTTCCAGAGACTCTCGGACTTTCCACCCTAAGACCAGACCATCCCCAGGGGCGGATAAGAGGATTCCAAGGGGTGAGGGTGGAGAGAGTGAGAGGGTGGGAGCTCTACCCAAAGTTTGGCGAGAACAGCCTGGGAAGTCAGGGGCTCAAGAGGCAGCCAAAAGGATTGTTTGCTACCGCTGCCGGCAAGCGGGACATATTGCAGCAAATTGCCCGGTTGTGGAGGAACCCATGCAATGTGACTTTCTGACGGACCGACGTCAGTCGCTGTGTGCGACAGTCGCATGCACTGCCATTCGGGGAACTGAGAAACATTTATGCAAAATGTGTATTAATGGTAGAAATGTTGTGGTATTGCTGGATTCAGGTAGCCTTGTGACCCTGATAAAGGCTGAATTAGTTAAAACAGAGGTCTCTGGGAATAGCAAGGTAGCTGTTATTTGTGTGCATGGGGACACCCGAGAGTATCCAGTGACTACAGTGTGTTTCGAGACCCCCAAAGGTAGCCTCTCTCATCCAGTGGGGTTAGTATCTCAATTACCGCATGATGCCATTGTGGGAAGGGATTTTCCGAAGTTCGGGGAACTGTGGGATGATCCTGAGCCCCCCACTGGTGCCCCTATGTACCAGGAATGTGATAGCCAGAACTCCTCTGAGAGTGGTGAGGACTCTCCAGAATTTCCCTTGTCAGTATTGGCAGGGGAGACTCAAGAAACTGGAGAGGAGCCCACCTCCTCAGACGAAAATCTACCGTCTGTGGAGTTTTCTGATCTGGAGGTTCACAGGGAAAATTTTGCCACAGAACAGTTAAAAGACCCCGCCCTAATAAAGGCACGGGAAAACGTAGTGGAAATAGATGGCGAGTTAGTGAACCCAGATAATACCTGCACTTACCCATACTTCAGCGTAGAGAAGGACCTACTGTATCGGGTGGCAAAAAGGGCAGAAGAAACCGTTGAGCAGCTTGTGGTGCCCAAACCTTACAGGAAGTTGGTGTTGGAGTTGGCCCATGGGCACATTCTTGGAGGTCATCTGGGGACAGAGAAAACCCGAGAGAGGGTATTACAGAGATTCTATTGGCCTGGGGTGATGAAGGACATAGAAAATTATTGTTCCTCCTGCCCTGTGTGTCAGAGGTCGGCCCCGATGCCACATTTCCGTAGCCCGCTGGTCCCTCTACCCATCATTGAGGTCCCGTTTGAGAGAATCGCAATGGATTTGGTAGGTCCTATAATCAAGTCCGCTAGGGGGCACCAGTACATATTGGTTATAATGGACTATGCCACCCGTTATCCAGAAGCGATCCCTCTCAGAAATACCTCGGCCAAAACCATAGCCAAAGAGCTATCTCTTGTTTTTAGCCGGGTGGGTATTTGTAAAGAACTGCTTACGGACCAAGGTACACCCTTTATGTCCCGGGTTATGAAAGAGCTGTGTAAATTGTTCAAAGTGACGCAATTGCGTACATCTGTGTATCACCCCCAAACCGATGGGCTGGTTGAAAGATTCAACAAAACCCTAAAACAAATGTTGAAGAAAGTGGTGGATAGAGATGGAAAGGATTGGGACTGTCTACTTCCTTATTTGATGTTTGCTATTAGGGAGGTGCCCCAATCCTCTACGGGATTCTCCCCCTTTGAGTTACTGTATGGGAGACACCCAAGAGGGCTGTTGGATATTGCCAAGGAAACTTGGGAAAGTGAGAGTTCTCCCCACAGGAGTGTGATTGAGCATGTCGCCCTGATGCAAGATCGAATTGCACAGGTAATGCCCATCGTGAAGGAACATTTGGCCCAAGCGCAGTTGGCACAGCAGAGAGTGTACAACCGTGGAGCCAAGACCCGTACCTTTTCCCCGGGGGATAGGGTATTGGTACTTGTCCCTACGGTTGAAAGTAAATTCCTTGCCAAATGGCAAGGCCCCTACGAGATAATGGAAAAAGTGAGCGAAGTGAATTACAAGGTCAGACAACCAGGAAGGCGAAAGCCCGAACAGATATATCACGTTAATCTGTTGAAAGCCTGGAGGGATAGAGAGTCCCTAGTCGCAGAAACTTGGTCACCAGCTCAAACTGGTTGCGTGATTCCGGAGGTTGGAATAGCAGCCACCTTGTCACAACCCCAACAACAGGAGGTTAAGGAGTTTGTGCTTCGCAACAAGGAGGTGTTCTCTGAGCTGCCGGGACAAACATCTGGGGTAGAGCATGATATTATTACCCCGCCCGGTGAAAGGGTGAAGTTAAAACCCTATCGGATCCCAGAGGCCCGACGGGAGGCAATACGGGAGGAAGTACAGAAAATGCTGAACTTAGGGGTGATAGAGGAGTCCCAAAGTGATTGGTCTAGTCCCATTGTGTTGGTGCCTAAACCGGATGGGAGCTGGCGATTTTGTAACGATTTTCGTCAGTTGAACAAAGTTACAAAATTTGACACCTACCCCATGCCACGTATAGATGAGTTGATCAGCCCGTTTAAGGCCTCTATAAAAACTCCCAGATTCATTAGGTGTTTGCTCATGCCTGGACCCAGACCTGTGTGGACTGTCTAGGGAGAGTGAACCCCTGTGCGGTGAGACAAAGCCTGTGTGGCTATTTGTTTGGACACTTACTAAACCAGGGACTTAGGGACTAGGACAGCACCAGGCTGATCCCAGTTGTTAGTTAGGGAAACCTGCATGTTTAGTCAGAGGTCAAGCTGACCAGGATTTATTTTGTTTATGTTTCTTTTTGGCTTTGCTGTGTTTTTGTCACTGTACATAGAGAAATAAACCGCACCTTTTGATTTTGAAAACCACAACCTCCGTCTGCTGGGCCTGTTTTTGTGTGGGGAGCCCAACCAGGGGGTCACACACACCCGCTACCGAGTTAACCCCCTCACAATATATATATATATATATATATATATATATATATATACCGTATATACTCGAGTATAAGCCGACTCGAGTATAAGCCGAGGTACCTAATGTTGCCCAAAAAACTGGGAAACCTCACTGACCCGAGTATAAGCCGATGCCCCACTGTTCCCTGTAAAAAGAAATTTTTACATTGTAATTATTACCTGTAAAGAAGTTGCGGCTGCGGCGTCCATCGTTCAAATTCCGCGGCGTCCATCGTTCGAATTCCGCGGTCTCTTCCTGTTCCTTACTTGATAGGCGAGTCTCAGCAGACACTCTCCGCCTATCACGATCATTCTCTCATCCTTAGTTTTCCCAGCAGACACTGTGTTGGGTATTCCGCCAATCACAGACGTCTGCTGGAAAACTGAGGATGAGAGAACGTTCGTGATAGGCGGAGAGTGTCTGCTGAGACTCGCCTATCAAGGAAGGAACAGGAAGAGACCGCGGAATTTTGAACGATGGACGCCGCGGAATTCGAACGATGGACGCCGCAGCCGCAACTTCTTTACAGGTAATATTTACAATGTAAAATTTATATGACTCAAGTATAAGCCGAGGGGGGGACTTTCAGCCCCAAAAAAAGGGCTGAAAATCTCGGCTTATACTCGAGTATATACGGTATATATATATATAATTATACCAAATATAAACCATATTGCATATATAAAAATATATAAAAATGCCCATCCCATAGGGCATAATGGGATTATCCCACAGGTAGCTAATGATCAAAAGAATTATTATATAAAAATCACATGCATGATTTAGAGCAAGTTCACATAATCAGGAATTGTCTATAAACGCGTTCACATCTACGTCAATATTTAACCCATGAGGTGTATAGGTCCTAGCCCTAAAAATCCAAGACATTTCAAGTCTGGAAATGTCCCTAACAAGGGAGCTACCCCTCCATTTGGGGCTAAATTTGTCGATACCTAAAAACAAAGTGTTTGAAGGATCACGTTTGTGCACCAGTCTGTAATGTTTAGATACAAAATGATTTTTAAAGCCAGATTTAATATTTGTGATGTGTTCGTTTAATCTGACCTGTAGGGGGCGCTTAGTCCTTCCTATGTATTGTAATCCACAGGGACATTGGAGTAGATATACCACCCCCTCAGTGGCGCAAGTAATGAATAGTTTGATATCATGTCTCATTTGATTGCTAGTAGACAAAAAACTAGTTGTCCTTCTGTAGGTACAGCTATTAAGGGAACAAACTCTACACTTGTGGCATTTATAATAACCCGTGAAATGTCCAAAAAAACAAATTTTCGAAGGAGGGTCAAGGATGTTAGGTGACACCTTATTTCTCAAAGAGGGAGCACCCCTAAAGACTACCTGAGGTCTTTCGGGCAAAATTTCTCTCAATGTGCGGTCATTATTAACTATATGCCAATGTTTAGACAACATTTGCTTGACCTTTTTATGCTGCAAGGAGTAAGTGGTAATGAAAGGAACCCCCTGTGCGAAAACACCCTCTCGCTGGCGAGGTCTCTCAATAAGGAGAACTTTGCGATTAAGTGACTTCACCAAATCAAGAGTGGTCATTAAATCAGATTCAATGTACCCCTTTTCCACAAATCTCTGAGTAAGTATGTTAGCCTGTTGTAGAAACTCATGTTGGCTAGCAATTTTTTATAAGTCTGATATACTGACTTTTCGGGATTGATCCCAGCCAAGGCCTATGATGGCAACTGGTAGTTGGTATGAATGAGTTTCTATCCGTAGACTTGAAATATGTAGAAGTGACCTTTTTGTTTCCTTCAATTTTAATTTTCAGATCCAAAAAGTTTATTTCAGAGTCACTTGTCTCATATTTCAATTCTATACCCCTCTGATTATCATTGAGGGAAATCATAAAGGCATGTAGAGACGGGGGATCTCCTTCCCATAGGAGGAGGATGTCATCTATGTACCTGGCCCACAGGCCGAGTTGCGGCCTGTGGTCAGCATAGATGACATCCTCCTCCCACCTGGCCATAAATAAGTTGGCCAGGCTGGGGGCATATTTAGCCCCCATAGCCACACCTCTATCCTGTCTGTAGAACTGATTACAGAACTAAAAATAATTGTGCGTGGCGGCAAACTCCAATAGTTCCATCAAAAACAAAATTTGATCCGCATGAAGCCCAGAATCCCTTTCAAGGAAACATTGAACAGCCTCAAAACCCAAATGGTGAGGAATAATAGTGTAAAGAGACGTGACATCGGCTGTAACCAATATCACGCCAGGCTTCACATCTATTTGAGACAAAATGTTAATCACATGTCGAGAGTCCTTGACATATGAGGGCATCTGCTGAACAAGGGGTTGTAAAAAAAAGTCAATATATCTGCCCACCCGGGACGTCGGTGAATCGATGCCACTTACAATCGGACGTCCCGGGGGGCAGACCGGATCCTTGTGGATCTTCGGCAAATAATACATTGTAGGTGTTCTAGGTGCTCTAGGAACCAAAAATAGGCCCTCTTTCTTGCTCAAAATACCGACAGATAACCCTTTAGATATAATTCTATTCAAGTCTCGTAGGTATGTAGACTTAGGATCTGCTGGTAGGGGGTATAGGTGTCAATGTCACTCAATATTTTGCACATTTCAGTCATGTAGTCCTTTTTGTCCAGGACTACAATCCCCCCCCCCCTTATCAGCAGGTCTAATGACTAGGTCCCTGTTTTGGCATAAAGTATCAAGACCCTCTTGAATCAGTTTACTGTTTCTGGCCTTTTTTACTTCAAGGGATTCCAGATCTCTAATCAATACATCCCTAAATACTTTAAGTGATGGTGCTAAAGAGCCCGGAGGGTTAAAAAGGGAGGCGTTAGCCAACCCTGAATGGAGATACTCACTAGTTGCTTGGTTACTAACACTTGTGATAGGATTATTAGCCATGTATGGTCCGGGTGGTGAATCAAACCAAGGAGAAATATATATATATATATATACACTGTATTTAGTTTAGCTAGATCCGTTCCTGTTATTCTCTTTCTAATATACTTACAGGCAGGCAGCTGCAGTATTTTCAGTCAGTGTACTGTATCCTGTGCACAGTGTGCAACTATAGCTAACTGCAGACAATTGCTGGTGTTCTCTTCCTAATAATACCACAGGCAGGTAGCTGCAGTATTTTCAGTCAGTGTACTGTATCCTGTGCACAGTGTGCAACTAAAGCTAACTGCAGACAATTGCTGGTGTTCTCTTTCTAATAATAAGACAGGCAGGCATTTGATTCAGCTAGCTGCAGTATATTAGTGAACTGTATACTGGGCACAGTGTGCAGCTAAAGCTCACTGCAGACAATTCCTGTTGTTTTCTTCCTAATAATACTACAGGCAGGCAGGCGATTCAGCTAGCTGCATTATAATCAGTATATATATACATCCCAGATTTGTGCAGCTACATCTCACTGCAGGCCATTCCTTGTGTACCTATTCAATACATCAAAGACAGTATGTCTGGAAGGCAAACAAGGAGAGGCATAAACAACATATAGATATAGGTAACGATGACTCATCCAATGCAGTAAGGGGGTAGGCGACAAATGCAATCCAGCAGGGGTCACACTTACCAACTATAAAAATATCCACTTACAGTAGTTAACTGTTGCAGAAATAAACTACTGAATCTATTCCTCTAAATTATTGCAGCATATGAAAAAAAGGAAGAGAAACAGAGGGTCTCAAAAGATCCTCTTTAGACTAGTGTCTAATTTTATTAGTGCTTGGGAGACACCTGTATTCTTCCGTTAAAGAATTTTAAATGTGGATACTTATCAATAAAATTGCAGTTTCAATCCCAATTCCTCTATGACCAATTCTTTTGAGACCCTCTGTTTCTCTTCCTTTTTTTCAACAAGGAGAGGCAGACAGTCACATGCCAATAAAAGAGGGCAAGCAGGCTCTTTGTCTAGAGGCAACAGTGCTGGTCGTGGGCACGGTGCATCCTCATCAGCACGTGGCCGTGGGGCGCGCTTGTCCTTTTTCTCGGCAGCTGGCCGTGTTGAGCCACAACATGCAGAAGACTTGGTAGAGTGGATGACCAAGCTATCCTCATCCTCCGCATCCTCTGTCACCCAAGCTACCTTGGCTGCCAATGCAGGTGCCAAAGCAGCCTATTCCTTGGACTCCAGGTCATCATCGGTTACTCCTTCCCTAGCTCCACCAGAGGAGTCCCCCGAACTGTTCGACCACAGTGTCGGGTACATGCTGCAGGAGGATGCGCAGCGTTTTGAAGGCTCTGATGCTGGTACCCAGGTTGAGGAAAGCAGTAACGTGAGCCCAGAGGGGGGGTTGCCCAAGAAGGACAACAAACTGGCACTCATGTTCCCCCAGCTGCAGCATACTGCCAGGTTTGCTCCAGTGACGAGGAGGGAGGGGATGATGAGCTCACTGACTCTACGTGGGTGCCTGATAGGAGAGAGGAGGAGGAGTAGGAGGAGGAGGCAAAATCTCCTACGAGGCAAGATGCCCTCCAGGGGCCAGCTTAAGGGCAGACAACCGACTGCATCACACCGCAGAGCTCCGCAGGTGCAGAGCGCTGGTGACTCTGCGTGTTATTCCAAAAGTTCTTCAGTGTGGGCCTTTTTTGAGATGTGTGCAGCAGACCGCACCGTTGCTATTTGCAACATATGTCTGAAGCGTATCAAGCATGGACTAGACAACAAGCGCTTGGGCACCACATGCTTAATCAGACACATGTCGAGCTCCCATGCAGCCGTTGGCAACACTACCTAAAAGACCCACACCAAAGAATAAGGCGGACCTCTCCTTGCTCCTCTTCATCAGCTGGGATCTCCAACCCCACTATACCTTCAGTCCTCTCAGAAACCTGCACTGAGAGGAATGAGGTGTAGAATTAGGTGTGCCACTGCCAAGTACTTGCAGGCAATCTGCTATCGGTACACCAACGTCAGATTCTAGCAGGCAGATTTCCCTACCCCAGTTGCTCCACTGGCGAAAGAAGTTCGCTCCCAGCCATCCACATGCCCAACGGTTGAATGCTAGCTTGGCTAAATTGCTAGCACTTCAACTGCTGCCTTTTCAGTTGTAGACTCTGCTTCCTTCCGTGAGTTTGGATACCGCAATAACTGTAGTTTCTTACTATGCACCAAATAAACAACCTAATCCATTTATGTCACATTTATTACAAGTAGTGAATGATCATAAAATGGGAACAGTTATGCTATGTGGTGACTCCAACCAGGTCCTCCTCCCATTTCTGGATAAATCCCCGTACACACCATCACAAACAAATGTCAAGAAGTCCTTCTCACAAATTCTATCCAAACATAATTTAGTAGATTCATGGAGAGAAGCCAACCCCACTACACGGAAATACACATACTATTCCCATCCCCACAAAACATTTTCAAGGATTGATCATATATTTCTAACTATAGGCATGCTCCCTGAAATCATTACTGCAGACATAGTCCCCATTCCATGGTCCGACCATAATGCTGTACTCACCTCCATTAAATCATTATTACCCAAAGGCCATGATCGTACTTGGAATCTCCCAGACATTCTACTCAAACACCCAGCTTATCGCCAAACTATTGAACAAGACATAAAAGAATACATTACCCTTAACTCTAGCCCAGAAATTAGTATGCTAACTCTATGGGAAGCCCATAAACCAGTGATACGCAACACAATCCAGAAACAATCAGCTATATTTAAACGAGAACGAAAAACCCTTGCCCGTAAACTGGAAATGGATTTTAACACAGCCTTTATATCCCATCAAGAAAATCCATCCACATTAACTAAATCCCGATTAGACAAGACCCGTACTGCATACAACTTATTTCTCACAGAAGCTGTAGAAAAATCCTATAAACGCTCAAGATTTAACCGCTTCATGAATGCTAATAAGCCCGGGACATACCTTGCAAGAACACTCAATTCCCTAAACAAACCCTTTAAACCAATTTGGCTAAAACTAGCAAAGGAAGTATACACATGCAACCCTCACAAAATAGTCTAAAAATTTCATTCCCACCTATCCTCATTATATGCTTCATCTAATAACTTTGACCCGCTAGCTGCAGATACATTTTTCTCCGACTTACATTTGCCAGGACTTTCCCCTGACCAAAATAAAATCCTAGAAGAAATTATTTCAACAGAAGATGTCGCCAAGGCTATTAAAGAATTAAAAATAAACAAGAGACCAGGCCCAGATGGCTACTCATCTTTGTATTACAGAACCTATACAGACATATTATCACCAATCTTAGCAGACGCCTTCAATGTATTATTGAAAGGAGAATCCTTTAGACAGGAAACCCTGACCGCCATTATTTGTATGATCCCAAAACCTCTCACGGATGATACCCTATGTACAAACTTTCGCCCAATTTCCCTTCTGAACCTAGATATCAAACTCTTAGCCAAAATATTGGCAAAAAGACTAAATAGAATAATAGGCAAGCTCATCCATAAGAATCAAGTAGGATTCATGCCAAAGCGGCAGGCGGGAGACAATGTCCGTCGGGCCGTATTGCTAGCCCACATAGCCAAAAAACGACGTATACCCTCCTGTTTTCTGTCCCTAGATATAAAAAAGGCCTTTGACTCCATAGCCTGGCCGTACCTTAATTACATGTAGCGGCCTCACCCTCTCTTCATCTTTATCGGTTTTACACACCAACTCATGTCTAGGGGTTGTGAGAGTGAGATGCGCCACGGCCCATGTCCTCCCCATTGTAGTAGGGAGGTGAAGGCCACTTCCTGATGTTTCCTCGGGCCGGTGTGTTCTGTGAATGCACTGAGTCTGTAACCGCAAGCTCACCCGCCTCCCCTTTGCTTCCAGTAACTGGAGTTCACACACCGAAGAAAGGTCCAACACTTGTTTATTTGGCACTCCAATAGCAAAGCACGATAAACAGTTTTTTTTGCAGCAGACTGGTTGGGACCTATAACCTTGCCAACGGTGGGATGAGCAGATCAAGGCACTTCCTAAAGTTTAAGTTCTATGCCACTGTATTATGACCAGCGGCGCCTAAGCCAATCCGGCTGTTGCAGAACAGGAAAGATGGGGTCTCTTCTAGCAACCCCTATGAACAGCAATGGAGCCCTCTTCGATACGCTGTGGCCCCTATCAGGGGGATGTGTCCTCCCAAGAGAGTTCCCAGAGGCCCACTGTCACCGGGTTGGTGCTGCTCCGGGTCTTCAGTGGGTAACCTCCCCGGCCTCCTCACCTCAGGTATGAGTCCCTCCGCTCAGGGACCCTCGGACAGTCCACCCTAGCGGGACCCAGTCGAAGGTACTGGGCCCCAGGCCTCCTCGATAGTACCTCACCCCAGGCTAAAGGTGCCTGGGATGGACGCCAACATGACTCCGGACCAGGCCATGGGCACCTGGACCAGACTCCTGGATCTCCCGCACCCAGGCCTAAGGGCCCTGGGTGCGGACCGCAGCCCTCCTCCTCCGAGGACCTCCTTCTCCGCAAGACCTTGTGGTAAGGGCGTCTCCCCCTTTTATCTCCTCCCTTCAACGGCCCGGCGGGTTCCCCGCCCCAGCCATACCATCTCCGGGAAGGGACAAAACAGGGAGCACTGCGAAGATGATTCTACCTGAAGCCTGTGGGTACCCCGCCACCCACAGGCAAAGGAGAATATTACATCCTCCAATCCTCCACGAAACAAAAAGGGGTCTGAATCCTAACACAATTATACACCTGGGTCACACTATTGCCCAGGTGTATCCCATCAATTTGAGGACCCCGCTACACACTCCCCCTGTAATTTGACGCTGGTCCCCAGCATCAGGTGCACACCCATGCCTCCCATAAAGTGGTGGCATGGAGTGAAACCCCTGAAGCAGTTCCTCTAAATTTCCCAAGTGCCAAGACCTGCTCAGGGAATGGGGAACATATAAAACAACTTATGTCATAAAACACTTTAAACATTTGCATAGTCACAACCCCTCTCCCACACTGTCTAAGAGCCACCCACTCTCAATGATCTTGATTGACGATTCTCCTGCAGGGGAAAGAAAAAAAAACAACATCCTAACATAATTTCGTGTCATTTGGGATGAGTGGGCCCATCAGCCGAGAGACCCACTCACTCCAACAAGCAAGGTGATGTGTGGGTGAAATATTTTCAAACATTTGTTGCGCAACACTGCCACCTGGTGACAACGCCGCGGTCATGACACTCAACGAATCTTCGTTCTTCCAGCTTTTTTCCTACTCTGCCACTATTCCCAAATGTCCTTGCCATTGGCACATGAAGAAAAGGGGAAACACAAAAACACAGCAGTCCCCAAGTCTCCAACGAGAAAAAGAAAAGCCCAAACAAAAACAAAAGCAGGGCACAGTCCTGGGTGTCTGGGAATGACTCTTCCAGAAAGCTCAAGTGCACAAAGGAAATAAACAGGAGTTCTTTTCTCCTATAAGTAAAACTTTGGATCCGGCAGGTACAGGGGTTTCAGGTGTTTGTCAAATGCCTCTATCGAATACTCGACATCTTCTCCGCAATCAGACAGCGACTCTAGGTCGGAGGTGTCATACATCTCCGCAGGCAGATATCTTCCGGTGGACACAGAATCAACCTCCCTGGGGTCTCCACCTCCAATGGGCCCCCGACACCTCCAACCACCACCACAGTCCCAGCCCCTGGCTCACCTGACCCTTGTAGAAGACTGGGATGTCCGGGACTTCCTTCTCGACCGGCGCCATCCAGGCCAGGCAAGCAGTGGGGTGAAGCTCGACCACGTCCACAGGATGCCTGTACTAGGCCAACTTTCCTCTTCGGTGGTGGGAGCAGAGAACTTGTGGCGACCGAGGCAGCATCCTCAGATTTTTCTCTGTTGGGCAGTCCATCGCCCTGGTCAGCGCGCACAGGAACCTCGACAAAGGCCTTGATCTCCCCTTCTGGAGTAGCAGTACCCGTGAGGTGGTTGAGGCGAAGGGCCCGGGGCCTTGCTGTGGACGACTCAACCTCAAAAAGGAATTCTCTGCACTCCTCACATCGCCCGAATGGCTTCAGGGTGACCACCAGTCCCGAGCAGCCGGGACAGATCACACCGAGGGCCTCCGTGTCTCTGCAAGTGTACAGAGCCAACCGCCCTCGGGGCCTAAGTCTTATCCCCGTGTCTGTGATGGGGGCAGCAAAGGAAGTCATTCTCGTGGGGTGAGGAACCATAATCCACGGGGCACTTGAGGTCATCCCGACTATCTGCTGCTCCATCATGCACTGACCCCGCGCCGGAGTCTCCACGTGTATCCCCACACTTGGCCAGACTCCTCCCATGAGCTGTACATTTTCGCGGGCTTCCTCTTGACTCCGCCCACGAATGATGTCGCCATGGGGTGCCTCGTGGCGCAGTGCGTTAACAGTCCCCACGTGCAGTACGTCACACGGCTGGACCTCTCCCTTTTTCCGCTCCTCCGCATGGGCCTTTCCCGTGTTAGGGTCATTTCCACAACTCCGAGCAGGGACGCACTTTGGCCAGTAATATGGCCGATCTGCTCGGAACTCCTCTGGGCAGCAAAGTTTAAATGTAGACATTCTCAAGTCCATCTTTAGAACACACTCTATCCCGGACTGACGAGCCCCCACGTGTAGCGGCCTCACCCTCTCTTCATCTTTATCGGTTTTACACACCAACTCATGTCTAGGGGTTGTGAGAGTGAGATGCGCCACGGCCCATGTCCTCCCCATTGTAGTAGGGAGGTGAAGGCCACTTCCTGATGTTTCCTCGGGCCGGTGTGTTCTGTGAATGCACTGAGTCTGTAACCGCAAGCTCACCCGCCTCCCCTTTGCTTCCAGTAACTGGAGTTCACACACCGAAGAAAGGTCCAACACTTGTTTATTTGGCACTCCAATAGCAAAGCACGATAAACAGTTTTTTTTGCAGCAGACTGGTTGGGACCTATAACCTTGCCAACGGTGGGATGAGCAGATCAAGGCACTTCCTTAAGTTTAAGTTCTATGCCACTGTATTATGACCAGCGGCGCCTAAGCCAATCCGGCTGTTGCAGAACAGGAAAGATGGGGTCTCTTCTAGCAACCCCTATGAACAGCAATGGAGCCCTCTTCGATACGCTGTGGCCCCTATCAGGGGGATGTGTCCTCCCAAGAGAGTTCCCAGAGGCCCACTGTCACCGGGTTGGTGCTGCTCCGGGTCTTCAGTGGGTAACCTCCCCGGCCTCCTCACCTCAGGTACGAGTCCCTCCGCTCAGGGACCCTCGGACAGTCCACCCTAGCGGGACCCAGTCGAAGGTACTGGGCCCCAGGCCTCCTCGATAGTACCTCACCCCAGGCTAAAGGTGCCTGGGATGGACGCCAACATGACTCCGGACCAGGCCATGGGCACCTGGACCAGACTCCTGGATCTCCCGCACCCAGGCCTAAGGGCCCTGGGTGCGGACCGCAGCCCTCCTCCTCCGAGGACCTCCTTCTCCGCAAGACCTCGTGGTAAGGGCGTCTCCCCCTTTTATCTCCTCCCTTCAACGGCCCGCCGGGTTCCCCGCCCCAGCCATACCATCTCCGGGAAGGGACAAAACAGGGAGCACTGCGAAGATGATTCTACCTGAAGCCTGTGGGTACCCCGCCACCCACAGGCAAAGGAGAATATTACATCCTCCAATCCTCCACGAAACAAAAAGGGGTCTGAATCCTAACACAATTATACACCTGGGTCACACTATTGCCCAGGTGTATCCCATCAATTTGTGGACCCCGCTACATACACATTACAAAAATGGGGTTTTGGCCCTCACTTCCTAACATGGATAGAAGCACTCTATAACAAACCAATTGCATATATAAAATACGCAGGCTACAAATCTAATTCCTTTAATATAGAAAGAGGAACGCGCCAGGGATGTCCACTCTCCCCCCTCCTATTCGCCCTCCTAATAGAACCCCTAGCTCAACGAATCCGCACAGATCCGACAATCACAGGCATCGAATTAGCTGGATACCATCATAAATTATGCCTTTTTGCGGATGACATACTCCTATTTCTATCATCCCCACAAGTCTCTGGACCTAATCTTCTATCCGTTTTAGATAAATTTGCAGTGATTTCGGGACTTACAATAAACCCCAAAAAATCCATGGCCCTAGATATATCCCTCACTAAAGTAGAATCAGACTCGGCCAAAACTGCACTTCCTTTCATATGGACTGAGAGGTCAATCCCCTATTTAGGGATTCACCTAACAGCCTCATACTTAGATCTCTTTGCAGCAAACTATCCCCCACTCCTCAAACAAATAACAACTCTTTTACAACAATGGACACATCTCCCAATTTCATGGATAGGTAAAATTAACGCAGTCAAAATGACAATTCTCCAATCCCTATCCCATCTTATTATCTTAGAATACTTCAAAGAAAAACATCAAATTATGTCTGGGGCTCCAAAAAACCCCGTGTATCGTTACATACACTTTATTTACCGAAACTTAAGGGAGGCCTTGGGTTCCCTAATTTTGCTAATTATTATAGAGTGGCGCATATTGCCAGCCTCACTAAATATCACACTAATGATGAAATACCTATATGGGTAATAGTAGAAGCAGCAGAATGTGACCCTCTATCTATATCCAATGTACTATGGCTCCTCCCTAAAGAAAGGAAAACCCTAAGTAACCCTATTATAAAACACTTTTTAGCCGTATGGGATAACCTTAGATTTAAACACCAGCTACAATCACCTCACAACCCTCTCTTATCATTCCTTAAAAACCCTGCTTTTTACCCAGCATGGGTCTCACCCAAGTCATTTAAGGTATGGAATTCATTGAATATTACTCGGCTTAATAACCTAACCTCTACATCATCCTTTCATACGTTTCCTACCCTTTGCGACACCTATAACTTGCCAAACTCTGAACTTTTCAGATATCTCCAAATTAAAAACTTTTACGCACCTTTGTTAATTACTGACACCCCTTTATCCCAACTTACAATATTCGAATCTGCATGTTTAAAAGACCCCCATTCAAGAGGACTAATATCGTCAATATACACCCACATTACAATTTACCCAGGTTTAGACAAACCACCTTATGCACGTAAATGGGAGGAGGACCTGGAAAGAGAATTCGATGTGGCTGATTGGTCCAAAATATGGTCTATAACAAAATCTTCTTCACCAAATGTTCTGGCGGTAGAAACCAACTATAAAGTTCTAACCCGTTGGTACCTCATTTCCTACAGATTGGCGAAATTTACGCCAAACCAAACAGGCCAATGCTTCCGGGGCTGTCCCGACCCGGGCACCCACCTACACATTTGGTGGTCTTGCCCGTTGATACAATCATACTGGGAACAGATATTTGAAACTGCCTCCAGAATATTTGGCTTCACTATACATCCTGACCCAGCCATGGCCTTGCTCAATCTAAAACCAGATTACATCACATATAAACAATTTAAACTTCTCACTCAATTGTTTACGGCAGCCAAACAAACAATTGCAAAAGCATGGAGGACCCCTAAACTGGAAATAGCCGAGACCATACGTAGAGTCAATGAATTTATGGCTCACGCCAAAATGCTAGCCATAGAAAGAGATCAAATTCCAATCTTTGAAAAGCTATGGAACCCTTGGATTAAATATCACCTATCTTCATTCCGCGAAGACTTGATTCTCATGCCATGGTAGCAGGTGGACCATATCGTGAACACTCTATTATCTTGTTGTAACACACAGGTCAAAGACCAATGAACTCGAGCCATTCGAGTGGACTCCTATACCCCCCCCCCCTCTACTTTCCTACTATCCTATTCTACCTATTTTTATGTTACCTACTTATCCATTTCTATTTTCATGTAATTTTTACGCTATCTTTTACGTCCAGTTAAAGTTCACTTAGATCTTTATTTTTACTTGAAAAGCAATATCTAAGCGGCAATATAATATTGCACTATGTAATTAGTTCTCAATTGTACTAAACCAAATAATATTTGTTTGTTCGATATCTTACCATTTACTGTAACATACATCTAGTGCGTAGATGTATCCACCGTTGATTTCTGCTTAGCCCTTAGAAACTATACAGCAATATGCACATTGTAGACCATGAATTTACTATTTATTCTTTATAATAGAAATATGTAGTCAATGTTCTACAACCATTATAAATGCATGATCTGTACATTTCTGTTACATCTCTTTCAATAAAATACTTTAACAAGGAGATTTCTGTTATCAGACACTAAGAGAACACAGAAAAAGAGGAGGGTGGAGGCGCCAACAGTGTAAATCCTACTTGATAAAGCATGTAAGTGTAGTCTGTCCACTTACTGGTTCACTTGGCAATGTAGTCCATCTGGGATGGTAGTGTCCTGGGGTCTGAAGTTGACGCTCTGCAGGCTCTGATGGTGTGTCTCTCGGCCGAATGGTGTGATGGATGTTTGAAATTCGTGTCACAGGCTCCCAGCGATGTCACATGACAGGAAGCTCACGCTGTCCAGTCCGGAACGCTGAAGCGGCGGTGACGTCACACAGCAGAGCTGGCAATCAAAGATGGGGTGGGGAGTGTCGCAGGCTACGCGCTCGGAGCTCACAGCTCCTTCTACTGGCCTGTATGCTCTCAGGAGGAGAGCTGCTTAAATGGACAGGAAGCAGGAAGTCCGCGGTTGTGGAACCATAACAACCAGCGGACTCACACTATAACAAAACAACCTATGGTGGTTAAAAATGATGATTTAATGAAAATGAGGATAAGAACACAAATGGATATGATCAAAAAAGATAACACTAAAGAAAATGAAATGAAAAAAATTAAAATGAAAAAAATGTTGAAATGAAATAAATTGAAAAAAAAAATTGAAAAAAATTGCACTGTACACAAAGATGAAAGAGGAAAGAAAAAATGAATGGAAAATGATGTGAATACAATATATATATATATATATATATACTGTATATATAAAAAAAAATAATAGAATGGAAACAAAGGAAGTTAATATTTGAGGAACAATAATGAAAAAATTGAAGACATTTTTTTTATATAATAAAAAATAAAGAATAAAATATATAATGTAAAACGTGTGATGGAAAAAAAAAAAAAGGACAAGTAGCCACCTGCTATACATTTGACAGGATGCCGTCCCCAGACAGCAAATGACCTGGTGTCCTTGTTAAGGCAATATAAAATCTCACAATGCAAAAAACTGAGAATCATAAAGAAAAGAATGGATGAAAGACGGGGACTACAATAAGGAATGGGTCTCTATTTCCTCGTTGAGTCCCCCTGGCGAGAGAGTGTTCAATGAATAAATCCAGTAGGTTTCAAGTGTTTAAAGCGTTCTGCAGCAGGAAGATCTCTGGAAATGGCCTCAATGACCCAGACTCTGGGGCCCACGGTCGATTTTCGATGTTCTTTCAAAAAGTGAAGGGGAACATTGTGTTTATCAAAGCCCTTCTCGATAAAATGCCTGTGTTCGTCAAAGCGTTGGCGCAGGGTGCGTATGGTCCTGCCCACATAGAAAAGACCACATGGGCAGGTCAGACAGTATACCACGTACTCACTGGAACAATTGTAAAATTCCTTTATGGTATACAATTTACCCTGAATAGTGAAGTTTTTTTGCCCATGATCAACAAATTGACAAGTAAGACATAATTTTTTCTTACATTGGTACATTCCCACTAATGGGATTAAAGGGATGTATGGAGCAGAGGTGGGTGCAATGTTTGAAATTTTGCTACGTGCTATTTTACTCTTTATGTTTTTTGCTTTACGGTAGAAAACCTTGGGTTGTTGGGTGAGCGAGGAACCCAGAAAGGGATCTTTGAGCAGGATGGACCAATGTTTGGTAATGATACTCTCCATTTTTTCATGACAGTCATGAAATTGGGTGGTAAATCGTGTGGGTTGTGGTTCATTTGCAATTTTAGGCTTTGGGGGTGGTTTTGAGGCCTGTTGGAGAAAAGCTTCTTGTACCAACGCAGATGGGTATAATTTTTCCTGAAATTTATCTAGAAGAAGTTTGCCTTGTGTGTGATAATCTTCATCTTTAGTGCAGTTATGTCGAATCCCATGGAATTGGCTCCTGGGTATGTTCTTAATCCACCTGGGATGGTGACAACTTTGGTAGTGGATATAAGAATTTCCAGCGGTGGGTTTGACAAAGTTGGTGGCATGGATTTGGGATTCACTATGAAAAAGCTCAAGGTTTAAAAAAACTAGTTTGTCAGGGTCCTTAACATATGTAAAGGAGAGCCCTAGGGGATTGTGATTACAATGTTTAACAAAAGACTCTACACTCTCTCTTGGGCCGTCCCAGATGATAACAATATCATCAATATATCGTCCATAATAAATAATTTGGGCGGCAAAGGGATTATTGTGGGAGATGTAATGTAGTTCCCAGTAGCCCATAGTCAGGTTGGCGTAACTTGGGGCAAAATTGGCTATATCTGTTTTTTAAAGGCATCACACTGCTAGGAGCGCCGGAATTCTCCCTCTTTCTATAAAGACACTAAGAGAATATACTAGAGAGCAGTTATTGGAATGCATCCGCATAGCCCACGTTTTTGTGGATCAGGGCAATTTTGTGTTTGAGGATGTGCAAGCTTTGATTTGTATCTGTACAGAGTTGGCCCTGTCTGATGCCTCTAGTGGAGGTGACGATTATACACCTCCTTTTAATGCAGCTCAAGTAGAATCCTTGGTGTGGCTGTTGGAAGATGACTCAGCCTTTTTCCATGACCACTACTCTGCTTGTCCTCAACAGGTGCTTGCAGCATGCATTGATTCAGTACAGTCTCTGGTCAGACAAGCAGTGTGCAAACCTTATTTTGTGAAACCCTTATTGCAGGCCTGGTCAAGTTTGCTGTATCCAGCCCCTGTCAGCTCCCAACCATCCATTTCTATGTTTAGACACCAACCTGCTGGGATGTCTTCCTCTCTTTTTCCCCCAATTCCCACTTTTTCTGAACAATACACCCAGCTAACAATAAAGTACCAGTACCCTGTTTCCTCCTGCTGCACTTACCCCGCCTTTTACCCTTCTGCTTCTTCTCGGCTGCCTCAATCAGCTCCTTCAAAGCCCCCTTCAAAGTCTGCACCCTCTGTTTCACCATCCCTCCGCTCTTCACCTCTACCAGCTACATCCATTACCTGTAGTCCTACATCCATATCCAAATCCTCAGTGGCGAAAACCAAAGAAAAAACTGACGTTTTTTCCAACCCATTCAATCCTGCCACTATCCCAACCTGCCTCCACACCCACCAACCTGTGCCAGCCTGAAGTTCCCGTGCCAGCCTGCCAGCCTGAAGTTCCTGAACCAGCCTGCCAGTCTGAAGTTCCTGAACCAGCCTGCCATTCTGAAGTTCCCGTGCCAGCCTGAAGTTCCCGTGCCAGCCTTCCAGCCTGAAGTTCCCGTGCCAGCCTTCCAGCCTGAAGTTCCTGTGCCAGTCTTCCAGTCTAAAGTTCCTGTGCCAGTTTGCCAGCCTGAAGTTCCTGTGCCAGTTTGCCAGCCTGAAGTTCCTGTGCCAGTTTGCCAGCCCGAGGTTCCTGTGCCAGTCTACAAGCCTGAAGTGCCAGAGCCAGTCTTCCAGCCCGGAGTGCCAGAGCCAGTCTTCCAGCCCGGAGTGCCAGAGCCAGCCTTCCAGCCTGCAGCTCCAGAGCCAGCCTTCCAGCCTGCAGTTCCAGAGCCAGCCTTCCAGCCTGCAGTTCCAGGGCCAGCCTTCCAGCCTGCAGTTCCAGGGCCAGCCTTCCAGCCTGCAGTTCCAGGGCCAGCCTTCCAGCCTGCAGTTCCAGGGCCAGCCTTCCAGCCTGCAGTTCCAGTGCCAGCCTGCCAGCTTGAGGTTCCTGTGCCAGCCTGCCATCTTTAAGTTCCTGTGCCAGCCTGCCAACTTAAAGTTCCTGTGGCAGCCTGCCAACTTGAAGTTCCTGTGCCAGCCTGCCAGCTTGGAAATTCCTGTGCCTGTCTTCCAAACAGAAGTGTCCCAGTCGGAAGATCCGGTGTCCCAGTCGGTAGACCTGGTGTCCCAGTCGGTAGATCCGGTGTCCCAGTCGGAAGATCCGGTGTCCCAGTCGGAAGATCCGGTGTCCCAGTCGGTAGATCCGGTGTCCCAGTCGGTAGATCCAGTGTCCCAGTTGGTAGATCCGGTGTCCCAGACGGTAGATCCGGTGCTCCAGTCGGAAGATCTGGTGCCCCAGTCGGAAGATCCGGTGCCCCTGCCTGAAGATTCGGTGCATGAGACCCCGCCTGAAGATCCGGTGCCCATTTCCCGGCCTGAGGTTGTGGTGCCCATTTCCCAGCCTGAGGTTGTGGTGCCCGTTTCCCAGCCTGAGATTGTGGTGTCCGTTTCCCGGCCTGAGGTTGTGGTGCCCGCTGTGGTGCCCGCTTCCCAGCATGAGGTTGTGGTGCCCGTTTCCCGGCTTGAGGTTCTGGTGCACGTTTCCCAGGTTGAGGTTGTGGTGCCCGTTTCCTGGCTTGAGGTTGTGGTGCCCGTTTCCCGGCTTGAGGTTATGATGCCCGTTTCTCAGTCTGTGGAGCCTACTGCCCAGCCTGACGTGTTTCTGTCTGCTGCCCAGCCTGAGATGTTCCTGTCTGCTGCCCAGCCTGAGATGTTCCTGTCTGCTGCCCAGCCTGAGATGTTCCTGTCTGCTGCCCAGCCTGAGATGATCCTGTCTGCTGCTCAGCCTGAGATGACCCCGTCTGCTGCCCAGCCTGAGATGATCCCGTCTGCTGCCCAGCCTGAGATGATCCCGTCTGCTGCCCAGCCTGAGATGATCCCGTCTGCTGCCCAGCCTGAGATGATCCCGTCTGCGGCCCAGCCTGAGATGATCCCGTCTGCTGCCCAGTCTGAGATGATCCTGTCTGCTGCCCAGCCTGAGATGATCCCGTCTGCTGCCCAGCCTGAGATGTTCCGTCTGCTGCCCAGCCAGAGATGTTCCTGTCTGCTGCTCCGTTGCCTGCTGCCCAGTCTGATGTTCCAGAGCCTACTGTCTTGCTTGGTGACCCTGTACCTGGTATCCAGCCTCACGATCCAGTTCCTGATGGTTCCATTCGTGATACTCTGCCTGGTGGTTCCTTTATCGCTACCCAGCCTGATGACTCAGAGCCCGCTGCCCAGCCTGAGGATATGGTCCCTGCTAAGACCTGTTCCTGATGCCCAGCTGGCCGCTGATGTCTTCCTGATGGATGCCCTTTTTTCCACTATTTTAATCCTGCTTGTCACCCAGCCTGAATGTAATGCCTCTGCGTGGTCTGCCTCCAATGGGTTATTGCCCGTTGCCCTGCTAATTTTTACTTCCGAATCTAAACTTCCTGACCCTGGTGGTGGGATGCGTGCCCTATTTTCAGACTCTAGTGGCACGTCCCCCAGTGAACTAAAGGACTCTGGCCTAGGAAGTGCGAAGAAGTCCGCAGACGTAGTATGGAAACTTTTTAGGGTGTTTCCGCATCCACTCGGACTGTTCAACCAAGGGCTGAATGGACTGTCCGGAGGCCACTCCTTAAGGGGGGGAACTGTCAGAAATGGTGTCATTACTGGGCTCACCTGCTGGTGGCACTGTTGCATTCGGCACCAGTGGGTGTAGTTCTGGTGGCCACCAGCAGGTATCTCCTCACCAAGACTTTCTACCAGCCATCAAGCACACCTGATCTGGGTCTGCTGGACTATATAAACCCGCCCTTAACCAAGGCTCATTGCTCCAGAATTCCTTCTGTAAGCCTGGTCCCTGCCTGAACCTGAACCTGATCCGTTGCCTGAACCTGAACCTGAACCTGATCTGTTGCCTGAACCTGATCCGTTCCCTGCTTTGTCCTGGACTCTGATCCTTGTACCCTGTCCCCTGAGACCTGTCCCCTGATACCTGTCCCCTGATACCAGCTTCCAGCTCCCCCTTGCTGACTGCTCCCAGTATCTGGCCTTCTGCTCCCCTTGTCTCTCGTCCCTGCCTTGTTTATGTATGTGTGTTCCCTTTACTTGTATATATTAGTTAGATAGTTAGATTAGGTTGTTTGGGGTTTGTTGTGTTCTCTTGTATTCATTTCTTGCTTATGGTTTGCTGTTTGATTACACGTGTGCCTTTATCTTTAATAAATATATATTGTGAGGGGGCTAGCTCGGCAGCGGGTGTGTGTGACCCCCGGGATGGGCTCCCCACACAAAAACAGGCCCAGCAGACGGAGGTTGTGGTTTTCAAAATCAAAAAGGTGCGGTTTATTTTCTATTTACAGTGACAAAAACACAGCAAGGCAAAAAAAACAAACACAAAATAAATCCTGGTCAACTTGACCTCTGACTAAACTTACAGGTTTCCTAACTAACGACTGGGATCAGCCTAGTGCTGTCCTAGTCCCTGGTTTTAAATGTCCAAGCAAAATATAGCCACACAGGCTTTCTCTCACCGCACAGGGGTTCACTCTCCCTAGACAGTCCACACAGGTCTGCTTCCAGGCATGAGCTAACATCTAATGAATCTGGGCTTTCTTATAGAGGCCTAAATGAGCTGACAAGGTTCAGCTGGACTCATCAACTCCCTGTCTGCACGACGCCCAGCCCTCTCCCTAGAGGTATGAGTCATCAATGAGCCCACTAGTCTCAGCTGGGCTTATACAACTCTCCACCTAGCTGTATAAATCGGCGTAAAGCCTGAATCTGGGCGAAATATATCTACCCCCCTGGATGCAACCAGGTGACTTTACCTTCCTGCTGTCACATACCCCCCCCTCTTGTTTTAACCTCGGGGTTGGAACACCAGCAATCAGGCATTCATGTACTCGAGACAAAGCATCCACATTCCCCATTTGAACGCCAGGGCGATGCTTTACTGTGAAGTTGAATTCCTGGAGGGCCAGGAACCACCTATTCACTCTTCTATTTGTTTCCTTGTTTTGAGTCATCCACTTTAACGGAGCGTGATCCGTAACCATGTCAAAGTGCCTACCTAGCAGGTAGTACCGAAGGGAATCTAGAGCCCACTTCACCGCTAAACACTCCTTTTCAACGGTGGCGTAATTTACCTCATGGGACTTCAACTTCCTGCTGAGGTAAATGACTGGGTGCTCTTCCCCGTTCCAGACCTGGGACAATACTGCTCCTAACCCCACATCTGACGCATCACTTTGTACGACAAAGTCTTTAGAGAAGTCGGGTGAGTACAACACTGGCTGGCTACATAAGGCTTGTTTCAAGAATTGGAATGCTGCCTCAGCCTCGGGGGTCCATTTAATCATGACCGACCCTTTCCCCTTCGTCAGGTTGGTTAGGGGCACAGCCTTAGAAGCAAAGTGGGGAATGAATCGCCGATAATACCCAGCGATTCCCAGAAAGGCTCGTACCTGCTTCTTGCTGTTGGGACGTGGCCAACTCTGGATGGCCTCGACTTTGTTGAGTTGGGGTTTTATTACTCCCCTCCCAATGGTGTACCCAAGATATTTGGCCTCCTCCTGCCCAATGGTACACTTCTTGGGGTTAGCCGTAAACCCTGCTTCCCGAACAGAGTCCAGGACTGCTTGCACTTTTGGCAGATGTGAGGCCCAATCTGTGCTATGGACAATTACGTCATCCAGGTAAGCCGCAGCATACTTCCGATGGGGCCTCAGCATCTGGTCCATTTTCCGCTGGAATGTGGCCGGCGCATTCTGTAACCCGAACGGCATTCTTTTATATTGGAACGCCCCGTCTGGGGTTACAAATGCGGTTTTCTCTTTGGCTGACTTGGCCAGGGGGATTTGCCAATACCCTTTTGTGAGGTCAAGAGTCGTCATGTATCGGGCTGTTCCCAGCCGGTCGATCAACTCATCTATACGTGGCATGGGGTAGGTGTCAAATTTTGTAACTTTGTTCAACTGACGAAAATCGTTACAAAATCGCCAGCTCCCATCCGGTTTAGGCACCAACACAATGGGACTAGACCAATCACTTTGGGACTCCTCTATCACCCCTAAGTTCAGCATTTTCTGTACTTCCTCCCGTATTGCCTCCCGTCGGGCCTCTGGGATCCGATAGGGTTTTAACTTCACCCTTTCACCGGGCGGGGTAATAATGTCATGCTCTACCCCAGATGTTTGTCCCGGCAGCTCAGAGAATACCTCCTTGTTGCGAAGCACAAACTCCTTAACCTCCTGTTGTTGGGGTTGTGACAAGGTGGCTGCGATTCCAACCTCAGGAATCACGCAACCAGTTTGAGCTGGTGACCAAGTGTCTGCGACTAGGGACTCTCTATCCCTCCAGGCTTTCAACAGATTAACGTGATAGATCTGTTCGGGCTTTCGCCTTCCTGGTTGTCTGACCTTGTAATTCACTTCGCTCACTTTTTCCATTATCTCGTAGGGGCCTTGCCATTTGGCAAGGAATTTACTTTCAACCGTAGGGACAAGTACCAATATCCTATCCCCCGGGGAAAAGGTACGGGTCTTGGCTCCACGGTTGTACACTCTCTGCTGTGCCAACTGCGCTTGGGCCAAATGTTCCTTCACGATGGGCATTACCTGTGCAATTCGATCTTGCATCAGGGTGACATGCTCAATCACACTCCTGTGGGGAGAACTCTCACTTTCCCAAGTTTCCTTGGCAATATCCAACAGCCCTCTTGGGTGTCTCCCATACAGTAACTCAAAGGGGGAGAATCCCGTAGAGGATTGGGGCACCTCCCTAATAGCAAACATCAAATAAGGAAGTAGACAGTCCCAATCCTTTCCATCCCTATCCACCACTTTCTTCAACATTTGTTTTAGGGTTTTGTTGAATCTTTCAACCAGCCCATCGGTTTGGGGGTGATACACAGATGTACGTAATTGCGTCACTTTGAACAATTTACACAGCTCCTTCATAACCCGGGACATAAAGGGTGTACCTTGGTCCGTAAGCAGTTCTTTACAAATACCCACCCGGCTAAAAACAAGAGATAGCTCTTTGGCTATGGTTTTGGCCGAGGTATTTCTGAGAGGGATCGCTTCTGGATAACGGGTGGCATAGTCCATTATAACCAATATGTACTGGTGCCCCCTAGCGGACTTGATTATAGGACCTACCAAATCCATTGCGATTCTCTCAAACGGGACCTCAATGATGGGTAGAGGGACCAGCGGGCTACGGAAGTGTGGCATCGGGGCCGACCTCTGACACACAGGGCAGGAGGAACAATAATTTTCTATGTCCTTCATCACCCCAGGCCAATAGAATCTCTGTAATACCCTCTCTCGGGTTTTCTCTGTCCCCAGATGACCTCCAAGAATGTGCCCATGGGCCAACTCCAACACCAACTTCCTGTAAGGTTTGGGCACCACCAGCTGCTCAACGGTTTCTTCTGCCCTTTTTGCCACCCGATACAGTAGGTCCTTCTCTACGCTGAAGTATGGGTAAGTGCAGGTATTATCTGGGTTCACTAACTCGCCATCTATTTTCACTACGTTTTCCCGTGCCTTTATTAGGGCGGGGTCTTTCAACTGTTCTGTGGCAAAGTTTTCCCTGTGAACCTCAAGATCAGAAAACTCCACAGACGGTAGGTTTTCGTCTGAGGAGGTGGGCTCCTCTCCAGTTTCTTGAGTCTCCCCTGCCAATACTGACAAGGGAAATTCGGGAGAGTCCTCACCACTCTCAGAGGAGTTCTGGCTATCATATTCCTGGTACATAGGGGCACCAGTGGGGGGCTCAGGATCATCCCACAGTTCCCAGAACTTCGGAAAATCCCTTCCCACAATGGCGTCATGCGGTAACTGAGACACTAAGCCCACTGGATGAGAAAGGGTACCTTTGGGGGTCTCGAAACACACTGTAGTCACTGGATACTCTCGGGTGTCCCCATGCACACAAATAACGGCTACCTTGCTATTCCCAGAGACCTCTGTTTTAACTAACTCAGCCTTTATCAGGGTCACAAGGCTACCTGAATCCAGCAATACCACAACATTTCTACCATTAATACACATTTTGCATAAATGTTTCTCAGTTCCCCGAATGGCAGTGCATGCGACTGTCGCACACAGCGACTGACGTCTGCCCGTCAGAAAGTCACACTGCATGGGTTCCTCCAAAACCGGGCAATTTGCTGCAATATGTCCCGCTTGCCGGCAGCGGTAGCAAATGATCCTTCTTGCCGCCTCTTGAGCCGCTGATTTCCCAGGCTGTTCTCGCCAAACTTGGGGTAGAGCTCCCACCCTCTCACTCTCTCCACCCTTACCCCTTGGAATCATCTTATCCGCCCCTGGGGATGGTCTGGTCTTAGGGTGGAAAGTCCGAGTGTCTCTGGAAGAGGCCGTCAGGTTCTCTGTAGCCAAGTATTTCTCCACACGATCCACAAGACCATCGGCCGTCTCTGGGTCTCCATGGCTTACCCACTTTTGGATGGCAGTAGGAAGAGCTCTCAAAAACCGATCCATTACAACACGTTCCACAATCTTTGGTGCGGACAAAGTCTCTGGCTGTAGCCACTTTCTGCTCAGGTGAATGAGATCATACATTTGAGACCTGGGGGGTTTTCCAAGCTGGAAAGTCCAGTTATGCACACGCTGAGCCCGGACAGCCAGGGTGACACCCAGCCTTGCCAATATTTCAGCTTTTAGCATCACATAGTCTTTTGCTTGGTCAGGCTCTAGGTCATAGTAAGCTTTCTGCGATTCACCCGTTAACAGAGGAGCCACCAGTCCAGCCCACTGCTCCTCAGGCCACTTTTCTCTTTCAGCGGTCCTTTCAAATGTGGTCAAAAATACCTCTGGATCATCCTCTCCAGTCATTTTTGTCAATAAACGACTCACCCCAAAGGACGCGGTATTAGTGGGACGGCTTTCCTCACCGGTCTGCGGACGTTGCTGCATTACTGCTTCCATCAACTGTGAGGGGGCTAGCTCGGCAGCGGGTGTGTGTGACCCCCGGGATGGGCTCCCCACACAAAAACAGGCCCAGCAGACGGAGGTTGTGGTTTTCAAAATCAAAAAGGTGCGGTTTATTTTCTATTTACAGTGACAAAAACACAGCAAGGCAAAAAAAACAAACACAAAATAAATCCTGGTCAACTTGACCTCTGACTAAACTTACAGGTTTCCTAACTAACGACTGGGATCAGCCTAGTGCTGTCCTAGTCCCTGGTTTTAAATGTCCAAGCAAAATATAGCCACACAGGCTTTCTCTCACCGCACAGGGGTTCACTCTCCCTAGACAGTCCACACAGGTCTGCTTCCAGGCATGAGCTAACATCTAATGAATCTGGGCTTTCTTATAGAGGCCTAAATGAGCTGACAAGGTTCAGCTGGACTCATCAACTCCCTGTCTGCACGACGCCCAGCCCTCTCCCTAGAGGTATGAGTCATCAATGAGCCCACTAGTCTCAGCTGGGCTTATACAACTCTCCACCTAGCTGTATAAATCGGCGTAAAGCCTGAATCTGGGCGAAATATATCTACCCCCCTGGATGCAACCAGGTGACTTTACCTTCCTGCTGTCACAATATATTTTCACTTACTCTGTTCCTGATTCCTTAAAGTGCAGCCCAATGATCTGATCACCTGTATTGGATGTCTGTGTATAGCATCCCCGTGACAGATGCATGCACTGTCCTGTCACCATTTGAGGAGGTCACGAGGATTGTGAGCAGTGACAGTGCATGCATCAGTGACACTGTCCCTCTTGTCCACCTGTTGGAGAACACGCTACGTGGAATAATGGACAGGGCACTTGAGGCAGAACAGAGGCAGGAAGAGTAGGACTTCCTTACCTCTCAAGGCCCCCTTTATCCAGACAGTGTTCCTGCATGCCCGCCGATCACACAGGAAGAGGACGAGGAGGAGGAAGATTGTGTCAGCATGGAGGTGGAGCCTAGCACTCAGCATCAGCAGCAGTCTTCAAGGGATCATTTACAGTCCGAAGAAACCCATGGACTTGTACGTGGCTGGGAGGAGGTGGCTGCGGATCATGTTGTCCTTAGTGACCCAGAGGACTCCGGACCAAATGCTTTAGCAAACCTACGCTGCATGGCCTCCCTAATCCTGCAAAGCCTGCGGAAGGATCCTCATATTCGTGGTATCAAGGAGAGGGATCATTACTGGCTGGCAACCCTCCTTGATCCACGTTACAAGGGTAAGGTTGTGGACCTTATCTTGCCGTCGCAGAGGGAGCAGAGGATGAAACATCTTCGGGAGGCCTTGCAGAAAGGTTTGTGCAACGCGTTTCCAGAGCCTGGGAGGTTACAAATTCCTGGTCCTGGACAACGTGTTGCTGAGACTTCAATCAGTCACAAAATGAGCGGTGGAGAAGGTGGCCGTCTGACCAATGCGTTCAGACAATTTTTTAGTCTGCAGCCCCAAGGTATGATCGTTTCCAGCAACCATTGCCAGCGTCTGATTTACATGGTGCAGGAATACCTAGGGGCAAGATCAGACTTGGACACCTTTCCAATCGAAAATCCTCTGGGTTACTGGGTCTTGAGGATGGATTACTGGCCAGAGCTTGCACAGTATGCAATTGAGCTACTGGCCTGTCCTGCATCCAGCATTCTTTCGGAACGCACATTCAGTGCTGCTGGAGGCTTTGTAACCAATCAAAGTGTGCGTGTCCTAATCGGACGATCGGCTGACCTTCATAAAAATTAATGAGTCTTGGATCACCAGCTACCAAGCACCTGATGCTGATGTAACCGAATATTTTTTTTTTTAATGTGAGATCCCTTCAAGACTGCCTATGCTGATGCTGAGTGACTATCCTGTTATGCTGAGTGACTATCCTCTTCCTCCTCAATGTTCATGCTGATAGCTTGTAAGAACATTTTTGGTTCTGGGCACCGCCACCAGTGGCTAAGGCCCAATTTTCTGCCCCTGTTTGACAGGGGCGTGTAATTTAAATTTTTGATGCAATACTTTGCAGCAGGGCTCATTCCTGCACTCCAACTACAGTATCTGTGAGGGGTTGCAGTGTTGTGGCACCAGCACCAGTGCCTAAGGCCCAATTTTTCAGCCCCTGTTTAACAGGGGCGTGTAATTACAATTTTTGATGCAATACTTTGCAGCAGGGCCCGTTCCTGAGCCCACCAAGAGTAACTGTGAGGGCTTACAGTGTTGTGGCAACACCAACACCTAAGGCCCAAATTTCTGCAGAGTATATAGGGCAGGCCCCTACTTTCAAACATCCAACCTAGAAACCTACTTGCAAACGGAAGGAGACAACAGGAAGTGAGAGGAAATCTTCCCCTAGGAATTCTCTCCTGTAAGAGTTCCTTGTTTCACTAAAACCCCCAAATTTTCAAAATCCAATTGTCATTGGGACAGAAAGTGAGGTGAAATCTTCTGAACAGGTGCACAGACAGCAAAACAAATGTTACAGGGGTGATAACCCTTCCCTATGTTTTCCAAAAAGCTTAAAAATAGTTTTTTTGGCTGGAGCTACACGTAAAATATGTACCAGTTCAAAATTACAAAAGGATTCTACTTAAGAACAAACCTACAGTCCCTGTCTTGTTTGCACTGCCTGTATACTGCTGTTAAGAGTATATAGGGCCTGGGGGCCCCACACCTTTCCTTTTTTTATTTGGGTGCAGGGTTCCCCTTAATATCCATACAAGAGCCAAAGGGGCTTGTAATGGGCTGGGGGGGGGGGGTTCTCAATGATTTTCATCCATATTGCCGGGACCAAACATGACATTAAACCCGCAAGCAGTTTTAAATGATTTTTTTTTCTTTAGAAATGTCATTTTGAGCAGGGACTGTTCTAAACACGGGAAACACGCACCACTTTACAGGCATACCATAGATACCCCCCAGGCACAATATTTAAAGGAATATTTCACTTTTATTTTTTCACTTTAAGCATCATTAACATCACTGCTCCTGAAAAAACTGCTGTTTTTAAAACTTTTTTTTGCATTGATACATGTACCCTGGGGCAGGACCCGGGTCCCCAAACCCTATTAAGGACAGTAACTTGCATATTAGCCTTTAAAATTCGCACTTTTGATTTCTCACGTTCGAGTCCCATAGACTTTAATGGGGTTCGAAAGTTTGCGCAAACTTTCGGTCCGTTCGAATGTTCTGATGCGAACCGAACCGGGGGGTGTTCGGCTCATCCCTAATTCTAACAGGTAAAACGTATCCAAAGCAGGCACAGCGGCCAGGTAAAAACAGCAGGAATCTTACAAATGACAGGGAATGAGCAGTAAATACACCGCAAGCAGCAAACAGAACGCGGGTGACGTCACAAGAGTTGGCTCCTCCCCCGTACGCACGTTACATCCAGAACGGACTTCGTCAGCGGTGGGTGGAGCTATCACGTCACCCAGCGTTATTATATACCAGCCCAGTAACCATGGAAAGCGTCAGGAAGTGCGGGACATGCCGCGACCGGAAATCCAGAGGCTGGAACTCGTCCCATCCACACAAATTAGACACACATTCCTATGGGGTCACCAAAGGGCCAACCTATAATTAATTTACACAAATAAGGATAAATATATATGCACAACATATTATACATATAAAAAAATGCTTAATAATAACTTATTAAAAATGGCTAAAATACAGTAAAAATGATATATCCATAAAAGCGAACACCCGCGATCTTCAGTAAATGCTGAACCATATATGATCCCAATAAAGAAAAGGGGAGCAGAGTCTAAACAGAGCTGAAACTAGACGGTGTAAAGCCAAGCAATACACACACTATAGTTCATAAAAGAGAGGCAAGAACGAATAATTTATCTGAAATGAAACAGTTAAGGTCGAAGTCAACGTTCAACCCTCCAGGTACAAGAACCTGCGTTTCGTGAATCCAAAAAGATTCGCGTTGACTTAGTTGACGGATGAAATTCCCTCCTCTCCAGTGTGGCTTAACTCTTTCAAGGCCCCAAAACTTAAGACATTTGGGGTCCCTATTGTGAAAATACCTGAAATGTTTAGAGACGTTGTGAGTCCTCAGACCCTTTTTGATGTTATTGACGTGCTCGCCAATTATGAATGCTAAGGGGTCCTCCCTATGTACTGGAGACCGCAATTGCACTTGAGCACTTAAACAACACCAATAGTGTTACAGGTGATAAGAATTTTAATGGGGTAGGTCTTGCCGGTAGTGGGGGCCACAAAATCTTTCCTTCTCTTGACATTATGTTTGCACTGTTTGAAAGGTGGACATCTGCCACATGCTTAAAAACCTGTCAAAAAAGAGAAGATTCTGTTTTCTTTCATAGCAGGTGGGTCAACCACACTTGGAGCAATAACATCCCTCAGTGTGGGTGCCCTCCTATATATAAACCTAGGACGTGATGGTATATGGTTGCACCCGGAACACGATCTTTCTTTAAGATGTCCCAATGTTTCATAATGATCTTCTCGAATTTCTTATGCTGTATATTGTAATCGAGAATAATTCTGAGTTCAGAATCATCTTTCTTTGATGTAATTTTGGGCTTAGAACCAGCCACCAATATTGCTCGATCCATATTCCCAACTTTTTGGATTTCACTGGTAATGACATCTCTTTTGTACCTCTTCTCTAAAAAACGTTCGACAAGTATGTCTGACTGTGCAAAATAATCAGACTCCAGAGTACAATTTCGCCTAAGGCAAATTAATTGGCCTCTGGGTATATTGCAAAGCCATGATTGATGGCGACAGCTGTCTAGGGGTATGTAACCATTCCTATCTGACGCCTTAAAGACATTTTTTGTTTTAAAGGTCTGGCCTTCTCTGAATATTTCTAAGTCCAGGAATGCAGGAAGCATCGGCATTCCAGGATAATCTGATGTTTTTGGTGTTCCCATTAAGTTTTGACATAAACAGTTGTAAACTAGTCATATTACCCTCCCAAATAATAACAAGATCATCTATATAACGAAAATAAGTTGAGCTGGCCTGTCATTAAAAATGGTTTTCTCCTCCCATAATGCCATAAACAAGTTGGCTACGCTTGGTGCAAAACGTGCCCCCATAGCGACGCCAAGTATTTGTAAAAATAATTTGTGGTCATACCAAAAATAATTCCTGGTCAGACAAAATTCAAGGGTGTCCAAAAGATTTTTTTTTTAATGAAAGAGAAACTTTTGCTTGGCCTGAACTGTTCACCCAACTGTAGCCTCAAATTCTGTTAAGAGCTGCAGCAATCTTCGAGAGATTCATGGAGAAGACAGTAGGGGACATGAATCTGGTTGAAGTACTGTGTATTTGTACAATATCATTGTTTTTGGCAGAACCCTGGAGAGCATGATGAGCATCTGGAGAAGGCCCCGAAGAGATGAGGGGTTGAAGCTGTCTCTAGAGAAGTGCAAATTCTACCAGCCTTCCATCACCTATCTGGGACATGTAGAAATAATTCCGGATGGCTGTACTTCCAAAAATCTTTTTATTGAAGCTTCATATGGTGGTTGATAGATGGAGCAGGGGACAAAGAGGTAGACGCGTTTCACGCAAATATTAGCGCTTAGTCATTACCTATTGGAACTTGTCACCACAATAACCTATATACTGCTCTAATGTGTCTAATGTGTCATCATTGGGTTACAGGTGAACTAACCAATTAACCAATTAAAATTAGTACTCAGCTGGTGTTACAAAGAAAACCCAGCTAGAATACACGGTACTTACACTCAAATCTGATGTAAAGAGTTTGGTCCAAATCCACTGCCAGAAAAAATCAAATACATCAATTGAACTCGGAGCAAGCTTGACACATCAGTCAAAATCATTGTAAGGTTACAACATACATAAAATAATAGAAAACATGTATATATGTATACACGGAACTTCTTCCCTGGGGCGTGACCGGATGTGGGATGCGGGAGTGAGAGAGTGAGAGAGTTACTTCCTCTCTCCACGCTCCTCTCCCAACTAACCTCCACCCCCCGGCTGGGGGAGCTCCTGGATTCCCGGAGGAATGAGAGCAGGCATGGGCACATAGGCGCAGGAACTCTGTTGTGGGCGGCAGTCACCTGAAGTTACGTTGGATGAGCCGAATGAGTGGCCCGCAGGACACCAGCGTGCCACATTAGGGAGAGACGGCAGCGGCGTGAGAGATCCCCACCGCCCCTCCTCCTGACGGAGAGACAACGAACTCCGGAAACAGCATCAGGTGTGGGAAGGGGACACGGCACATGCAGCATACACGAGGAGTGTCGGCTCATCCCTTTCATCCCTCTGGCAGAAGCTGGACAATTGGTGTGGCTGGGTGAGAACTAGGGATGAGCTTCGAGTTTGAGTCGAACTCATGTTCGACTCGAACATTGCCTGTTTGCCCGTTCGCCGAACAGCGAACACATTGGGGTGTTCGCGGCAAATTCGAAACGTCTTTTGGAGAAATCTAAAGTGCTAATTATAAAGGCTTATATGCAAGTTATTGTCATAAAAAGTGTTTGGGGACCCGGGTCCTGCCCCAGGGGACATGTATCAATGCAATTTTTTTTTTAAAAACTGCCGTTTTTTTGGGAGCAGTGATTTTAATAATGCTAAAAGTGAAACAATAAAAGTGAAATATTCCTTTAAATTTCGTACCTAGGGGGTGTGTATGATATGCATGTAAAGTGGCGCATGTTTCCCGTGCTTAGAACTGTCCCTGCATAAAATGTCATTTTTGAAGGAAAAAAAGTCATTTAAAACTCACTCGTGGCTATTAATGAATTGTCGGCTCCTGGCAATACATAGAAAAGTCATTGATAAAAAAAATAAAAAAAGTGTGGGGGTCCCCCAGAATTCAATTACCAGGACCTTCAGGTCTGGAATGGATATTAAGGGGAACCCCGCCGCAAATTAAAAAAAAAATGCGTGCGGTTCCCCCAAATATCCATACCAGGCCCTTCAGATCTGGCATGGATTTTAAGGGGAACTCCACTCCAAATTTAAAAAAAAATGGCGTGGAGTCCCCCCAAAAATCCATACCAGACCCTTATCCGAGCAACCTGGCAGGCTGCAGGAAAAGAGGGGGGGACGAGAGAGCGCCCCCCCCTCCTGAACCGTACCAGGCCACATGCCCTCAACATGGGGAGGATGTCCCCATGTTGATGGGGACAAGGGCCTCATCCCCACAACCCTTGTCCGGTGGTTGTGGGGGTCTGCGGGCGGGGGGCTTATCGGAATCTGGAAGACCCCTTTAACAAAGGGGACCCCCAGATCCCGGCCCCCCCTATGTGAATTGGTAAGGGGTACATTGTACCCCTACCATTTCACGAAGAAAGTGTAAAAAAATGTAAAAAAAAAACACACAAACACCTTGAAAAAGTCCTTTATTAAAAAAAAAAAAAAAAAAACATTCCAGCGGTGAAATCCAATGTTCCGCGGCGATTTGATGTCCAGTGCTGTCCGTCATTGGCTGAGCCTGAGCGGAGCTGATGGGGAACTTCCTCCGCAGTCTATTACATGTATAGACCCGCCCCTTCTAAAGTTCCCCATCAGGTCCACTCAGCCAATGACTAGGTGTAAGGCTGAGGACCTGATGCGGAACATGAGAAGGGGCGGGTCTATACATGTATTACACAGTGAAGAAAGTTCCCCATCAGGTCCGCCCCCTCGGTATGTCAGACCCCGCCTACGTCATTGGCCTGAGCGGGAAACTTCCTTCACTGTGTAAATTTAAATTACACAGTGAAGGAAGTTCCCCGCTTTTTTTTTTTTTTTTATCAATGACTTTTGTATGTATTGCCGGGAGCCGACAATAGCCGCGAGTGAGTTTTAAATGACTTTTTTTCCTTCAAAAATTACATTTTGTGCAGGGACAGTTCTAAGCACGGGAAACATGCGCCACTTTACATGCATATCATACACCCCCCCTAGGTACGAAATTTAAAGGAATATTTCACTTTTATTTTTTCATTTTAAGCATTATTAAAATCACTGCTCCCGAAAAAAACGCTGTTTTTAAAACTTCTTTTTGCATTGATACATGTCCCCTGGGGCAGGACCCGGGTCCCCAAACACTTTTTAGGACAATAACTTGCATATAAGCCTTTATAATTAGCACTTTAGATTTCGAACGTTCGAGTCCATTGTATTTAATAGGGTTCTAAAGGTCACGCGAACATTCTGTCTGTTCGCAGGTTCTGGTGCGAACCGAACAGGGGGGTGTTCGGCTCATCCCTGGTGAGAACTTTCTATTTTCTTTTGGGGAAAGGGGCGGAGTATTGGGGTGTCCCACTGCACCCTCTCTGTACCCTCTCCGCAGTGTGGATGCAGGAGGCATAAAGTCTCAGAGGTCTAGGTGCTATAGCGGGTGGGGAGTGGAGTAAAAACAGTCCTCCCTTACGGGAAAGGGGTTGATCAAAGTGTATTTTTTTATGAATTTTTTGAGATTTGCACAGAGATGGGGGTATAAAAATGAACACTGTCATGGGGAAAATATAGCAAAACACATCCTAAAGGTAGTTACGGTCACTTAAGAAGCCCCCAAAAGGGTTCCCAAAAAGGGAAAAGAAGGGGTGGGAGGGTGGAGGGAGGTGAGGGTGGGTGGGAGGGCAAGGTATGGGAACGAGTGAAGAGGTGTGATTGCGGGGGAAGGGGGGTGGGGGAAGAATGTTGGGGGGGCACAAGCACATATAAGGGGGAATCCACAAGCAGCATATAATTTTTTGAAGGGGAAAACTAAAAACAAGGTATATGGTGTTTATGATGGTACACTATAAAAATAGGGATAAAAGGGGTAGATGACAGATAATAGGGAAAACAGGAGGAAAACCCCAAATCTAGCCAGAAGCATTAAGGTGTGCTCATGGAACGGGGGGGGGGGTAAAAGACTCAGTCAAAAAACAAGCAATTTTTTCAACGGCAGAAGCGGGTAATATTAAGATGTTGTGCCTGCAGGAGACGCATCTGGACAGGGAGACGATTAGCATACTAAAACACAATAGATACCAGGTATAATATCATTCCACATACACCTCCTATTCAAGGGGGGTAAGTGTATTGGTGGATTCTGGACTGGTGTTCTCCTGCAGGCAGAGCAAGGTGGACTCGAAGGGGCGTTATATATTCCTTTTTTGCCAGATAGAGACAAGGGACTATGTGGTGGCTAATATTTATATCCCCCAGTTTAGCACAGAGATACTCTGGGAGTTAATGGAATTTGTTATGGACAAGACGGGTATACCTGTTATAGTGGCGGGGGACTTTAACATGACGATGAACAAAAATTTGGATAGATTCCCGACCCGGGCCTTCGCCGTTCGCACGCCCGGCAGCCCCCTTCTCCAATTTTGTGGGGAGACGGGGCTGGTGGACGTGTGGAGGGGAAGACACCCGGGGGAAAGACAGTTCTCTTGCCACTTAAAAACGCATGCGACACTGTCCAGGATAGACTTTGTACTTTGTAACGAAGAAGCACTGGGGGAGGTGGGGGGTGGAATACGAACCCAGAAGTATTTCGGACCATTCAGCAGTGACTTTTGAAATCTTGATAGGTAGCGGCCACAGTAAAAGGGATTGGAAGATAAACCCATTTTGGTTGGAAATATTTAAAGAGCCGGGGGCGATAATTGATAGCATAAAGGAGTTTATAACTTTGAACAAAGGCTCAGCTTCAGGGGGGGCTATATGGGATACTCTGAAAGCATTCCTGAGAGAAGTTTTAATTCAGAAAATCTCACTCATTAAAAAACAATCACGCTCCAAGGAGGTGGCAGCAAGGGAGAAGGTGAAAAGGGCAGAGGTTAGCTTCGTGGAAAATCCAACCTTGGAGAGACACAAAGAATGGCTGGGTGGACAGGAAGAGTACAACAAGCTGCTGTTAGGAAAGGCGGATAAAAAAAGGCTGTTCCAAAAGCAGTCCTTTTTTGGGCAGGGTGAGAGAGTGGGCAGAATTTTGGCCCTAATAACTAGGGCCAATGCTCCCCTATCTGTCATTCCAGCAATTCATGATGAGGATGGGGAAATTAAGGGCGGAACCCCGGGAATAGTAGAGGTCTTTAGAAAGTACTATCAACAGTTGTACAGTAGCACGCAGCATAGTGGTGTAGAAGGAGAAATGGAGACCTTTTTTGAAGGACTGCAGATTCCCCAGTTATCAGAGGAAGACAAAGAGAGATTGGAGGCACCGCTTGCGCTGGAAGAGTTACAATTGGCGATAGCCAATATGGCAGGCCAAAAGGCCCCAGGGCCAGATGGTCTGCCAATTGAAATATACAAAACCTACAGCGAGGCGTTGCTCCCAGGACTCCTGGAGGTATTTAATTGGGCGGCAGAGGAAGGGAAGTTACCGGCATCTATGACAGAAGCAACAATTATTGTTCTACTAAAAGAGGGGAAAAACCAACTCGAGACTTCTCCATATAGGCCGATATCTTTATTGTGCTCAGACGTGAAGATTCTGGTCAAAATACTGGCAACAAGATTAAACAAATTGGTCTCAAAATTGGTACACCCGGACCAGACTGGATTTATCCCAGGTAGATCCACAAGTACCAACATAAGAAGAACGTATTTAAATATACAGCTGCCAATAGAGGAAGAGGGGTCCAGAGCGGTTCTGTCTTTGCATGCCACCAAAGCGTTTGATAGCGTGGAGTGGCACTACTTGTGGAGGGTGCTGGTAGGATTCCAGTTTGGTCCTAAATTTATCCAATGGATAAAAATTCTGTACGAAAGCCCTAGTGCCTAGTGCCATAAGAGCATCCCCGGAAGTACAGGGTTTTAGGAGGAGACTGGGGGAGGAGAAGATCGCAATGTACGCGGGTGACATCTTACTTTTTCTAGGGGATACGCAGACCTCACTGGCGACAGTGATGGGCATAAGAGGCGGAATACACCTACTATCACATATCTTCAAAAAAGGGCGAATTAAATCATTTCAGGAGATAAGGGAAGAATACGCAGTCCCAAATAGATCCTTCTACAGATACCTGGGAGCAGTAATAGATGGCCAGCCATCCGATACTAAAAAATGCGATGCTCTGAAGCGATTATTTGTCACAGAGTGGAAAAGTGGTGGTCTCTCAAGTCTGGAGGGAAATCTGGGTTCCCAAGAATGGGCATCAGAGGCGAGTCCACTGTCGAGAGAGAGGTTTTACCAATCGCTTGCGAACAGATACGTATTGTAGGGCCTATCAGAGGGTGCCTCTTTAGATCGGACGATAGCTTATCGTGACACCATTGTGACCCTTTCAATGAAACGTCAGTTTGCTCTTGTTCAATCCGAACCCAGAGTTTGTCTGTTGAATGGCAACTCCAATCTATGAGTCTCCCCATATGTACAGCCTGATAGTATTTAAGTACCTCTGAGAGTGCAATTCCTCCACTATGTTTCGGTCGAGATAGTTGGGATCTCGAAGCGCGTGGTTTCCTATGTGCCCATATAAATTTGATAAACATAGAGTGAACCTGTTTAAAGTATTGAGATGGTATCTTGATCGGCAAAGTTTGAAAAAAATATAGATACTTGGGTAGGATACTCATCTTTAAGAGGTTGCATCTAGCAAACCACAAATGCAGTCCCAGATTCCATGCCTCTAATAAAATGTGTGTTCTAGTCAATAGGGGAGGAAAATTAAGTTAAAAAACTTGCATTAAGTTAGAGGGGATATATGTTCCCAGATATTTCAGGGCTGTATCTGTCCACTTAAACCTAAAAAATTTCTGTAGGGTCTGTAGCCCCTCGATTGGGACCCCTACCCCCATTGCCTCTGATTTGTTAAAATTGATCCGTAGATTTGACAATCGACCATAAGTTTTAAATTTGCGGATAAGATTGGGCAGCGAAACCAAGGGGTTGGTGAGGGAGAAGAGCAGGTCATCAGCAAAAGCTTATTATTTTATTATTATTATTATTTATTATTTTATGCTGCTCCTCTCTCACTCAACTCCAGTGATGTCTGGGTTCAGACGGATCCTACACAGAAACGGCTCCAGGGAGAGAACATAAAGTAAAGGGGACAATGGACACCCCTGCCTCATCCCATTTAAGATAGGGAAAGGGTCTGAGAGAACTCTGTTGACTTTGACCTGGGCTGTCGGGTATGAATAGATCTTAGAGATCCACTGCATCATATGTTCCCCCAGACCTATATAACGCAGAACCGCCATCAGAAATTTCCAATTAACTTGATCAAATGCCTTTTCCGCATCTGCACTTATCATAGCACATGAGGTACGCGTCTCCCATGCGACATGGATAAGGTTTAGCACTTGAATTGTATTATCACAAGCTTCTCTAGATGGAATGAATCCCACCTGGTCCAGCTGTATCATGGGCTGTAGATGTTGCGCAATTCGAGTGGCAATGATCTTCGTAAATAATTTAAGGTCACAATTCAGAAGTGATATAGGCCTGTAGCTACTGCAGCAGGTGGGGTTCTTTCCCTCCTTGAGAATTACAGTGACGTAAGCTTTCAAAGTATCTCTAGGGAAGGATGTTCCCGAACTTACTTTATTAAACAGTTCCACCATATGGGGGCCTAAGATTGGAAAAAAATTCTTGTAGTACTGTATCGAAAATCCATCTGGACCTGGAGCTTTTCTCTAATTTAGAGATCCTGGTTGCATTCTGAAGTTCGTCCAAAGTTATTAGCGCCTCTAGTTTTTCTCTAACCTCTGGGGGAGTTGAGAGGAAGCAATGTAGTTTTCTATTTGTATCTGAATGGAAGATTGTTCTGGGAGGTTATATAGTGAGGAATACAAATCTCTAAACCCCTGTGTAATTTGCTTGGGTAATCCCACTTTTTGACCTTGAGGTGTCATGATTTGGGGAACGTATGATGCTAATTTTTGTTCTTTAACTGAGCGTGCTAACATTCTCCCACATTTATCTCCCGACTCATATACAAATCTATAGCATCGTTGTAGAGCGGCTTTGGCTTGATATCTTAATAGATCCGTAACCTGTTTACGGAGGGAAAAAACTTTTTGTTCGAGCGTAGGGTTTGTTATATGTTTATGTTGGATTTCTGTTTTATGGATTTCATGAAGGAGAGCTGTAAGTTTTTTCGTACGCTGGCGTTTAAGCCATGTACCGTGTTTAATAAGGACGCCTCTTATAACTGTCTTATGAGCTTTCCATAGGATCCCTGTATCGCAATCAGCTTGTTTGTTGATTTGAAAGTACTGGTCTATCTCCCGCTGTACATCCTCCGCTATCTCAGGGGTCTCCAAGAGACTTTAATTTAATCTTTAAAGTCTGGTCCTGGAGCTTGGGTGCTCTGAAAGTCGATATGTCAACTCAATCGGTGCATGGTCTGACCATGTAATTGCACCGATTGTTGTACTTTGAACTGCCTGTAAGTGTGTATGTGGAATCAAAAAATAGTCTATACGTGAATAGAATTTATAAGGAGAGGAGTAGAATGTGTAGTCTCTCTCATCTGGGTGTTGTAAACGCCAAACGTCAATCAGTTGAGCCTTATAGATAGCCTGTGACACTCGTTTGCGAGTACTGGAGGTGACGGAAGATGAGCCAGATGAGGTGCCAACATTGGGAAGTAACGGAACATTAAAGTCGCCCCCAAAGATCAACTGGCCTTCAAAAAATTCTATGAGGCGATTAATTGTTCGGCTAAGGAAAAAATCTTTGTGGTCATTTGGAGCATACCGTATATACTCGAGTATAAGCCGACCCTCATATAAGCCGAGGCACCTAATTTTACCACAAAAAAATGGGAAATTTTATTGACTCGAGTATAAGCCTAGGGTGTTCATCTGCATGCCTCACTGTGCCTCACTTTGCCTCACTGTGTCCATGTGCATGCCTCACTGTGCCCATGCCTCACTATGCCCATGACTAGACTGACGTTTAACGTGGGAGTCTATGGAAGGGGTGTCCGGATTTGAAAAATCGGTTCTCCCCGACCGTATGTCCCCCAGGAAACAAACTTTGTACACTTGTAGAGGTAAAATGGGGCTACATGTGTGCCAAGTGTTGGGTCCAGGGGACCTACGACCGGCTGGTACCGGGTCCACAAAGTCACCAGAGAAATTACCGTTTAACATGGGAGTCTATGGAAGGGGTGCCCGGCTTTAAAAATTCGATTCTCCCCGGCCGTAGGTCCCCCAGACAACAAACTTTGCACACTTGTAGAGGAAGAGTGTGGCTATATGTGTGCCAAGTTTGGGGTCCAGGGGACCTATGGCTGGCCAGTACCGGGTCCCCACAGTCCGGGAGATCAGGCGCAAAAAGGTGACTCGAGTATAAGCTGAGGGGGGCATTGTCAGCACAAAAAAATGTGCTGAAAAACTTGGCTTATACTCGAGTATATACGGTATATGGAGGAAAAAGTAATTTTTACTTTTCCTATAAGGCCTTTAATCAACAGAAAGCGCCCTTCTGGGTCTATCAGGGTGTCCTGATTCAGCCATAGGAGTCGACTGGATAATAATATGGACACACCCTTAGTTTTAGCTAAGTTATTCATAGAGTGGTACACAAATGAATAACGTCTGTTCTTTAAGATAGGATGTTTATTGCTTCTGAAGTGTGTCTCCTGAATAAACGCTACATCTATATGTGAGCGTCTCAGGTCGTTCAAAAGTCTCTTTTCCGGGGTGTTTAGTCCTTTTGCATTTAACAAAAGTATCTTGATAGTAACCATCTCAGGGTAAGGGGAAAGGTTTGGGAAGGGAAGGAAGGGAAAGGACAGCAAGAAAAAAAAAAAAAAGGAAAAAAAAGGGGAGGGACCCCAGAATCTGTAGAGCTTTCTGGGGTCTATTCACTATGATCGTCCAGGGTGGGCTTTTCGGCGCCCGCCCTAGAGACCACATAGCAATTTTCTTCATGCACTTAGCTCCTTTGAGCTATTTGAGCTCTATCTTATTGGGGGGAAGTAGTTGAATCCCACCGTGGCAGGTGGGTCTCCAATATCCTCTGCTAGCCTCACTATATACTTGATAAAAAGAAAAAAAAAAGAAAATAGAGAGAATAAATATTTGGAAACAAAACAAATAGTTATAGCTTTTTGCCCTATCCTGTTCTGCCTCATCTTCTCTGGGAATTTTTTCTTTCTTTTTTCTTTCTTTTTTATCTGATGAGCAGTATATTACCTTTACCTCAAATGTCTTTTTTTCTGCTCACCCCAATAGGTACCTCATAAGAATTTATGAATTGACATTTATATACATGTTTATCATAACATGTGTTAATAATACCATACAATAACATTATTATATTACATTGGATCTTTAGCAGGTTTCATACATAGTATAATTGGTAACCACTGAAGGGAGAAAGATTTAACTGTAAAAAAAAAAAGCCAAAAAAAAGTCGTAAACAGATTAATAGACAGGGGAGCAGGCAAAGGGAGTGGGGGGGGGGAGGAAGACCCCAACTTAACCCCCACCCTGCCCTAACCATCACACCTCTCTCTCAATCTCAATTTATTCCCTTGTGTTTAAAAAAAATAAAAATAAAAAAAAGAACTCCAATTAAAAAAAATAAAAGGGGGGATGGAGGGAGATCTAATCTCTCCTGACCCCCTCTCTACTGTGTCATTTTATTCCAAGTGTCATCCCTCTACTCTTCGTCATCTAGTGGTTAAATTTAAAGTGTAACTTGTGTAATATATAGTGGGATTACCGTATATACTCGAGTATAAGCCGACCCGAATATAAGCCGAGGCACCTAATTTTACCACAAAAAACTGGGAAAACGTATTGACTCGAGTATAAGCCTAGGGTGTCCATCTGCATGCCTCACTGTGCCTCACTTTGCCTCACTGTGTCCATGTGCATGCCTCACTGTGTCCATGCCTCACTGTGTCCATGCCTCACTGTGCCCATGCCTCACTGTGCCCATGCCTCACTGTGTCCATGACTAGACTGACTTTTAACATGGGAGTCTATGGAAGGGGTGCCCGGGTTTGAAAAATAGGTGCTCCCTGGCTGTAGGTTCCCCAAACAAAAAACTTTGCACACTTATAGAGGAGATAAAGGAGATCTACGAACGGCCGGTACCGGATCCCCAAATTCACCGGAGAAATTACCGTTTAACATGAGAGTCTATGGAAGGGGTGCCCGGGTTTGAAAAATTGGTGCTCCCCGGCCGTAGGTCTGCCGACAACAAACTTTGCACACTTGTAGAGCTACATGTGTGCCAAGTTTGGGGTCTGGGGGACTTACGGTCGGCTGGTAACGGCTCCCCAAAGTCCGGGAGATCAGGCGCAAAAAGGTGACTCGAGTATAAGCCGAGGGGGGCATTTTCAGCACAAAAAAATTTGCTAAAAAGCTTGGCTTATACTCGAGTATATACGGTACATATCTCTTCCCTATATGTAAAAAAAAAAAGAAAAAAAAAGGAAAAAAAAGTCTATTTTTACATATGTCTCTTCTTCCCATCTCTCACTATTAATCTTCTAAGTGTAGTATAAATTGTCCTATCAATATGTGTATTTATTTATATATAATCTAGTATCACCCCCCCCCCCCCTTGAGCAATGATAGCCCCCTTCAACTCTTCTCCTATATTTGGCCATCCTCTCGTGTTGATATTACCCTTCACCCTAGGAAGAAAAAAAAGTAAAAAAAAAAAGGAACAGTTCCCCCCCCCCCATATGGTATCAATCCCCCGCCCTCCACTCCTGTTTTTTAAGCTCATGTTTATTCAACATTTCAAATGATATTCCCCTTCGCATGCGGAGAAGCAAAAAAAAAAAAAACAATGTATAAGGCAATTAAAAGGAAAAGAAAAAAAGAAAAAAAAACGCAAAAGGAAAGTCTCTCCTCCCTTCAATAATTCTCTTCAATGATTCCTGGGTCACTGGAGATTTTTATGAAGTTCAGTCCTTATGCCCCGTACACACGATCGTTTTTCATGCCGTTAAAACTGCCACTTTAAAAAATGGCCCTGAAAAATGATCGTGTGTATGCTCCAGAGCTTTTTTAACGACGTGAAAAACGGGCATTAAAAATTCCGGACATGCTCTCTTTTTTCACGTCGTTTTTCATGTCGTTTTTTTTAACGACGTGAAAAACGATAGTGTGTATGCTTTAACGACGTGAAAAAAAACGCGCATGCTCAGAATCAAGTATGAGACGGGAGCGTTCGTTCTGGTAAAACTAGCGTTCGTAATGGAGATAGCACATTCATTACACAGTAACGGACTGAAAAGCGCAAATCGTTGCTCAACAAACTTTACTAACATGAAGGGTGGCGCCATTCGAACGGAACTTCCCCTTTATAGTGCCGTCGTACGTGTTGAACGTCACTGCGCTTTGCTTGATCGTTTTTTTTAATGATGGTGTGTACGCAAGGCAGGCTTGAGAGGAAACATGAAAAAAAACGAGGAGAAAAACGTTGGTTTAAAAAATGACATTAAAAACGATCGTGTGTACGGGGCATTATGCCACGTACACACGATCATTTTTCACGTCGTGAAAAATTACTTTTTTTTTTTCAACAAGAAAAACGACCGTGTGTGGTCTTTTTGTCATTTTTCCCGACATGAAAAACGGCATTAAAAACGACGAGAAAAATTAGAACATGCTCTAATTTTTCTTGTCGTTTTTCCCGTAATTTTTTTCCGCGGCAGTTTTCCCATAGGGAAACACTGCCACGGAGCCTACACACGGTCGTTTTTCTCGACAAGAGTAAAAATGACGGGAAAAACGACCGTGTGTGGGGGAACAAGCCGTTCCCTCGTTTTTCATGTCATGATTCACGGCGGTTTTTTAACCGCTGTGAATCACGATCGTGTGTACGCGGCATCAGAGTCAAAATAAAATATTTTCGTTATCTAGACTCCATCTCCTAATTCCCAGGGTGAGCCCAGAGGAGAGGAAGGCATAACATTTCCATGGCTTTGATAAGTTGAACATTTCACTTCTATCATTTAGGGAAAAGAGCTTTAATACCTTAAACCAGATCTTATTCTTTAGAGTCTCTATTACAAAAAATAAAATAAAATAAATAATAATAAGGTAAATAAAAAAGGGGGGGCAAGCCCCAGGGCAAGCAAGATAGAGGGAGAGGGAATTAAATATATTCTCCTCTCCCCCCTCTCTCACCCCCCCCCTTCCCCACATCCCCCCTCCTATAGCATATCAGACCATATTAGTTTATCTTACTATATCTTGTCTGAAAAATATTCTCTGTCAAATCTCCATTCTATTTAGTTCTATTTAGTCCTGTTTAGGTGCAACTTCCCTGCGGCCACTCATCTACGGGAGTACCTGTCGCCAGTCCGGTACGGGGAAAGGTTCTATCTCCAAAAAGTTAAATAGTCCTGGTAGGTCTGTCTGTAACCTTACCGTGAAGGAGGGTACGTTTTTACGTATTGTAACCGCAAAAGGGAACCTCCAGCGATATGTACAGCCAGTCTGTCTTATCTGCTCTATGCCAGTTTCCCATACTTTTCTGAGTATGGATTCCTTCTGTGAATAGTAATGGAGGCGGCAGATTACATCTTGTGGATGGTTAAGATCTGTAGGTTTGGGGCCTAGTGCTCTATGGACTCTGTCGAGTTCCATGTTAGCTGGAGCAGCCTCTCCTAATATCAGGAGGAAGATGCCCCTTACCTTATCACCAAGGTTCTCTTGGTCTATACTTTCTGGGGTACCGCGGAGTCGCACATTGTTTCTGCGACTCCGGTCTTCTAATTCTTCCAATTGTAATTGAAATGCGTTTGCTGTTTCTGTCTGAGAAAACCTGTCTTTCTTTAACAGAGTTACACATTGCTCGGAGTGGGTTTTATCCTCATCTACTGTAAGGGGCTCTGATATTGTCTGTATTTCTCAATGTATAACCTGTAGCTCCTTACGGTGTGCTTCTTCTTTTATGAGCTTATAGCAGATCTTCTTGTTGGGAGGAGAGCCGTCTTTCTAATGACAATATCTGCTGAGAGTCCGAGATGGTGGTGTTCCCCCCTATTTTGTTAACTAGGGAGGTCTGTGTAGGCTGTGCAGGTTGTACAGGCTGTGCTGTCTGTGTGGTCTTGACCCCGGTTACCTGACCTCGCGCGTCCGCCAATTTAGCCCCCGAACCGCGTCTGTTTGTAGCTGGGAAAAAATGGTCAATCTCTGCCTGAGCTTCTCCTGTTTTAGCCGATTTAGACGCTTTACGCAAGGTTTTTGTCTCTTTCTGTTTTTGTGATTGCATACCGTAGAGGTGGCGCAGAGAGACAAAAACAACGGATGCTCAAGGTTATATTAGCTCTTGCTGTCACTTGTTATTGCTTTTAGCTTTGGCTGTTAAAAAAGTTTAGTCTAGTGAAGTCACAGATTTTCCCATAAATGTCCCACACCAGCAAAACCAGGAAGTAGCAATACAAAGAGCAAAGTATGTCCTAATTAACTCTTGTTAGTCCTTGTTGTCACTTTAACTATTAATATATAGTGATATTTACCAGTAAGATCCCAGGGAGTCATGGTTTTTCCCAGCATTTATCCAGCAGCAGAGAAAAAATAGGAACCAGGCAAGACTGAAGCAGGGCGTTCTCTAATTTATCACTTTAGCAAATAAGATTTTAACAGTACGGCTCAGTGGCGTCACAGTCTTTTCCACAGTTATCCCCAGATATCCAGCAGCAGCCAGAAACAGAAAGCAGCAGAGCAAAAGCAGAGCGTGCCCTGATTTATATTAGTTCTTAGTTCTTATTGTCTCTAGTTGTCGCTTCAACTTTAACTTTAACTATTCAAGTAAAGTTTTACCAGTTCAGTCCCAGAAAGTAACAGTCTTTTTCCACAAATATCAAGCGACAGTAAGAAAACAAAAAACAGCAAAGCAAAGAAGGATCAAGAGCAGAGCGTGCTCCAATTTATAGCTTTTGTATAGAATAGAGTTAACAGTGCAGCTCAGTGGGTTCACAGTCTTTTCCACAGTTCTCCAGATCTCCAGCAGAAAAGAGAAGACAGCAAGACAGCAAGGAAAAAGTTCTTTAGATATTAATATATAAAATAAGGTTTTACCCGTACAATCTGGAGGAGTCACGATCTTTTCCGCGGATGTCCGGCAGACAGAGACAGAAACCCAACGGCAAGGAACAGCACAGAGCCGCAACGAACGGCTTTACCTGTTTAGATCATTCATAGGGATATGTCCTCTGGTCTGCTGCAGGTCCACTGCCCGTCTCATCGCAGTTGATCAGGGGAAGCGCCCGCAGCCTACAGTCATACACAGAAAATCCGGCCGATAGGGGCAGCTCGGCGGGGGCGGCGGGCGGCAGGTACCTCCCCCCCCTGTGAGGCGAGATTCTGGTCTCTCTTTCCCTCTACGGTACTGTGTCCAGTAGCTTGTCCCAAGCCGCGCGGTAGCAGGTAGCAACACTTTCTCTCACAGCTGCTCTCCTCTCTATGGCGCCACTTCCGGGCTAATCATGCCGCTCAGTTGTGCATTCTTTGTGTGTGGAGCTGATCGAGGTAGCGGAGGAACAGAAGCTCCCACCTCTGTTGTCCTCACACGGCAATATCCAACCACGCCCCCGTCTTCCTGTGTGCTGTCTTCTCTTTTTCAGAAGATTTCACCTTACTTTCTGTCTCAATGACAATGTAAGAGAACTGATAGGAACTCTCCTGCGCAGGCGCGCGTTCGCCAGCAGTCTCGGAATACTGGCGTGCGCACCCCCGGGCTGCAGCAGCCCTTCCAGAGTGCTAGTACACATGCGTGTGCGCGGGGACGACGTGCACGCGCGGGTGCGCGCCCCTAATCTCCTTTGGCGCCAGTCTGCGAGGATCTCACCTGCTGGTGGTAATGCATGTTCCACGGACTGTAGTACCGGTGTCCACCAGCGGGTGTTTTCCGGCAGTGTGGGACAGGCAGCACTTCCTGCCTTCAGCTGTGTCCTGAAAACTTCCTGGTTCCTGTTATGCTGCTTGATAACCGTTGCTGACTGTGGCTTTCCCTGACTCTGTCTTTGGACTCTGAAACACTTCCTGATTACTGGCTTCTGATCCCGGCTTCCACTGACCCTGCTTCTGATTGATCCTTTGTACCATGCCGCCTGTCTGTTGCTGAACCCTGGCTATCCTCCTGACCTCTGTTCCTGTGAGCTTTGTTCCCAGAACCTGCAAGTGGGTTGGAGTTCCCCTCAAACCTCTACCCATCCTTCAAGTGTTCCTGTGTCCGGTGTCTGTCCGGCTGTCTGGGTCTCCAAGCCACATCTGTTCCAGCAAGTCCTGCAAGCAACTTCCTCAGGCACTCGTGTTCCTCCTGGCCCTAGCCACCATCTGTTCCACCCTCAGTGGGGCTTGGACTGGAGATACAAGAGAGGCCGACCTCATCATATCAGACTCCTACCAGGTACGTGACAGTACCAGTCAGCCAGGGATGGAGTCTGAAAGGGAGGTCTCTCCACCAGAGGACTTGTTTGAGACAATCTCTACACTCACACATGTCGTGCAGAGTTTACAGAGCGATCTCAGTCGCATGGAGGAGCGACTCTCTGACAAGATAGGAGTCGCATCAGCTTGCGTTTCTCCCTCTGTCGCAGATCCCTCTGCTCAAACCGATTCAAGTTCCTTCCATGGAATTATTCCTCTCCCGGAACCCAGAGTGCCTATTCCCGAACGATTTTCCGGAGATCGTAAGATGTTCAGAACCTTCCGGAACTCCTGCGAGCTCTACTTCTCCCTGCTGCGCCGGACCTTTAGATCTGAAGACATTAAAGTGGGATTTGTGATCACCCTTCTCGTGAACGAACCACTCTCCTGGGCTCATCACCTCCGGGAGCAGCATGACCCGGTTCTGGCAACCACAGTTTCGTTCTTCTCGGCTATGGCTCAGCTATATGCTGACCCCTTCCGCCAGCAGTCTGCAGAATCCAAGCTTGGCAGGTTACAACAGGGGTCAAGGCCTGTTGAGGAGTATATCACTGACTTCCGTGTCCTGAGTGCTGACACTCGATGGAACGATCCTGCTCTTCGCCATCAGTTTCGGCTTGGTCTTTCCGACACTCTCAAAGATGAATTGGCCAGAATTTAAGTTCCTACATCCTTGGAAAGACTGATTAGCTCAGCCATCCAGATCGACCGGCGACTACGTGAGAGGCAATACGAAAAGACTCAAGGAATCCTTTCTGTGACTTCTACACCCAGCATATCTGCTGCCCCGTTGAGCACATCTTTTGGAAAGAAGGTTCAGCATAAGACATGCCACAGGAGTTTCCCCAGATCGCCTCTTTCCCCGGCAGAACGTCTCCGATGATTACGTGCCAATCTATGCCTCTATTGTGGAGAAGCAGGTTACTTCATACAGACTTGCCCGGCAAAAACCAGTAGAACCTGCCTCCGTCAGCTTCCTGTGGAGCATCCTTCTGGAGAGGTTCGGTCTCACATCTCTCTCCCAGTTAATCTTTTTGTTGCCGGAAGGACACCCTTAGTATCCGCCATAATAGACTCAGGGGCCTGCAGCTGTTTTGTGGATTCCTCATTTGTTTCTTTACACCAGCTTCCCGTATGCCCCAAGAAACAGGAATTCCGGGTTCACCTGGCCGATGGCTCTGGTATTAAATCAGGCCCGGTCACACAAGAGACTGCACCTATTTCCTGTCAAGCCTCCTCTGGTCACCATGAATTCCTTCGGTTGGATGTCATAACCTCACCTATGTTCCCCATCATTCTTGGCATTCCCTGGCTAAAGGCACATAATCCGCACATTGATTGGCTTACAGGAGACGTCACCTTTTCCTCCAGCTATTGCCAGACGCACTGTTTCCCTGAAAGGACTGCTAGTACCACTCCTCTCCTGAGTCTACAGCCTGACCCAGAAACCATTAATCTGGTTCCTGCTGCTTACCACGAATACCTGGACGTATTTAACAAGAAGGGTGCGGACACCCTTCCACCCCATAGGACTTATGATTGTCCTATTGATCTCTTACCTGGGGCGGAGATTCCTTTTGGTCGGATCTATCCCCTCTCCGAACCTGAACTGGAAGCCTTACGTGTCTATATCGACGAGAGTTTGAAAAAGAAGTTAATTCGGCCCTCCACGTCACCAGCAGGCGCCGGTATCTTCTTTGTAGAGAAAAAGGACCACTCCTTAAGACCTTGCATTGACTACCGGGACCTTAACAAAGTTACAGTCAAGAACCGGTACCCCCTTCCGTTAATTCCTGAACTTTTCCAGAGGCTGCGGGGGGCACGGATATTCTCCAAGCTAGACTTAAGGGGTGTGTATAATCTCGTCAGAATCAGGGAAGGGGACGGGTGGAAGACGGCTTTTCGAACTCGCTTCCGCCACTTCGAGTACTTGGTCATGCCATTCGGGCTCTGCAACGCCCCAGCTACGTTTCAACACCTAGTGAATGGCGTTTTTCGGGATTATCTTGATCTATTCGTCATAATCTACTTGGATGACATCTTGATATTCTCTGAATCCATGGAATCTCATCAAGCTCATGTTAAGAAAGTTCTGGCCCGACTCCGAAAACACTGTCTTTATGCCAAAGCCGAAAAGTGTGACTTTGAGAAACAAACTGTTAATTTCTTGGGACTTGTCATCTCTGCCGACGGTATCTCCATGGCTCCGCAGAAAGTTACTTCCGTTCTGGAATGGCCTGCCCCTACAGACAGAAAAGCTGTTCAGAGGTTTGTGGGGTTTGCTAATTTTTACAGAAAATTCATCAAGAACTTCTCTGGTATCATCGCTCCCATCACACAACTAACTAAGCAACACATCCCTTTCTGTTGGACACCAAAAGCTCAAGAGGCCTTTGAACAATTAAAACTTTTATTTACCTCAGCTCCCATCCTGAAGCACCCTGATCCATCCTTGGCCTATGTATTAGAGGTTGATGCTTTTGAAAGTGCAGTCGGGGCTATATTGTCCCAACGTCAGGGCCCGAAATCCTTACTCTACCCTGTGGCTTTTTTCTCCAAGAAATTAAATCCTTCCGAGAGGAACTATGATGTGGGAGACCGGGAACTGCTGGCCATCAAGGCCGCACTTGAAGAGTGGCGGTACCTCTTGGAGGGTGCTGCCCACCCAATCCTCATATTCACGGATCACAAGAACCTAGAGTACTTGAGAACAGCTAAGCGATTAAGACCTCGACAAGCAAGATGGGCGCTGTTCTTTTCCCGTTTCTCATTTCATATTACTTTTCGTCCTGGTTCTAAGAATGGCAAACCAGATGCCCTGTCCCGTATGTTTAATGATCCTGTGAGTCCCTTGGAGCCTGATACCATTCTCCCGGCCAATAATTTTTTGTTTCTTCAAGCTGATCTGTTATCTCAAATTAAGACCAGTGTGGTTAACCAACCACCCTCCCAGGACTTGGCTCTTCAATCAAGGAATGGCCTTTTCTTCAAATCTTTGTCCCGGAGCAGTTTCGAGTGTCCATTCTGAGTCGCTGTCATGACCACCCTCTAGCAGGACATTACGGGATCCGCAAGACTGCCGATCTGGTCTCCCGTACCTTCTGGTGGCCCGATTTAATGCAGGACTGTAAAAATTACGTTAGATCCTGTATTACATGCCTTCAAAACAAAACCGACAGAACTAAAACTTGGGGTCTCTTGGAGCCTCTTCCCATACCTCAGAAACCATGGAGTATGATCTCAATGGACTTTATTGTAGAACTCCCTCCGTCTGAAGACTTCACTACCATCTTTGTCGTGGTAGACCGCCTGACCAAGATGGCGCACTTTGTACCCTTACAAGGAACTCCTTCCGCTACTGAGACTGCCTCAGCCTTCATCAAAGAGGTCGTTAGATTGCACGGTATTCCTGATAGCATTATCTCCGACCGTAGGGTGCAGTTCACCTCTAGATTCTGGAGGGCCCTATGCGAAGCACTTAATATTTAACTCTGCCTCTCTACAGGTTACCACCCACAAACCAATGGACAGACTGAGAGGACGAATCAAACCCTTGAACAGTATCTACGGTGTTTTTCCTCTTTTGCTCAAGACGATTGGTTATCCCTCCTTCCGCTTGCGGAGTTCTCATATAATAATACCATCCACTCAGCAACCAAACAGTCCCCCTTTTTTGCCAATTTTGGGTACCATCCCTCTTTTCTGCCGGAAATACCTGTTGAGTCTTCTTTACCTGCTGTGCAAGACCGATTAGACTTCTTCAGTACTAACAATCAGGTTTTACAGGAGACGATCTCCAAGACCCAGGCTAGCAACAAGAAGTTTTTCGACAGAAAGCAGAGGGGTAACCTGGATTTAAAACCTGGGGACAAAGTCTGGCTGTCCACGGCAAATCTAAAGTTAAGCTGTCCTTCTAAGAAACTCGGTCCAAAATTTTTGGGCCCTTTTCCTGTCAAGCGGAGGATCAATGCAGTAGCTTTTGAATTGGTGCTACCCAAAAGCATGAAGATACATCCAGTATTCCACGTTTCTTTGTTGAAACCCACCACGCCTAATCCCTTCCCTGATCGGGTGTCTGGAACCCCTCCTCCGATTCTCATCGAAGGTAATGAGGAATTTGAAGTGGAGGCCGTGCTGGACTGTAACCAGATGCAGTTCCTTGTTAAATGGAAGGGCTACGGCCCTGAGGAAAATTCTTGGGAACCAGCTTCTGATGTTCATGCCTCAAGACTGGTACAAGCCTTCTTTCAACGCCACCCAGAAAAGAGAGACCTGAGGGGCATCTGGAGGCTGCCCCTAAGGGGGGGGGCAATGTAAGAGAACTGATAGGAACTCTCCTGCGCAGGCGCGCGTTCGCCAGCAGTCTCGGAATACTGGCGCGCGCACCCCCGGGCTGCAGCAGCCCTTCCAGAGTGCTAGTACACATGCGCGTGCGCGGGGACGACGTGCACGCGCGGGTGCGCGCCCCTAATCTCCTTTGGCGCCAGTCTGCGAGGATCTCACCTGCTGGTGGTAATGCATGTTCCACGGACTGTAGTACCGTTGTCCACCAGCGGGTGTATTCTGGCAGTGTGGGACAGGCAGCACTTCCTGCCTTCAGCTGTGTCCTGAAAACTTCCTGGTTCCTGTTATGCTGCTTGATAACCGTTGCTGACTGTGGCTTTCCCTGACTCTGTCTTTGGACTCTGAAACACTTCCTGATTACTGGCTTCTGATCCCGGCTTCCACTGACCCTGCTTCTAAATGATCCTTTGTACCGTGCCGCCTGTCTGTTGCTGAACCCTGGCTATCCTCCTGACCTCTGTTCCTGTGAGCTTCGTTCCCAGAACCTGCAAGTGGGTTGGAGTTCCCCTCAAACCTCTACCCATCCTCCAAGTGTTCCTGTGTCCGGTGCCTGTCCGGCTGTCTGGGTCTCCAAGCCACATCTGTTCCAGCAAGTCCTGCAAGCAACTTCCTCAGGCACTCGTGTTCCTCCTGGCCCTAGCCACCATCTGTTCCACCCTCAGTGGGGCTTGGACTGGAGATACAAGAGAGGCCGACCTCATCATATCAGACTCCTACCAGGTACGTGACAGACAATATGATTTTGAAAATTTGGGGTTATTAGGGAAACAAGGATCGGTGGAGACACCTTTTTCCCATATTAACTCTTACAGGAGAGAATTTCCCTTCCTAGGGGTAGATTTCCTCTCACTTCCTGTTGTCTCTTGTAAGTAGGAGTCGTTTGTAAGTCGGATGTTTGTTTGAAAGTAGGGGACCGCCTGTATATACTATATGGCCCGCCCTATATACTCTGCAGAAAATTGGGCCTTAGGTGTTGGTGGTACCAGAACACTGTAAGCCCTCACAGCTACTCTTGGTGGGCGCAGGAACGGGCCCTGCTGTGAAATATTAGATCAAAAATTATTATTACATGCCCCTGTTAAACAGGGGCAGAAAAATTGGGCCTTAGGCAGTGGTGGTGGTGGCACAACACTGTAAAGCCTCACAGTTACTCTTGGTGGGCGCAGGAACGGGCCCTGCTGTGAAATATTAGATCAAAAATTGTAATTACACGCCCCTGTTAAACAGGGGCAGAAAAATTGGGTCTTAGGCAGTGGTGGTCGTGCCACAACACTGTAACCCCTCACAGATAGTCAGGGATGCCTAACACAGGCATCCAGCACAGGGTAAACAAAACAAAAGTCTCCTGCACTCTCGGTGTATCCTCAAAACATAGGTGGCGTGGTTCTGTCTAGAGGCAAAGTCTATAATCTTGCAGCCCTCCTCAGAACAATGGGTGTTCATATGGCTAGAAAAAGAAAGAAAACAGGAGGGTGCACCGACCTAGTGTATTACCACTTACAGGTTTATTAAAATGTAAATAAAAAGCAATAGTCCTACTCACAGACAAAGCTTAAATACAAGCTTATCGGACAAGATGGCTGGAAATCTTGGCATTCACCGACAGGACTTGACAACAGGGAGGGTCGGACGATACCCCAAAAACATCCAGATGGCTTACGTTTCAGGGGCGCACCCCTTTCATCAGAGCCTAAATGGTCCGTAAAAAGCTCTCAACATGTCCTCCATTATATATGTGTGTGCCCATGTGAAGAAAGCCCCAGCTCAGGTGGAGAGCAATTAGCAAGCCCCGCCCCTTAGTGCTGGCTCGCTCCACCCATATGGACGGGGCTTGGACCAGCCCCCCCCACAGGCGGCTGCTCATTGGCAGGTCATGGTGCCTAAGGGAGGAGAGAGGGGAGGGGATAGAAAGGAGAAGGAAAAGGGGAAGAAAAAAGGGGGGAGGAAAAAGGATAGAAAAAGGGAAGGGACTGGGGAAGGGACTAGGGAGGGGAAAAGAGGGAGGGGAAAGGAATAGGGAAGTAAGGGGAAAAAAGAAAAAGGAAAAAAGAAAAAGAAAAGAGAGAAGGAAGGCACCATCAAACTACCCTCTAGTGTTGCTACCTATTGCTGGTGGACACTCTGCGCATGCCAGCCACAGCTAATAATGGCAATCACCTCTAGTGGGCACAGCTGACCAGGACTCTACAAACAAGGGGTTCACGCTGGGGGGACATCCATCTGGGCAAACACAATAGGGCCGAGATGACACATCTAAATACATGTATGTAAATGCGTGCATAGCGCATGCATAATGCACACTCACCTCAAAAGGGGGGGGGGCGTCCAACGAGGGATCCGCTCATCAGGACATGCTGCCAATGGCAGCTGAACGCTTCCCACAATGGTATAATATAGGGGAACCGGCCGTCTCCCACCCCGGAAGTGCGAGTGCCTCATGCGTTCCAACCCGCACTTCCGGGGGAGCCAAAGCGTCATATCCGCTTCCTCAATGTGCAGTATCAACACCAGGAAGTGCGGGTGTGTTGACTTTCCACCCGTCACTTCCGGTGAACCTAGAAACCTCCCCTGCTAGTCTGCAGACTGTGCAAACAAATGATGTTCCGCACAGCCGCACCGCTCCCTCTAATGGGCAATTAGACTACGGGAGGCAGGATTACCTATATATATTGCCAAAATACCAAGAGTTGCTGAACTGGCGCCCCCTTTGGTTGAAACAAAGCGGGGCAACCTATAGCAGCATTAGTAAACAGAGAAGCTAGGCCAGTTCCAAAACTATATGTGCTGCTAAGTATCACGCTGAACCAGTTGGAATGCCCTCTACACATGACCACACACACACACACAGAAGAGAGGTGCACACAGTGGGTACTAAAATAAACATAGGTGAAGACACCAGCCCAAACCCTGGGGATCAGCAATACCTATTGCTGACAAACCCCAGGTGTGCTACCAGGACACACATACTAAGGCAATGTTGTTTAAATTGTCAGTAGGCATACAATCCCCCCCCCCCCCCCATAAATAGATAAAAATATATACATATAAAACGCCTATTTTAATGAATAAAAGGACAATATAAAAAAAGATCCTATAAGTATTAATTGTATACCTATAAAAGACCATCAAAAATTGTACCTAATGGATATGCATATATGTGTACAGGTGCACCCAAAGAGCATGTACGCACACGCATGCATAGTATTAGGCGCATACGTGTACGGATAGTGTAGTGCCCACTGACCCACTGTATGCCAGACCCACGAGATATTGTCCTGCTTAGACACACATCAAGGACAACAGGAAAAAATACACATATATATATACATATACATATATATATATATATATATATATATATATATATATACATATACACATATATATCTCTCATATCCCATGGGTTTGTAGAGAGCTCACTTATTACCATTAACCAAAAAGTGATACAGTCGAGTGCATTATATTGTTAAAAAGCATCCCCCCATCTTTTTAAAAAAAAATCAAAACCAGTCAAAACCAGATACTAATATGAGGAGATGCCTATATAGGGCCCTAAGGCCTGACCAACTAGGACTACACTTATCAACAAAATATGGTTGCCTATGGGTGGCCTGGAGGCAGCACTCCCACTACATTAGACTATGTTATACTACGAGGAAATAGAGCTGCATAACATAGTCTAATGTAGTGGGAGTATAGCTGGATTAGTGTGGACAGTTTAGGGGATGGGGCTTGGCCCCTGCCCCTTGCTACGAAAACAAAAATGGTGAGGACAGCGTTTCAGCTGTCAGCTGTCCTGGTTTATGCTGGTTTTTGTAGTGCCTGTCTTTCTTCAATAAACATACATGGATTGGAGTGCGGCTGTCCTCACTATTTTTGTTTTCATTGCTATGTGCATTGCCGCCACCCTTGGTCTCTGAGAGAGAAACATCTTTCCAAAACGTAATCTGCCTGGAGCGGCAATTTCTGGTCTTCGTATTTTGGATTTTGCCCCTTGCTACTGTTATCCATTACATTTGGTATGAGTAATGGGCCAGTTTATTTTGCGCCATGGCTCATACCTTTCACGCGCTGCTATAGGTGGCGTTTGGTTTGGCAGCCTATTGTGCTGCCTCCAGGCCACCCATAGGCAACCATATTTTGTCGATAAGTGTAGTCCTAGTTGGTCAGGCCTTAGGGCCCTATATAGGGGATGCTGTTAGGATCTCCTCATATTAGTATCTGGTTTTGACTGGTTTTTATTTTTTTTTAAAAAGATGGGGGGGATGCTTTTTAACAATATAATGCACTTGACTGTATCACTTTTTGGTTAATGGTAATAAGTGAGCTCTCTACAGACCCATGGGATATGAGAGATATACTGTATATATGTGTGTGTATATGTATATATATATATGTGTATTTTTTCCTGTTGTCCTTGATGTGTGTCTAAGCAGGACAATATCTCGTGGGTCTGGCATACAGTGAGTCGGTGGGCACTGCACTATCCGTACACGTATGCGCCCAATACTATGCATGCGTGTGCGTATATGCTCGTTGGGTGCACCTGTACACATATATGCATATCCATTAGGTACAATTTTTCATGGTCTTTTATAGGTATACATTTAATACTTATAGGATCTTTTTTATATTGTCCTTTTATTCATTAAAATATTCGTTTTATATGTAATATATCGATCTATTTATGGGGGGGGGGGGGGGAATTGTATGCCTACTGACAATTTAAACAACATTGCCTTAGTATGTGTGTCCTGGTAGCACACCTGGGGTTTGTCAGCAATAGGTATTGCTGATCCCCAGGGTTTGGGCTTGTGTCTTCACCTATGTTTATTTTAGTATGTACACATTGTTTTTATTTGGTCCACTCCCCCCTTTTAGGGGGTCCCACCCACTGTGTGCACCTCTCTTCTGTGTGTGTGTGTGGTCATGTGTTGAGGTCATTCCAACTGGTTCAGCGTGATACTTAGCAGCACATATAGTTTTGGAACTGGCCTAGCTTCTCTGTTTACTAGTGCTGCTATAGATTGCCCCGCTCCGTTTCAACCAAAGGGGGCGCGTTCAGCAACTCTTGGTATTTTGGCAATATATAGGTAATCCTGCCTCCCCGTAGTCTAATTGCCCATTAGAGGGAGCGGCGGGGCTGTGCGGAACATCATTTGTTTGCACAGTCTGCAGACTAGCAGGGGAGGTTTCTAGGTTCACCGGAAGTGACGGGTGGAAAGTCAACACACCCGCACTTCCTGGTGTTGATACTGCACATTGAGGAAGCAGATATGACGCTTTGGCTCCCCCGGAAGTGCGGGTTGGAACGCATGAGGCACTCGCACTTCCGGGGTGGGAGACGGCCGGTGCCCCTATATTATACCATTGTGGGAAGCGATCAGCTGCCATTGGCAGCGTGTCCTGATGAGCGTATCCCTCGTTGGACGCCCCCCCTCTTTTTAGGTGAGTGTGCATTATGCATGCGCTATGCACGCATTTACATACATGTATTTAGATGTGTCATCTCGGCCCTATTGTGTTTGCCCAGATGGATGTCCCCCCAGCGTGAACCCCTTGTTTTGTAGAGTCCTGGTCAGCTGTGCCCACTAGAGGTGATTGCCATTATTAGCTGTGGCTGGCATGCGCAGAGTGTCCACCAGCAATAGGTAGCAACACTAGAGGGTAGTTTGATGGTGCCTTCCTTCTCTCTTTTCTTTTTCTTTTTTCCTTTTTCTTTTTTCTCCCCCCCTTCCCTATTCCTTTCCCCACGCTCTTTTCCCCTCCCTAGTCCCTTCCCCAGTCCCTTCCCTTTTTCTCTCCTTTTTCCTCCCCCCCGTTTTTCTTCCCCTTTTCCTTCTCCTTTCTATCCCCTCCCCTCTCTCTCCCTCCCACCTCACCCTCTCTCCTCCCTTAGGCACCATGACCTGCCAATGAGCAGCCGCCTGTATGGGGGGGCTGGTTCAAGCCCCGTCCATATGGGTGGAGCGAGCCAGCACTAAGGGGCGGGGCTTGCTAATTGCTCTCCACCTGAGCTGGGGCTTTCTTCACATGGGCACACACATATATAATGGAGGACATGTTGAGAGCTTTTTACGGACCATTTAGGCTCTGATGAAAGGGGTGCGCCCCTGAAACGTAAGCCATCTGGATGTTTTTGGGGTATAGTTCGTCCCTCCCTGTTGTCAAGTCCTGTCGGTGAATGCCAAGATTTCCAGACATCTTGTCCGATAAGCTTGTATTTAAGCTTTGTCTGTGAGTAGGACTATTGCTTTTTATTTACATTTTAATAAACCTGTAAGTGGTAATACACTAGGTCGGTACGCCCTCCTGTTTTCTTTCTTTATCCAGCACAGGGTAAACAGATCAGTGGGCTGCACTTAAGGAATCAGGCACCAAGTAAGTGAAAAATATATATTTATTAAAGATAAAGACACATGTGCAAAACCAAACACAGCAAACCATGAACAAGCAAGAAATACAAATATACACAGCAACCCTAAACACCTAATCTAGCTATCTAACTAATATACAGTATATACACAATGAAAGAGAACACAGATACATAAACAAAGCAGGGACGAGAGACAAGGGGAACAAGAGACTGGATGGAGGGAGCAATAAGCAAGGGGGAGCTGGAAGCAGGAATCAGGGGACAAGACTCAGGGACATGGTACAGGGAACAGAGTCCAGGACAGGGCAGGAAGCAGATCAGGAACAGATTCAAGCAACGGATCAGGTCAGGCAGGGACAAAGCTAGCAGAGAGGATACTGAAGCCTTGAGCCTCAGTGAAGGGCGGGCTTATATACTCCCAGCAGCTCACATCAGGTGCAGCTTGATCAATTAAAAGTCCATCTACTGGGAGACACCCGCTGGTGGCCACCAGAATTACACACTTTGGTGCTGAAAGCAATAGTGCCACCAGCAGGTGACCCAGGCAATAACACTGATCATGACAATACTGTTGTTGAGCGCAGTAACGAGCCCTGCTGTGGAATATTATATCAAAAATTGTAATTACAATTACATTACGGAATAGGATAGTCACTCAGCATAATAAGATAGTCACTCAGCATAGGCAGTCTTCAAGGGATCCCACATCCATAGAAAAATCAATCGGTTACATCAGCATCAGGTGCTTGGTAGCTGGTGATCCAAGACTGATTCATTTTTATGAATGTAAGCCTATCAACAGAGCCTGTGGACAGGCGCACTCTGTGGTCGGTTACAAACCCTCCAGCAGCACTCAATGTGCATTCAGAAAGAACGCTGGATGCAGGACAGGCCAGTAGCTCAATTGCATATTGAGCAAGCTCTGGCCAGTGGTCCATCCTCAAGACCCAGTAACCCAGTGGATGCTCTGTTGGAAAGGTCTCCAAGTCTGATCTTGCCCCTATATATTCCTGCACCATGTAATGCAGACGCTGGCAATGGTTGCTGGTACCGTTCAGACCTTAGCACTAAGGACTGAAGAATTGTCTGAAGGCATCTGTCAGCTGGCCACCTTCTCCACCGCTCTTTCTGTGACTGAACGAAGCCTCAGCAACACGTTGTCCAGCACCAGGAAATTGTAACCTCCCAGGCTCTGGAAACGCATTGCACAAACCTTTCTTCAAAGCCTCCTGAAGATGTTTCATCCTCTGCTCCTTCTGCGAAGGCTGGATAAGTTCTGCAACCTTACTCTTGTAACGTGGATCAAGAAGGGTTGCCAGCCATTAATGATCCCTCTCCTTGATACCACGAATCCTAGGGTCCTTTCGCAGGCTTTGCAGGATCAGGGAGGCCATGCAGCGTAAGTTTGCAGAGGCATTCGATCCTGAGTCCTCTGGGTCACTAAGGATCACATGATCCGCAACCACCTCCTCCCAGCCAAGTACAACTCCATGGGTTTCTGGGGACTGAAAACGATCCCTTGAAGACTGCTGCTGAGTGTTATCCTCCACCTCCATGCTGACACAATCCTCCTCCTCCTCCTCTTCTTCCTGTGTGTTCGTCGGGCCAGCAGGAATATTATCTGGATAAAGGGGGCCTTGAGAGGTAAGGAAGTCCTCCTCTTCCTCCCGCTGTTCTGCCTCAAGTACCCTGTCCATTATTCCACAAAGCGTGTGCTTCAACAGGAAGACAAGAGGGACAGAATCACTGATGCATGCACTGTCACTGCTCACCATCCTCGTGGCCTCCTCATATGGTGACAGGACAGTGCATGCATCCTTGATCAGTAGCCACTGGCATGGCGAAAAAAAAGCCAAGCTCCCCTGACCCTGTCCTGGTGCCATACTCACACAGGTATTCATTGATGGCCCTCTGCTGCATGTGCAGCCGCTGCAGCATTGCCAATGTTGAGTTCCACCTGGTGGGCATGTCAAAAATGAGGCGGTTCTTGGGCAGGCTGCATTCTCTTTGGCATTATATGACCGGCGGAAATGACCACAGACTTTCCTGGCCTGCCTCAGGAGATCCTGTAAGCCCGGGTACCTGCTCAAGAACTGCTGCACCACCAAATTCAGGACGTGAGCCAAACAGGGAACATGGGTCAAGTGTCCCTGTCGGAGGGCGGAGAGGAGGTTGGTGCCATTTTCGCATACAACCATTCCTGGCTGAAGTTGGCATGGCGTCAACCACCTCTGAGCCTGCCCCTGCAGAGCTGACAGAATCTCTGCCCCAGTGTGGCTCCTGTCCCCTAAGCAGACATACTCAAGCACCGCATGACATCTTTTTGCCTGAGTGCCTGCGTAGCCCCTTGAACGCCTACGGAGCACCGCTGGTTCAGAGAACAAATCTGCAGAGGAAGAGGCCATAGAGGAAGAAGAATAGGAAGGGGTGGAGGAGAGAGCTGTGGCAGAATCACCACTACTAGCATTTTTGAGGCGTGGTGGTGGAACAAGCTTCAACAATACTGAACCCTGTCCTGCATCCTTCCCAGCTGCCAGCAGAGTTACCCAGTGAGCCGTGAAAGAAAGGTAGCATCCCTGTTCATGCCTGCTGGACCATGAGTCAGCAATAATATGCACCTTACTGCTGACCGCCCTGTCCAACAAGGCCAAGACATTGCCTTCCTCATGCCGGTAAAGAGCCAGAATGGCCTTCCGGTAAAAGAAATAGCGTCTGGGAACCTGCCACTGAGGTACCGCACATTCCACAAATTCACGAAAGGGAACAGAGTCTACCAGCTGAAAAGGCAGCAATTGCAGTGCTAGCAATTCGGCCAAGCTAGCATTCAGACGCTGAGCATGTGGATGGCTGGGACCGAATTTCTTTCTACGGTTTAGCAACTGGGGTAGGGAAATTTGCCTGCTAAAATCGATGGTGGTGTACCGCTAGCAGATTTGCCGCAAGGTACTTGGGACACCTATTGCTATACCTACATTCCTCTCAGTGCAGGTTTCTGAGAGGACTGGAGGTATAGTGGGTTTGGAGATCCCAGATGAGGAGCAAGGAGAAGTCTGCCTTTTTCTATGATGTGGGTCTTTCAAGTGCTTTCAGGGAGAATGTTCTGGAAGAGGGGTAGGGCTGGGGACTTGAGTGACAGGGAGTGCATGTGAGGAGCCCTGACCAATCCCCAACTGGAATTGGCAGGGGGCAGGCCTCCTACATAAACTCAGGTCCAGCCCACTGGAGGGGAGTTGTCGGCTGGGTGAAGTGAAGAATGGAGTGTTAGACTGCAGCAGGAGGCCCACCCCCATCTGGGGGGGTGCCGGCCTCAGCGGAGAAGCTCGGGAGCTGGGAGGGAGCCTCTCCTTACACGGTATTGGAAAGGTGTCCTGGAACAGAGGAGCTGGAGAAGCAGTCAGTACACACGGTCCAGGCAAATTCTTCATGAAGGAGTCAGGGCAGGAGAAGTTTGGTGAGTAAGGCACAGTGGATATCTAGAAGAGGCATGCCAGGAGAGCTAGGTGCAAGGCCAGAGGAGAGACTGTGGGGTTTTGTGTCAAATCGCTGTGGCCTGAGGGCACAGGGTTTGCAAGTCGGGCTGGCTGGGATCAGTAGTCCATGAACCATTTAATGCTGCTAGGTGACTAGGCCATCAAGAAGGGTACTGCAGGCCCCTGGCCTACCAGGATTCAGCAAATTTAGCAACAACCAGGGATTATTCAGAGTGATCCCTGGTGCAGTCAAAGATGATGGGGCGGAAAGACTAACATGGTGACAGTGAAGTTTTGTGCAGGAGGAGAAGAGTCCTGGGAGTGACAGTCTGCAGGAGTTTGTGCAGAGGAGGAGTAACAGTCTGCAGGGGTTGTGCAGAGGAGAAAGTAAAGTTGAGACTGTCAATGTTAGAGTCCATCATTTCTTTTCCAAGCGCTTCATCTGAGTTATGCAAAGCGAAACAGATATAACAATTCTTCAAGTGAATATGGCAAATGAGATCTTTTCTTTGGGCATCCCATACCCTTTTCCCCAACCAAGGTATATCCCCCAAATAAACAAAAACAAAACACAAGCAAATGACTGTTCATTGTCTACTGTAGAGTGATGTATGGAGGTCTGGCAGCAGGGTGAACATGGTGGATGATAGTAACTAGTAGCAACCATCAGCTACATTAAAAAAAATTATACTGTATTTATGACATCATTTCCGGTGTCCTCCGTACCCTGTAGCAATATATATTTTATACATAGCTCCTAACTGTCCCTGATTTTGAGGGACTGTCCCTGATTTGGAGCAATGTCCCTCTTTCCCCCTCATTTGTCCCTCATTTTGGTCTGATCCATATAGTTGTATATAAAATGCACTTTATCTTTCAAAAACTGAAAATTTAATTCAAATACTTACCGTAATTTTCCTTTCCTGATGAGCTCCATGTCAGCACAGCTGGGTGAGGCATCGCCCACCCCCACGTGATCAGGACTTAACTATAAATTTTTCACTCACCTCAACCTCAGCGTTTCGTAACTATTACTACTTAACTGGGCGGGTTCGGTGCTGACATGGAGCTCGTCAGGAAAGGAAAATTACGGTAAGTATTTGAATTACATTTTCAATTTTCCTGACGGCTCCATGTCAGCACAGCTGGGAATTAACTAGCCAAAACAGGGGAGGGATAATGCTACACACTCCAATTCTGACTAAAACGGTAACAGAAACCATAATGCCTCTGACAAACCCAACTGTTATGAATATGAATATTTTGTATTACGGATAGTTTGAGACACCCGGCCTGCTGTCACCCTCAAGGTCTGGACCTTTCTAGTGAGAATGCCGTGACTCTCCTGGCACAGCCAGCCTTACAACCTGCAGGCCAAGGAGATGAGGTTATCAACCAAGAGATAATGATTTTACGGCTCCCAGCAAGATTATTATGTGTTCCACCTGAAAAGGACAAACAGATGTACAAAGCTCCTGATGGCAGGAGTCGCCTTGATTAAATATTTTAGCACTTAGCCCACATCCGATGGGCTAACTTTTTGAGTACTCCCCAAAGGGAACGTAGGAGGGAAACCTCTTGTGTGATATGAACTCTAAAGGTCAGTTCAGGCACACATTAGAGCATTGGCATGAGCACCATTCTGTCTGGGAAGTACGCGAGTATGGGTTCTTTAAACCCAAGGACACCAATGCTGATGTAATTGCCACCAGTAAATCAGTTTCAGCGAGAAAGTACCACAGGGTGATTGAAGGCATCCGATGAAATAACATCCATCAGCATTGGTATATCTCATTCCGGAAACAAGTTTGGGGTTTCAACCAAATTGAATCTTGAAAAAACTGTATAATTAAGCGTTGGAAGCTTGCTGAATGCCGGTGAAGACAGCGATAGCCAAAATGCATTTCTATAGCATGCTTGCGTATAGAATTAAGTCAAGCCATGCCTGTAGACATTCGAAGCAGGCTTCTTAAGAGTCCAGCGTAAAATCTTGATCAGCGAATATACTGGGTATATATGTCCTGTTCTACTATAGGCGCGCTTAGCGCTGACCTTTCTCGTTTCGTAGAACTGTTCAAATCTTCACAGAGCATTCGACATCCATTAGGCTCTGCCTCTCTCGACCCAGGCCATCAGCCTGAGCCTGTCGGATGCTGGATGAATGGGACTGGAGAAGATATGATCTACCAGGCAGAGGGCATCACTCCTTGACACTCGTCAGGATGAGTAGCGGGTACCAAAACTGTCACCTTCCCTCGCCCCAGCCTTAGCTGGAAGCTGAGAATCAGAGGGAGCAGCTGAAAAAGGTATCAGCAGTCTTGGCGATCCATTCTGCGGTCAGCACCTCCACTCCGAGCGCTTGCGGCTCCTGGGCCCTGGAATGGAACTTCAGCAACTCAGTGCCGACTGGGAATGTAAGCGGTCTACCTCTGGCAGACAAAACACCAATCTCTGTTAGTTCTCGAAAGACTCGCAGTAGTCTGGATCATCCATTGTCGTCAGACTTGACCTGGACAAATAGATTGTCTGAAGATTCTTCCGACCAGCCACATAGGTCGCAAATCGTTGGGAGGATTGACTTGGGTGAATTCTAGAATTAGAGAAAACTTCAGAAGTGAGAGACTGAGCCTTGTTTCCAGATGTAGGCCACAGTCGTTGTGCTGTCCAACTTTCCCAGGACAGGCTTACTCTGGATGAGATGACTGAAGGCTAAGAGCCTGAAAAGGTTGCCTTCAACTCCAAGATGGAGTCTTGGATCCTTGACAAAAGACCATTGGTCCTGAGCTCATTGTTACTGAAGAAGGGCTCCCCTAAACTGGCTCGTATCTGCCTGTACCACCAGATCGTCCGAGCTGCTGGGGCGAGGCGATTTCTATGGCTCAACCTGAGACGTGAAGGATGAAAGATCTCCAAATATGGCCCAAAATGCTTTCCTTAGGGGACCACGTGTCCATCCACAAGCCATCCCTATGTTCACAGAGGAACCACATAGTGTCCCTAGGGCATGTATGGGTGGCCCAATCCCAAAATAACAGAGAGCATCCTGACATGGAAGTTCTTATTGACTTCTTGGACTAAGCATTTGCTTCCTTGTCTTTCCTGGACTCCCATCCAGAAAAGCGCAGGGGCTACGCTCTCTGGCGTGAGCGTGAGCGTGGACAATAATTCTTGAGTTTTCGGTCTTCTTTAACTCAGTAGACCTTCATCTTGAGGCAGGAGGCTAAACTGGCCACTATTTAATTTAGGCTTGCTCTTCTGCGATTAAGAAAAAAATGCAGTGAGCGCGTTTGTCCTTGAGGGTCGCACCTTCTGATGGTAAGGTCATGTGGATGGCCGATCCCACAAGGGACACATACTAACCAGCGGGGTGGTCCCAACCCCTGGACCTCTATTCGTTCCAAAGGGCGTAACATCCTGCTGTGATAATATCCTCCAATCTTGACGAACAAGCACTTGATCCATTCAACATCCAGCCGTCTTTTGCAGGTATTTAAAATACTTCCAAAGTTTCACCTCTATACACAGGCATTTCACCAACCTTAGCAATATGGACACAGGTCGTCCTCTTTCTCCTGTTCAGAAGAGACTGGAGAGAGTTGATTGGACCAAGAAGGCCCTGAAAGAAGGCTGGACATTGCCAAACAGATGGTCCCCATATGAGAAGAATCTAGTCATTCCTTTAGAGTGTCTTGACCATCTGCTTAATTGTGACAACTGGTTAGGTGTCGTCATCTTTATCCTAGGTTGCTTGAACTAGGTAGCATCCTTGCCGTCTGTTTCTTTATGGAAGGATCTGAAGCGGATTGTTTGCTTGGGAAGGCTTGGAGAATTCACAGGGTGAGTGGAAACACTCTTTTAGAACGTATTGACCACATGTTTCATTAGTGCGACCACCTGTTAGGTGCCATCATCCATATCCTTGGTTGCTTCATAAAGCAGACCGTGTGCAGTCATGTCCATCCGGAAGTTTGGAGAATGGGCTGCTTCACCTGGTATGGACAGGCGGCTTCTCATTATCAGAGCAGATAACCCTTTCATATGGTGAGCCGAAAACACCCCCTTAGAGTGTATTGGCAATTTGTTTATTGGGTGTAACACCTTTTAGGTGTCACCCTCCTCCCTGGCTTGTTAAGCCAGTGGGATACATACTGTCATGCTCATCCGGAAATTTGGAACTTGTGCAGCTTCCCCTGGTGTGGACAGGCAGCTTCTCATTGTCAGAGCAGATGACCCCTTTTACAGGGTGAGCCGAAAACACCCCTTTAGAGCGTATTGGCATTTTGTTTGTTGGGTGTAACACCTTTTAGGTGTCACCCTCCTCCCTGGCTGTTCCAGCCAGTGGGATACATACTGTCATGCTCATCCGGAAATTCTGAAAATTGTCTGTTTCACCTGGTGTGGACAGGCAGCTTCTCAATGTCAGAGCAGATGACCCTTTCACAGGGTAAGCCAGGAACACCCCTTTAGAGCGTATTGGCAATTTGTTCATTGGGTGTAACACCTTTTAGGTGTCACTCTCCTCTCCGGCTGTTTAAGCCAGTGGGATAAATACTGTCATGCCTATCCGTGTATTTCTCTTATAGAGCTTGAGGAGGGATGTTTGCTTGGGAAAGTCATGAGACTGCTCCTTCATGTTGATCCATGTCTTCTTATTGAAGGGCCTGAAGCATGTTCGTTCTGAGATTGGTAAACACTAATAGATAACCTCACCACAGGGCTTGTACACCATTCAGCAAACCAACCCATAGACCCGGATCACACTGGTGCGTTTTTAACATGCGACCCGACCAGTCAAATCGCATGAAAATAATATGCGGCAATCGCACCACCCTAATCGGTGCAACGCTGCATCAGCGGCCCATGCCAACTTCAACAAAGGCAGTTTTGTACTACCTTGCGATTTCGGGTTGCGACCTATATTGACATCCGCACAGAGACTTGCACAGATGTCTCTGAAAATTGCGACCGGAACCGAGACTGACCAACGGGAGACAAAGCTGAATAGCACAGCTTTATTCCCGCAACCCAGTGCGACCCTGGACTAGGGAAAAAAATGGTTAAATGTAGTAAATAGATTGCTTAGTAACAAACCCTGAGGGGTTAAACACAGCTAGAGGGAGGCAGAAGCTTCCATCTACAGCCCTGTTAACCAGATGGAGGTTAATTTGGCTAGGATCTAATCCTGGGAATCAGGTTATGATGAAAATCGGTCAGTGGGTGAGCTGCAGTGGGTGAGCTGCACAAAGTGAAGTTACAGCTGCTGATCTCCATAATTCTGCTGGATCATCTTTGATTTCTGAAAAGCCATATATTTTTCTAAATTAGTGAAAGCCATTGATGTCAAGTTCCCTCTCTCCCAGATTTCACTGCTCTCACCTCTCGATTTGCATATGCCAAGCCCCTTATTGAATAATATGCAGTTTCCAAGACTACCACTGTTATTTAAGCTTATCTCTGTCACTCAGCTCCTATGCCCTTGATAAAGTCACATGTGGTGTGACGCAACGCGTCTGGAGGAGCTGTTTGACATCACTTCCGGTTACGGCCGTGACCGGAAGTCATTGAACTCTCTTTGTTTTTTGGCGTTTTTTTAGCTGTTTTTTTACTGTTTGTGCCGTTTTAATAATAAACGCAAGATTTTTTAAACTTTAATGCACTATGGAGATTCCTTTTGTTTGCTCTTGACTGCATGGTTCTGGAGATACCACCCCCAAAGGAAAAGAGGTTGAGAGAAACCAGATGAAACCGGATGAACAGCCGCAGAGATCCCTTGTTCTGACACCTGGAGGAGGATATAACAACCGTGCCCAGTGACCGGTATTCCTTGATGCACCACTAGACCCATTGGGGTCTTCCCATAAGGTAAGAGGCCAGTACGACTGGGGGAGGATTTCAGAAGAACATCTGCACTTCCACTTTACTTTTAACGCCATTTTGGTAAGCGCATTAGTACCTCACCAAATATTAAGTGTGATGCGTGTTGCCACACATGCGTTGCTCTGTGTTTTTAAAACGCACAACAAAGTGCCTGTTTTCTGTGCTGGTTGCATTCAGAAACATATCATTCATTGCTGCACATTTTTGAAACACACCGCAAAGCATACGTTTGTTTATTTCAGGATGCCGTACGTTTGGAAACAGGCAGATGCAAACGAAAGGTAACGCAAATGTGATTTTGGCAAAGTGTGCATTTTCTTGCAGGTTGTCATGCGCTCCGAAATGTGCAGATGAGAATGCAGCCTAAATGGTAATGAAAGTGCGACTTGAATTGCCGCGCATATTAGAAACGCATATCAAAGCGTGTGTTATCTATGCGGGTTGCCATGCATTCAGAAACACGCAGATGCAAACCCAGCCTAAATGACACTGTGAGAGCAACGCATGTTTGGGGGGCATAGCCATGTTTTTTTCTGTGTGGGGTGCGTGATGCAAGCATGCATGAGTGCCCTCTTAGCAAGCAGAAGTGGGGGAAGAGGAAGCTCAGGGCTGCTCTCAGCAAAACCATTGCACAGAGCAGGGAAGTATGACATGTTTATTATTTTTTAGAAATGTATAACATTTGCCTTAGAATCACTTTGATTTTCTGACTGAAGTTCCACTTCCTGCTTGTTCCCTCTTCACTGCAGAGAGGATGGAGTGTAGATGGGGATAACACAATTCTATTCCTCCCCCAATCACAACCCATCTGAAGGCCCAGAAACACCCACAGTAACCCTTATGCTGCGTACACACGACCGTTTTTAATGTCATTGAAAAAAACAACGTTTTTCTCGACGTGATTCTTCTCAAGCCTGCCTTGCCTACACACTATCGTGGAAAAAAATGCTCAAGCAAAGTGCGGTGACGTACAACACGTATGACGGCACAATAAAGGGGAAGTTTCATTCTGATGGCGCCACCCTTTTGGCTGCTTTTGCTGATTTCGTGTTACCGCGTGTTAGTAAAAGTTTGGGAAGAGACGATTTGCGCTTTTCAGTCTTCGTGCTTTAAAGATCGTTTTCTGGAGTTCAGTTTGTGCTTGTGGGTTCGTATCTGTCTTTCAGTGCTTGTAGTCAGTTCGTATCTGTTTTTGCAGTGCGTTCTTGTCCGCTCGTTACTGTTTTTCAGGTCGTTCTTCAGAGGCCTTGCTGTTCTTCAGTGCGTTCTTTTAGTTCGTTCTGATTAGACGACCGTTTTGTAGCCATGTTGCGGGTACGTTCTTGTCGCCGAGATCGTGCTGTGCTTGCTTCTGGGCTTGTTGCTATATCCCAGATCCGGTCCATGAACAGGGTGAGGAGGAGTTCTTGGACCAAGAATTGGTTGCTCCAGCGGGACCAATTCTGTCACATGCCTCTGCTGCGGGAGATCCAGGAGAATAACCCTGATGACTACAAGAATTTTCTTAGGATGTCTGACCCCGTTTTTCAGCAGCTCTTGGCTTTGGTGTCCCCTTATATCACCAGGCAGGACACCGTTATGCGGGAAGCCATCACTGCTGAGCAGTGGCTAGTTGCTACGTTGCGCTACCTGGCAACAGGGAGAAGCTTGCAGGACCTCAAGTTCTCGACAGGCATCTCCCCCCAGGCTCTGGGCGTCATTATCCCAGAAAATTATATATGGGATATACTGCGCTGTGCAATAAGTGAACACAAAAATTAGCTGCCAACACAGCTGAGACAAAGCAAAAACTGGTGAATATGAAAAAGTGTAGCGCTTATTTTTGTGAAAGAGTCAGTTACCAACACATATCAAATGTTGCAAACATGCATATATATTAATTTCAGTGACACCAAGTGACTGAGTGTGATCCGTGAAAAAAATATTATATGTACCAAATAAATCAGAACGAAGCAGTCCTCTATTGTGACCACACACAAATGACAGTCCAAAAGTGTAGAAAAAACTGCAAGGTTGAAATAAAGAGTCCCACATGGATATGACCCTCTCTGTGAAAGGATAGAGACACCACCACCGATATAAGGAGGAGGCTTACCAGATGGTATTGACTTGGTAAGGTGTATACCACCCAAGTCAAAACAGGCTTAAATAATCAGTCAGCAAGGTGTATCCAGCTGGTCCTGAATCCACATATCAGTCGGCACCGCAAATTCCCGTAAACACCAGGAAGTGTGAATACATATAGTCTTGTTGGAGCCAGAGATACGGTAACCACATAACATGCGTAATGGGAAAAAAACTCACATAGTGTGATACCGTACAAGGAAGTATTTATTAAAAAAGATTAAAAAATGTACACTCACATTTGGAAGAACATCATAGGCATATCACAAAATGCAAGAGCGATGTGTGTGAATGGGTCCACCCGACGCGTTTCAACTAAAAAGTCATCATCTGGGGTCCCACCCCATATTCACACTTCCTGGTGTTTACGGGAATTTGCGGTGCCGACTGATATGCAGATTCAGGACCAGCTGGATACACCTTGCTGACTGATTATTTAAGCCTGTTTTGACTTGGGTGGTATACACCTTACCAAGTCAATACCATCTGGTAAGCCTCCTCCTTATATCGGTGGTGGTGTCTCTATCCTTTCACAGAGAGGGTCATATCCATGTGGGACTCTTTATTTCAACCTTGCAGTTTTTTCTACACTTTTGGACTGTCATTTGTGTGTGGTCACAATAGAGGACTGCTTCGTTCTGATTTATTTGTTACATATAATATTTTTTTCACGGATCACACTCAGTCACTTGGTGTCACTGAAATTAATATATATGCATGTTTGCAACATTTGATATGTGTTGGTAAATGACTCTTTCACAAAAATAAGCGCTGCACTTTTTCATATTCGTCATTATCCCAGAAACCTGTTCTGCCATAATCCAAGTCCTGCAGGAGGACTATATTAAGGTAATTTTTCTCCTTTAACATCACATTCTATGTATTTTATGCTTGCTAATGTATAGTATTTTTTTAAACAGTCTCTAATTACCATGATTGTAATATGCTGTGAATGTCCCCTTTGTCCCCATGCATGTTGTAAGCTTTTAATGCTCCATTTTTTGGGCCTACATGCATTTTTCCAAAAACCAACCTCTCCAGCATTCTATCCTGGGCCCAAACACACCTAGCCTAGTCACTTCCCAATGTTTTTTGTCAGCTCCATTGTAGTGCTTAGCTTGACCCTCCCCCCCCCCCCCAAATGTTTTTATTTTATATAATTTTAAAAAATTCTGACATAGTGCTAGAGCCTTTATTTATGATGTCCCCAACTCATCTCAACCCCCCCCCCCTAAAAGAATTTCATTGGTCCATCAGAGGGGGTGATGAATCAGATTTGTTGGTCATTTTTAGCTCTTATTAAAGGGGAGCTCCACCCTAAAGTGGAACTTCCGCTCATCGGAACCCTCCCCCCCTCCGGTGTCACAATTGACACCTTTCAGGGGGAGGGGGGTGAAGATACCTGTCTAAGACAGGTATTTTCACCCACATCCGGGAGTCCTCTCTGCGGGAAATCTGCGGGAGACACGTCACTTCCTGCAGAATACCCGTAGTGTTCTGGGAGACACTCGGCTCCCCGAACACAGGAGGACAAGTCAGAACGGCGCAGCGCGACTCGCGCATGCGCCGTAGGGAACCGGGCAGTGAAGCCGCAAGGCTTCACTTCCTGGTTCCCTCACCGAGGATGGCGGAGGGGGCAGCAGAGTGACGAGCGATCGCTCATCCTCTGCTGCGGACGTCGCAGGACTCCAGGACAGGTAAGTGTCCAAATATTAAAAGTCAGCAGCTGCTGTAGCTGTAGCTGCTGGCTTTTAATAAAAAAAAATTGGCGGAGCTCCGCTTTAAAATACTCCTTCCAAATTAATGTTATACTGATGTTTTGCCAAGAAGGTTTTGTGATAATCTTCTTGTAATGTTTAGGTATCAAAGTATTAATTGTTTTTGTTTGACTCCACATTTCCTTTCGACGCCACAGGAATGGCAGAATGTGGCATCTGAGTTTTCTCAGCAGTGGAACTTTCCAACTGTGGAGGAGCCATTGATGACAAGCACGTCCGCATCGTGCCACCACCCCATTCGGGATCCTTTTATTTTAATTATAAAGGGTTCCACAGTATTGTGCTGATGGCGGTGGTGTCTGCCAATTATGAGTTCCTTTATGTTAACATTGGGAAAAATGGGCGGATGTCTGACGGTGGAGTTTTTGCCCAGACAGAATTCGCCCACCGGCTTCAATCAGAGGACCTGGCATTGCCACCTGCGGCAGAGAATGAAGATGGACTACCCTTTGTTTTCATCGCAGATGAGGCGTTTGCGCTCAGTCCCCATTTGATGAGGCCTTTTCCACAAAGGACCCTCACCCCTGAGAGGAGGGTCTTTAATTATAGGCTGGCCAGAGTGGTAGAAAATGCCTTTGGCATCATGGCCAGTCGTTTCCGCCTTTTTCTGACCTCTCTAAACATGGCGGAGTACAAATGGAATCATATAATAATGTGCTGTTGCATACTCCACAATTTTTTAAAAAGACATTCAAATAATTACCTTTCTTCAGTTGCCCTTCAGGCCACACAGTTCTCTGATGGACCATTGCCAGCCCAGGTAGCTGACCCTACAGGCTTGGCCCCCCAAAGCAGGCGGGATATGCACCAACGCTATGTAGACTATTTTATGGGTAGGGGGGCCATTGCAATGCCTGATAACATTTGAAAATTTCTTGGGAATAAAAATATAATTTATAATGAAAACATCTTGTTTGGTTTTATTTTGGTTGATTTGATCTCTCTCCTAGGTCAGTGATGGTGAACCTTGGCACTCCAGATGTTTTGCAACTACATTTCCCATGATGCTTAACTCCACTGCAGAGTGCCTGAGCAACATGGGAAATGTAGTTCAAAACTATCTTGGGTGCCAAGGTTCACCATCACTGTCCTAGGTTATCCTAGTGCAGTTGTAGTGCCATGTTTATTTTTCAGAAGTAAATTACCATCATTGTCAGTGTAAACACACCCATTTTTTTTTTTTTGCTGGGGGGGGGGGGGGGGCAACATTGATATAAGAAACCACACATTGTTGATTCAAAACTAATTTTTATTGGAGCACAATATTTTGTTTATTTTTATATAAATACAAAATGGTATATTTTTCATATTTTTTGGTATTTTTCTTGCTAAAACACATGAACCATATGTAACTAGTAAAGTTCAACATGTACAATAGTACTTCAAACAATTAAAACCTTACAAAACCAAATCTCAAAACAACAAACAAAAAACAAAATAACATTTTAGCCCATATAAAAGATTTAAACCCTCCCAAGAACATCTCTTATTTTTTTGATTCTTTGCTCAAGCTGCTTGCTCTTTTGCCTGATCTGGAGCAAGTTTTCATTCATTTGATCCAGGTCACGAGAGCAGACCATAAGTTCTTGGATCACCATCTGGGCTCTGTGACTGTTGAATGTTGCTTGGGCCGCAGTCAGAAAAGCACCTTTAACTTAGAAAAAAAACATGTCTTATAAATATGCAGGCCTACATCTATTACCTGAGGCTGTGGTGTATGACACTGACCTGTTGTGTTGCCATTTTCCACTTCTTCCTCCACATCCTGCGGTTGTGGGTCTTGGGTTAGTGGTGTGGGGTTCCTAGCCTCCTGTCTTGAAGCTCTTTGAAGCCCTATGAGATTGAACCCAAAGGAAGACTCATTCTTTGGAAGTGTGGTACAATTGTCTTTTTTGTTAATAGTTCTAATCTGAACACATGATTGTATCCATTACCAAAGCTGGTAGATTGATCTATTTTGGTCAGGTTTCACACATGGAAACATACCAAGTATCCACTGGATCACCTGTGTGTGACACCATAAAAAGGTTGTTCTTGTGGCCCACACTTGTGCTAATGAGTCCAGATGTGTAAGCAGCTGCTGAGCATACTCTCCTAACCGTACACTGAATCCAGTTACATTAGTTAGATATAGTTACCAACACATATACACAACCATGTTTCAAAAATATTCTCACATAAACAGTTCAAGATGTCAAGTTTCATGTTCTTGGGCACAAAAATCAGTCGTAGTCATCGTTCAATCGTTCACTAAATAACGATGTTTTGGTCTGATACAGTGTTAACTACATTTGATCATTCCTAAATAGGCATGTAGCGGGGTCTCCTTTAAGGCCCCTGGACTACGTTACCCCGAACCCCGTTCAGCACCCAGGGTGCATTTGGCCACCGCAGAGACTCAAGGGTGGGGCTATTAAAGAAGGGGGTGAGGCTAAGCTCGGCCTCTTTGGACACCGCGCCGCAAGCAATAGGACTCCCTGTGCGGATCCGCTGCTGTTAAAGGCCTGAAGCCGGGGCCTTGCGTACCTTCCAAAGAGCCTTCCACCCCACCGCAGAGCCTAGGTGGCACCTGTTCCTGTTCAAGTTGCTGACATCAGTTGGACCGGAGACCCGGCCGTTGGAGAACACTGTGTGCGGATACACAGAAGGTGGAGGCCCGGACTGGGATCGCATCCGGAGGGGTGAGCGAGCACTTGCTCACTACATTAGCTGTACTCTGTTGGGTCTAGTGACTGCCTTGGTCTTTTTCCTTTTACATTTACTATCCCACTGGAGACTAGCGGGGGAACTGAGTTGCATAGTCTCCGGTGAAGTGTTCTCATTTGTGAATTAACCTTGGATTACAAATATTGTTTCCTGAAAGTGCACCACCGTTCAAGTTGAATGCAAAGAAATTGTTTCATAAAGGACTGAGGTTTATCTGAGTCAGACCTGACCTAGGGGGGTTAAAACTTTATTGGGTGTGCCATATTGCGCATAAGAAAATAAGGATAGTTGCACGTGGCGGGTGATCACTCTGCACTATCACTTATAAATATGTTTATTGCTGCAGGGCTCTGCATGTATGTTATGTGATGTGTTTAATCCTGACCTTTATACTAAAGTAAATCTAGTTATACTTTAACCCCTTGTATCAGTGTTATTCTTGCAGATAGTAGTTACCTATCAATACTGCTAGATTGTGTATAATCAGGTATAGACCGTTACAAGGTAATATTCCCTAGACTAACTGTGCCAGCAGGGGTTGAGTAGATTGTCGGGGGTTGGTGGTGCTGTATACAGGGCCCGAAACAAAAATCCAGTGGCTCTCTTAACTGGGGGTAGCGCTACACATGGGGGCTCTCGAGTCCGGGATTCCTGATACAGTAAGCAACGCGCCAAAAGTACCGGCATGGACTCACTGGAAGTAGAACAGTGGTGCACGGTGGCTGGCACCGATTCAGCCGCGGCAGTAGTTATTGAACTCCCGGGGATCTGGCAAGAAGTAAAACAGTTAATAATGTCACTGTCCCCACACCAGAAAGCATGGGTGATGGATGTCAGGTCGAATTCTTCGCTGACCCACGCACTAATAGAATGGAAGAATGAAATCCCAGAGCATTTCAAAAGTCCAAGCATAAAAGCAATGGATGATCAGACCTATAGCTTAATACATGCGCTGCCAGTCAGGGGATGATGGTTTCAGACACCAAAACTGTCACCTCCACAGATATCTCCACCGCAGTCCCCAAAAGCAGGAAAGCAGAAGGCTAAAGAGAGTCCCGGGTCACCACCGGCCACCCTCAGCGCAGAGTTGTGAGCGGTCCTGGGGGAGATTGTAGCCCAGTGTAAGAAGGACCCTACAGACTACCCGATGTCGGGATACAGGAAACTTAGGATATTTTCTGGAAGGAAACCTGTACCTTCGGGGGAAGAGGGATTTGAGGAGTGGCTAGACGGTGCCACTCAGGCTTTAGAAGAATGGGAAGTCCCAGAACACCGAAAGAAACAGAGAGTCACTGAAAGTCTGAAGGGGCCTGCCTTGGAGGCCATACGTAACCTCAAGCTGAGCAAGAAAGACTGTGATGCACAGGATTATCTGGACATTCTGCAGAATGTGTTCGGTGGAACAGAAAAAGTCACTGAACTCACTTACCAGTTGGAACACTGCTACCAAAAGACAGGGGAGAAGCTGTCAGAGTTCATGAGGCGCCTGGATAAGATCCTGCATAAAATTCTACTGAAGACGGGGATCGACCCAAAGAAGGTGGATGAGGCCCGTGTTCAACGGGTGTTGAGGGGAGCTCAGCCCCTGGACCCCATCGCATTGGTGTTACGCACCCGACAGGACGGGAAGAGCCTGGAGTACCCCGACTTGATCTGAGTGGTCAGAGAAGAAGAGGCTTTGTTGGAAGACAAAAGGAGGAGCCAACCAATCCTCCGGCGGTGATGGTCAGGACGGCCATGACCCTCGAAAGAGACTCAGAGGTGGATACCTTGAAGTCACAGATGTCCCAAGTATTGGGGATGCTGACCTCCCTGATGGCCAAGGATCAAAGGGTACCAGAGAGGGAAAGTCCGAGGAGGGAACTGTTTCCAAACACCTCAGCGCCAGCATCCCTGCAAGATTGGGGGATGCGATTTGCTTCAACTGTGGAGGAGCTGGTCATGTCGCCAAAGTGTGTTCCAATCCAAAGAAGAAGAAGATGAATAACCGCAAGCCGCCGGAAAACTTCAGCGGGCCCCGGTTAAGGAGTCAACCGGGTGCCCATCATCAGTGAGCTCCAAACTGAAGGAGAAGTACAGGAAGAGAGAGGACAAAACCCCTCAGAAGAAACAGTGTTCCCCAGCGGGAATATACACCAAAAAAAGAGAATAGTGTCCCTCAGCGGGTAGTTACACCCATTAAGAGGAGGGAGATCAATGCATACCAAGCCCAAGAGAGACTAAAGTCCAAGGAAAAATTGAAGAAAGAGAGTCCAAAAGGGAAATGCAAAGATCATAAGAAAGAGACCCCTTCGAAGCAGTACCCAGAGAAGCTGATAGGCCCCTCCCCCATAGTACCTGTTCAAGTGGAGGGAGTCTACACAAGAGCCATATTGGATACTGGGGCACAAGTGACCCTGTTGTACAGGGACTTTTATGACAAGCATCTAAGTCACCTACCCATCCAGAAGATTGAAGAGTTTGAAATATGGGGAATTGGGACCCGGAGCTTCCCTTATGATGGCTATCTGCCCATAAAACTGACCTTTGACCCATCTGTAGCCTGGAAGGCTGAAATGTTCGACACCCTTGCTGTCGTATGTCCCTGACCGCCTGGAGCTAACAAGAGCTCCATGATAATAGGGACCAACACGGACCTGGTTTGGAGACTCTTGGCCCCTCTAGTATGGAAGAAGGACCCCACGGTCACCAAGATTCACCCAATGCTGAAGACAGCCTATCAGCGACTGATCTTGGAGCAGAGAGCCCCCAGAAGTGGGGGTGGGGATGGTCTGGAGGCTGGGAAGGAGAGGAATAGTGCTGCAGCCCGGTGAAGTAACCTGTCTCAGAGCCACAGTGAAGCTCACTTGGGAACAGCCTGGGCCTTTCATCATGTTGGAACCTGATCCAAGGGAAGAACACAAGGGCTTAGAAGTAGTCCCAGAAGTGGTCCCATTGAGGGCCTTGAAGAAGGCACACTGTAAAGTACCTGTGAGTGTCAGGAATACTACAGATGGCCCCATGGAGATCCCAGATAGGATGTTGCTGGGCCAGGTGAGCCCTGCTACCCCAGTTGTCTTGTCGGATGTGGAGAAGACAGAGGGAGAAAGGACTATTTGGGAGAAGCTCTGCATGGAGAACCCAAACCTGTCAAGGGCTTGGAAAGAGAGAGCCAAGGCCCAGTTGACCAAGTGGAGAAGGATCTTTTCCCAAGATGAGTTCGATGTGGGGTGTGCGAAGAGTGCCACCCACCGAATCCGCCTCCAGGAAGACAAACCCTTCAGGGAGAGGGTCCGGCGAGTCCCATTGGCAGACCTCGAAGACTTGAGGGAGCAGCCAGCCAAGCTCAAGCAAACCGGTGTTATCAGGCAGTTTAGAAGTCCCTATGCCTCTCCGATAGTGGTGGTCAGGAAGAAGAATGGGTCGTTGAGGCTATGTATAGACTACAGGACTCTCAACAGGAGAACCATACCCGACCAGTATACCACCCCGAGGATAGAGGATGCCTTGCAGAGCTTGTCTGGAGCAAGGTGGTTCAGTGTAATGGATCTCAAGAGTGGGTACTATCAGATCCCCATGCATCCAGAAGATAGGGAGAAGACAGCTTTCATAACTCCAGTGGGGTTCTTTGAGTTTGACAGGATGCCCCAAGGCCTGTCTGGAGCTCCGTTCACCTTTCAACGCCTGATGGAAAAGACTGTGGGAGACATGAACCTCATCGAAGTCCTTGTATACTTAGATGACATCATCATCTTTGGAAGAACCCTGGAGGAACATGAGGAGAGACTGGAGAAGGTCTTGAGAAAACTCAGTGAGGAAGGACTCAAGCTTTCACCCGAAAAATGACAGTTCTATCAGTCATCCGTTAACTATCTGGGACACATAGTGTCCGAAGAGGGGGTAGCCACAGACCCCGAAAAGTTGGAGGCAGTCACCTCCTGGCTAAGGCCCACCACTGTGACAGAACTCAGATCCTTTTTGGGATTCTGTTCCTATTACAGGAGGTTCGTGGAAGGGTTTGCCTGGATTGCCAAACCACTGAATGAACTGCTCAAGACGGAAGGGGAAGAGGATGACTCGGGCCCCAGGAAGCCGGGGGAGTCAGTCAAAGACCAGTGGAACCAGAAGTGTGAAGAGGCCTTCCAGATGTTGAAGAAAAGCCTAACCACTGCCCCTGTCCTGGCTTACGCAGACCCAAATAAGCCGTATGAACTCCATGTGGATGCCAGTCATGATGGCCTGGGAGGAGTGCTCTATCAGGAGCATGAGGGGCAACTGCGACCCGTTGCATATGTGAGCAGGAGCCTGACCCCCTCAGAAAATAACTATCCCACTCATAAGTTGGAGTTCCTGGCCCTCAAATGGGCTGTAGTCGACAAGCTCAAAGACTATCTGTATGGGGCGGAATTCACTGTGAAAACTGACAACAACCCCCTTACTTATCTTTTCATCAGAGCAAAGTTGGATGCCACGGGACACAGATGGCTGGCAGCCCTGTCTGCTTTCAATTTTAGTTTGAAATATAGACCTGGAGCTGGAAATCGAGATGCGAACGCCTTGTCAAGAAGATCTCATGCCCTCACCAGCAGTACAGAAGACTGGACCCAAATGGCACCCGACGGGGTGCGGCCCCTTTGTCAGGGGGCTGAACTCCAGGCCAGTGGCAGGTCAAGAGCAGAAGAGATAGGGGTCACTGTAGTAGGGGTCCCCAAACAATACTGTGGGGTAACCCAGCTGGAGGAGGCTGACTTGCCAAAACTGTCAAAGAAGGAGCTGAGGTGCGACCAATTGGAAGACCCCATGGGGAAATTGGTCCTGGAAGCCCTGGAGAGTCGGGATTCAGATAGACTCTTGCGCCACCCTTCAAAGGAAGCTTGTTTGCTGAGGAAGGAGTGGGACAGGCTGCAGGTGCACCAGGGTGTGGTCTACCGAAGGGGCCCCTCTGATGACCTAGAAGATAAATGGCAACTGTTTCTACCCGAGAAACATTGAGAGACCGTCCTGGTCTCCCTGCATGACAATCATGGCCACTTGGGAGCGGAAAGGACCTTCCAGCTTGTTAGGAGCCGGTTCTATTGGCCCTGCATGAGGGCCGAAGTCGAGGAATACTGCCACTCATGTGCACGCTGCATCCAGAGGAAGACTTTACCCCATCAAGCTGCCCCAATGGGCCATCTGCAAAGTCAAAGCCCACTGGATTTGGTATGCATTGATTTTCTCTGCCTCAAACCCAACTTGAGCGGACTAGGAAATGTTCTGGTGATAACCGACCATTTCACCCGGTATGCCCAGGCCTTTCCGACCAAAGACCAGAAGGCTTCCACTGTAGCCAAAGTACTCATGGAGAAATACTTCGTACACTACGGGCTACCACAACGGCTCCACTCAGATCAAGGAAGGGACTTTGAAAGTCGGCTGATTCGGAAGCTCTTGGTTTCCTTAGGAGTCAAGAAGACCCGAACCAACCCTTACCATCCACAAGGTGATGCTCAGCCGGAGAGGTTCAACCAAACCCTGCTCAACATGCTAGGGACCTTAAGTAGTGAAAAGAAGCAGCATTGGAGCAAACATATAGCAGCAATTGTACATGCATACAATAGTACCACAAGTGACGCTACAGGGTACTCACCCTATCGACTTATGTTCGGAAGAGAAGCAAGACTACCGGTAGATCTGGCCTTTGGTACCTCCATAGACCATTGCTCGGGCGCTTCCCACAAGGGATATGTAGATAGGCTCAGACACAGTTTGAAGTTGGCCTATAAGCAAGCACAAGCAGCCTCAGATCAAAGGGGAGCCTGCAACAAGAAAAACTTTGACTTGAAAGTCCGGATTCAGGATCTACAACCTGGGGACATAGTGCTGCTACGGAACTTGGGGGTCCCTGGAAAGCACAAGCTTGCAGACAGATGGAGACCTGAACCCTATGTTATTTGCAAGAAACTGCTGGGCCTACCTGTTTACCGACTAAAGCCAGAAGGAAAGGTGGGGCCTTTAAAGACTTGGCATCGGAACCACCTACTCCCACTTGCCGAAGCAGTTCGATTACCCCCTGCAAGGGATTCTCCTGAGCCAACTTCCATCCTGGATACTCCCAAGCCAAGCACTCAGTCCCAGACTCCTCGGATTGAAGAATCAGATGTCTCTGAGCTAAGTGAGGATGAGAGAGAGGAACTCGATTGGCTATGGCCTTCCCAAGTCCCAGAAACTTCTGCTATAGATCTTCCACCTACTGAAGACACCATAGACAGTACACTGAATGCAGAAGCTACCGAGTTCGTCCCGTCTAGCCCTTTGTCAGATTCTTGGGAAGATGCCTGTGACCTACTCTTGGAGGAGGATCCGAGGGATTCCATGTATCTTCCTGCTCCTGAGTCAAGTGCCCCAGAACCAGTGGAAACTCCAAAGACGGTTCCAGAAGAGGAACCTGTGTTACCTAAACCAGAAATTCCAAGAGAACAAAGGCTGAGAAGGGCCATAAGGCCTCCCCGAAAGTTGACTTACCCACAGATGGGGAAGTGCTCGGAGGACACTGTAGTTACTGCCAGGAGGAGTGTGGAAGACCCTGATCCCTCCACTGTTCATTTAGTGGGGGCAACCCCAACTCACCCGCTGGCACAGCTAGGCAGGCCACTACTGACAGTGTGACCTGTGGGCAAGGGAGTTTGCCCCCTTGTTTTTGGTGGGAACTTCCTCTGCCGACATCATACGCATCTTTGTCTCATGTTGTGCGTAGTGTGTGTTAACAGTTATATTTGGGGACCAAAGAGTTTAAGTGGGGGGAGTGTGTAGCGGGGTCTCCTTTAAGGCCCCTGGACTACGTTACCCAGAACCCCGTTTGGCACCCAGGGTGCATTTGGCCACCGCAGAGACTCATGGGTGGGGCTATAAAAGAAGGGGGCGAGGCTAAGCTCGACCTCTTTGGACACCGCGCTGCAAGCAATAGGACTCCCTGTGCGGATCCGCTGCTGTGAAAGGCCTGAAGCTGGGGCCTTGCGTACCTTCCAAAGAGCCTTCCACCCCACCGCGGAGCCTAGGTGGCACCTGTTCCTGTTCAAGTTGCTGACATCAGTTGGACCGGAGACCCGGCCGTTGGAGAACACTGTGTGCGGATACACAGAAGGTGGAGGCCTGGACTGGGATCGCGTCCGGAGGGGTGAGCGAGCACTTGCTTACTACATTAGCTGTACTGTGTTGGGTCTAGCGACTGTCTTGGCCTTTTTCCTTTTACATTTACTATCCCACCGGAGACTAGCGGGGGAACTGAGTTGCATAGTCTCCGGTGAAGTGTTCTCATTTGTGAATTACCCTTGGATTACAAATATTGTTTCCTGAAAGAGCACCACCGTTCAAGTTGCATGCGAAGAAATTGTTTCATAAGGGACTGAGGTTTATCTGAGTCAGGCCTGACCTAGGGGGGTTAAAACTTTATTGGGTGCGCCATATTGCGCATAAGAAAATAAGGATAGTTGCACGTGGAGGGTGATCACTCTGCACTATCACATATGAATATGTTTATTGCTGCAGGGCTCTGCATGTATGTTATGTGATGTGTTTAATCCTGACCTTTATACTAAAGTAAATCTAGTTATACTTTAACCCCTTGTATCAGTGTTATTCTTGCAGATAGTAGTTACCTATCAATACTGCCAGATTGTGTATAATCAGGTATAGACCGTTGCAAGGTAATATTCCCTAGACTAACTGTGCCAGCAGGGGTTGAGTAGATTGTCGGGGGTTGGTGGTGCTGTATACAGGGCCCGAAACAAAAATCCAGTGGCTCTCTTAACTGGGGGTAGCGCTACAGGCATGTTCAAATTTAGTTAACACTGTATTAATAATAAAACATTGTATTCTTGCTATTGAACGAAGATTTCTACGATCGATTATTGTGTCCAAGAACATGAAACTTGACATTTGAACAGTTCAAGATGTCAATTTTCATGTTCTTGGGCACAAGAATCACAGTCGTAGGAATCATCGTTCAATCGTTCACTAAATGAGGATGTTTTGGTCTGATACAGTGTTAACTACATTTGATCATTCCTAAATAGGCATGTTCAAATTTAGTTAACACTGTATTATAAAAAAAAACATTGTATTCTTGCTAATGAACGAAGATTTCTACGATCGATTATTGTGCCCAAGATCATGAAACTTGACATCTTGAACTGTACTACATTAAATAAAAAGCACATGCAGCACCACGCTAGTAGTAAAAATCTGAGTAACTGTAAATCTACTTACTTTTTCTGATCACCTTTTTGATTTTCCTGTATTGCTCCGGCTCCCTCAACTTGATGTCAGACCATTTTTTTCCGGAGCTGTTCTTTGGATCTGCAAACCCCAAATTTCCTGTACAGACTTTTCACCACTTTGTCCATGATTTTAGCCTTCACCTGATTTGGCTTTTTGTATGGGCATCGTAATCCTCCCTCCTCAATATTGCCACCATTTCCACCATCTCCTCAAATGCCATGTTTGTGGCCTTGTATCTCCTGGATGTGGTCTGGGGTTCTTCCACACTTTCCTCCTCATATCGCAGAGTCTCCGCCATGTTGTGTATCAGGACGAGAGAGAAGGGGCGGGGAAAGTAGTATAACGAACGTCAGGGGCGGGGAAAGCATGCGGAGCTTCACGCATGCGCACTGTATATAACGGAAAACTACGTTCAGTGAGTGGAAGAAGGTTGGAAGCAACGAACGTGTTGATCGAGGTTACGTAACATTTTTCCTACTTGATGAGTTTAGAGGGTTTTTTTTTTGGAAGGGGCCCAAAGGTCCCCAGGGGCCCGGAGTTCCCCAGGGCCCCGAATGTCAACCCCCCTTTTTTTTTTATTAATTTTTTTTATTTATTTATGTTATTTTTTATTTTATTTTTTGTAAGGGGCCCAGAGGTCCCCAGAGGCCCGGAGGTCCCCAGGGCCCCGGATGGCAATCTCCCTTTTTTTAATTTATTTTTTTAATAAAGGACTTTCCCAATGGTGTCTGTGGTTTAATTTTTCAATTTTTGAAACTTTCTTGGTGAAATGGTAGGGGTACAATGTTCCCCATTACCAATTCACATGGGGGGGCGGGATCTGGCGGTCCCCTTTGTTAAAGGGGTCTTCCAGATTCCGATAAGCCCCCCGCCTGCAGACCCCCACAACCACCGGGCAAGGGTTGTGGGGATGAGGCCCTTGTTCCCATCAACATGGGGACATCCTCCCCATGCTGGGGGCATGTGGCCTGGTACGGTTCTGGAGGGGGGGCGCTCTCTCATCCCCCCTCCTTTACTGCGGCCTGCCAGGTTGCGTGCTCGGATAAAGGGTCTGGTATGGATTTTTGGGGGAACTCCACGCCATTTTTTTAACAAATTTGGGGTGGAGTTCCCCTTAAAAACCATACCAGACCTGAAGGGCCTGGTATGGATATTTGGGGGGAACCGCACGCATTTTTTAAAATTATTTAAGAATTACTTTTCTATGTATTGCATTTGCCGGGAGCCAACAATTCATTATAGCCTCGAGTGATTTTTAAAGGAATTTTTTTCCTTCACAAATGACACTTTGTGAAGGGACAGTTCTAGGTACTCCATTACTTTTTTAGAGCCATTTTAGTCCTCAGAAGTTCGGGTCCCCATTGACTTCAATGAGGTTTGGGTTCGGGGTCAGGTTCGGGTCAAGTTCGGTCCCGAACTCGAACTTTTTACGAAGTTTGGCCAAAACCGTCAAACCCAAACATCCAGGTGTCTGCTCAACTCTATGATGACTGATCAATTGCTGAGTTTGTGGCCTATATATGGTGATAAAGATTAGTAGTAGTCTTGACTGACATTAGTATTTTTGTCTGGTTTTTGACTTGCAGAAATCATGCAGGTATTTAAAGACCCAGATTTCATGGCAGAGTTCCTGCAAAGGTGAAAAAATCTACCTGTTTTATGGGAGACCAAAAATAAAAAAATAAAAATAAAGACGCCAGGAAGATAGCACTGGAGACCATGCTGGAATTTGTACAAACACAGATCCCCACAGCAACAGTAGAGGATGTGAAGAAGAAAATTGGGACCATTAGGGGCACATATCGGACTGAACGGAACAGAGTCCTAACATCAATGCGGTCAGGAGCAGCTGCAGAGGACATATACAAGCCTAATCTGTGGTACTATCATCATCTTTACTTCCTGGATGACCACCTGGAATCAAGGGAATCCCTTTCCAGCCTTCTCCCCAGAAGGAGCTCCAGCCTTCCCTGCAGCCAACTCTCCAGCCTTCCCTCCAGCCTTCCCTGCAGCCAACCCTCCAGCCTTCCCTCCAGCCTTCCCTCCAGCCTTCCCTGCAGCCAAGTTGAAGCTTCTTTGGAGGAACAAGCTGAACTCCAGGAGGAGCCTGATTTGATCATTGGGAGCCAGGTATAGTATTTACCTAAAGATTTCTTGTACTAAAAGTATAATTTTGTCAAAGATGTTAAACTTGTGTGAAAAATTTGACCATTTACCAAAAAGTGTTTGACATATCAATAGACAGTAGTGGCCAAAAATGATGGGGACAAGAATGAAAAATGCTGGGGTCAGAATGATTGTCTTTAATATTTATTAGCATTCAATTTGCAAATGTCATGAGGTGACAAATGTGTGTAATAGATGAAGCCAAAAAATAAAATATGTACCTTTTTTATACAGGATGAGGAGGCAGGCGCTAGTGGGACCCAGGAGGAGGCAGGCGCTAGTGGGACCCAGGAGGAGGCAGGCGCCAGTGGGACCCAGGAGGAGGCAGGTGCCAGTGGGACACAGCGGAACACCAGGCCCCAGATACCTCCTCTGCGTATTCCCCAAAAAAGGGCCAGGAGGCTTATGCAGATGGAGGAGTAGACCCAGGCCCTAATTAGGGAGGCTACTGTCGCCCTCAGAGAGCCCCCCACCGCTGCAGAGGGATTTGCTGCCCTTATTGGGCACAAACTGCCAGAAATGGAAATGGGCCAGCAGCTAAAATGTGAGACCCTCATCTTGAAGGTTGTAAACATGGGCATGATGGGAAAGCTCAATGACTTTACTGACGTTGTTGATATTTGTTATGTTCCTGCCCCAGTCCCTGCTCCTGCCCCAGTCCCTGCTTCTGCCCCAGTCCCTGCTCCTGCTCCAGTCCCTCCTCCAGCCACAAGATCTCCTCCACAGACACAGCCTCCAAGGAAGGCTGCCGGGAAGCCTGCAGTGAAGGCAACAAAGAAGAGCAAGAAATAAGCCCAGGATATGTCCTTCAGATGGTCCCAAATTTCTTCTTCACATCCTTTGTTGTTTGCTGTGGTGATCTGTGTCTGCACTAATTCAAGCAGGGTCTCCAGTGCTGTCTTCCTGGCTTCTTTAGTTTTCCTTTACCTGAGGGTTTTGTTTTGCCTTAACCTTTAATTTGTTTTGAGGCCAGAATAAATGGTTTTTTGGTTTCATGCCAAAAATTTAACATGTGTTTTTATTCTAAATAGAGAGTTTGCTAGTGAGTAGGCAGGGACATTGCAAAAAAACATTTTGAAATTACCAAGGGACACTAACCTCCTTGAGGGAAAATTATAATAAATAATAATGTTGTTGTTGTAACTTGACACACTCAAAAATATCAAAAAATAATGGAAAGCAGTCTAAAATATTATCCAAATAATAAGCAAAAATAACATCTACAATACAAGATGGTAACTAAAAAAAATTTGGTCTTTAGGGAGATCTGGCTTACAATAAATATAGATTAATCATGAGAAAACAATAAATAATAAAGAAAAAACTTTGTCATAACTCTGTGAGAATATCAGCAGCAAAAGAATTGGATTATTGCAGCATTATAACGAAGAAAAGAATGCGCTGCATTAAACGATGCAATAATTTCCAGCATGACAAATGTGCTATCTCCATTACGAACGCTAGTTTTACCAGAACGAGCGCTCCCTTCTCATCACTTGCTTCTGAGCATGCGCGCTTTTTTCACGTCGTTAAAGCCTACACACGACCGTTTTTCATGACTAGAAAAACTACGACGTGAAAAGCGACAAGAAAAATTAGAGCATTTTTTCATGGCCATTTTTCACGTCGTGAAAAATGCTCTGAAGCCCACACACGATCGTTTTTAATGACCATTTTAAAAAATTGCATTTTTCTCGTCATTAAAAACGGTCGTGTGTACGCGGCATCAGACCCATCCACATCAACTCCCACAGCTGCCACAAGTGGCTCCCATAGCCCATCCTGAAACTACAGAGGCTCAAAGGATCATGAAACATGTAGTATCAGGACTGGCAAAGCAAGGAAACAGGAAGTCAAGGAGAACTTAGCCAGCCAGGAGTAGTGACATCACAGACACAGAAACCTGTTTTAAACAGCTAAAGTAGGTAAGATACAGATAAACTGACACTGGGGTTGTGATTCATTTACATGCACAATGCATCTGTTTTGCGGAAAAGCTGGAGTTCTTCTTTAAGAATTAATTTTCATATCTTTTTTTTATGGTTACTTCTGTCTATTCTGTCTACATATTATGCCACATGGGCGTCCGCAGAACTTTTTCAGGGAGGGCATCATTTTAAGGTTACCCATGTTCCGCCCCCTTTTGACAATGTCATGAAGGAAAGGGGCTTAGCCACGACTCACAAGTATTTATTTTTAAAGGGGAACCTGCAGACATTATTTCAGGCATGTGCTATGTACAGGGTGCCGATTCCAGGCGTGTGCTATGTACAGGGTGCAGAATCCAGGCATGTGCTATGTACCAGGTGAGTAATCCAGCGTTTGCTATGTACAGGGTGCAGAATTCCAGCATGTGCTATGTACAGGGTGCAGATTCCAAGCGTGTGCCATGTACAGGGTGCAGATTCCAGGCGTGTGCTATGCCAGTATGCATACCCAATCTTCCCACAGAGCTCTCTTCCTCTCACAGAATAGAATTGTCTATAACTTACAGTGGCAGGTCAGGCTCCTGGCACAGGCTCCTGTTGATGCACGCTGCTGGCTTGAGGGGCTGTGGATAACCTGCCCCTCCTCTATGGTATATGCAGAGCTGGGAGAGCAGGAAGGGTTTTGTGTGTGCTGACTCCTGATGCTAGAGACCAGCGCTGTCTTAACATCGGACGATGAAAAGCCCTGCCGGCTATCGCCCATAGTGCAATCTTCCTTCCTCTGCCGGGTGCTGGTACATGGAGAGCGTTCCGGCACCCACTGACGCGCTGCGTTTGGGTGATTAGGGTGTGCGTGCCTGGGCACAACCTGTGCGCACGCCTATGGCAGACACCTTGCTGATCCCTGATTCCAGGGGGGGCACTTGCCCCCCCCCTTGCCCCTACCTGTGGACGCCCATGGATAGACCCTCACATTAATAAATATATGGCATGTTGATAAATTTTTGCATGCAGTTATTCTTATATTTTACACTTCCTGTTATATCTTCAAAAATGTAAAAGTATCTTTGTAAAAGAAAATGTAAAACTTACCAAGATCACCTTGGCAGACATCAGTTCTTGAAGCACCGCCTAATATAAACTCTGGGTCCTTTACAATTTCCTAGAAAAGACAATACAGTGGCATAAATGTGTGTTTTTGTTTTTTTACTTAAAGCGGAGTTCCAGCCACAAACATTTTTTTTTTTAAGTCACATTGTAGCTGCTAACTTTTAATAAGAACACTTGCCTGTCCAGGGAGCCTGCGATTTCGCCCCCCCCCCCCCCCCCCGAGGCCGATCCGTCCATCGGATTTGGGTACAGGCGCCGCCATTCTAACTTGCGGCTTCACTCCTGGTTTCTTACTGCGCATGCACGGGTCGCGCTGCACTTTATGAATGGCCAGCTTGTCTTCTGGGATACACATGTCCCAGAAGACAGCTGGGGGGGGGCTCACCGCACAAGAGGATATGGCGTCCTGCGCCGTGGCCTGGCTGGAACGGAAGTACACTTAGTAGATCATTAAAAGTGAGTTCGAAAAAAAAAAGTTAGCCAAAAACGAGTGGTGGAGGGGTCGTCTTTCCTTAAAGACAAAGTTCTAAAGTGGGTGGAACTCCGCTTTAAAAGCCTCCCCCTTCCTTTCAAACATATGCGGCTAGAGAGCTGAACAATATGCAGGACCCCCTGTTTTTTTATGCCATTCATTATCATTCTAGTGATTTAAAAGGAAGAGGTCAAGAAAACAGCATAGGGGCCCTCATAAAACCACCAGCCTACTGTATAAGGAAGGGCCACTGTCCCAAAAGACCTTTTTCCTTCATGGATCATGGGAGTAAAGGCATGTAGAAGTTAGTGGATTATATACAACTTAGACAAGTTTTTTTATTTTCTAAATAGAACATTTAATGGTTTTATCATTCTAATGGTTAAACAGGAGGGGGTGGGGGCAAGGGAGTAGTTGCTGAAGCTAACCCTGCCCAATCTATCCCGCCCATTTAATCAGGAACGCTACAGGGTTAGCCTCATTAACTACTCCCTTGCCCACACCCCCTCCTGTTTCTCTATAGTAATCTGGATGATGGTACGTTGTTATGAATTATTATGTTTTCCTTATATGAGGCTATATTCTAAACTTTCCCATTCTAATGGTTAAACTGCATAGACTTGTCTTTTTTCAACCACAAACATGGAAATAGCATCACAAAAAGCTATTGTGCCACTCTAAACAGGCAAAGCTTGCGCTCCCTTTCACACTCCACATTCCTTTTTATACATAACTATGATGGGCTGCCTTGTTAGGCCCCCTTTCACATGATCAGCCTGCTCGGACCTGCCTGTCCGTTTTTTAGGCAGATCTGAGCGGCCCCGCCATTGACTTTTATGGGCAGGCGGATGTCAGCGGAGATGTGGCCGCTGACTCCCGCCTGCTGTCCGATATGACAAGATCCGCTCAAAACAGACGGATGGCGATTAGGGTTGCCACCTCATCCCTTTAAACCCGAACACATATGAATTACACAGGTTCTGTGGCTGATTTAATTCAGATAAGGCACCAAGTGTGTTTAATTACCACCTTAATCAGCCGCAGAACCTGTGTAATTAATATGTGTTCGGGTTTAAAGGGATGAGGTGGCAACCCTAACGGCGATATGTTCGCCATCCATCCAGCTGATCGGATTGTATCAGATTAGATGAAAACAGACAGGCAGATCATTTTCATCCGATCTCCCATAGAGGACAGCGGGGCTCTCACAGGTCTGTCCCTGCACAGTGAGCAGAGATGGACCTGTCATTCGCCTGCACAGTGGAGAGCAACGGAGCAATCCCCCGCTGAGCTGGCAGAGTTCGTCCAGCGGATCCGCCCCGTGTGAAAAGGACCTAAGCCAATTCATGGAGTTGGAATGAGGCAGGCAAGCACTGTCACTAAATATAAGTGCTAGAATTTTGCAGGTTCAGATAGCCCAATACTTGTCTGTAGCAGAAGGAAACAAGAGCTGCTGGAGGCATATGTGTTGCGGTAATGTGTGCTTTACTGCAACAGAAACAATACATGCATTACTGTGTGTTGTGGTGCACTGCATCGAAAAAATGCCACATTAACTTTTTTTTATCTATTCTTAATCATTGGCAGCCCACTCAAAAACAACGGCTGCCTTTGGACCTCTTTGAAAGACTATTGTACAGTTTTCCATCAAGTACAGTCTGGAGTTAGGAATGAAACATATCAAGCAACATCTACCCATGCTCTGCTCTGCGGGGGTCTGATATATGGCAGCATAGTAAAATCAGGAGTATGTTTGTAGCCAATAAGGTGACTACATTGGCCAATCAACTACTACTTAACATCTATAGAAGAGTGAAAATGAGAACCTAACTACATACAATGGGGATGTACTTCAGCCCAGGAAGGTTTTACCCCCTTAATGAGCAGGCCATTTTTTGCGATACAGCACTGCGTTACTATAACTGACAACTGTATGATCGTGCGACGCTGTATCCAAATAAAATTGATTTTCCAACAAATAGAGCTTTATTTTGGTGGTATTTGATCACCTCTGCGGTATTTATGTTTTGCGCAAAAAAAAAAAAGACAATTTAAAAAAAAAAAAAAAAGTTTTACTTCCTGCTATAAAACATATCCAATTAAAATAAAAATAAAAAATCAAATTTCTTCATCAATTTAGGCCAATATGTATTTTGCTACATATTTTTGGTGAAAAAAAATCCCAATAAGCGTATATTGATTGGTTTGCGCAAAAGTTATAGCGTCTACAAACTAGGGGATAGATTTATGGCTTTTTTTTTTTTTTACTAGTAATGGTGGCGATCAGTGATTTTTCGTGGGACTGCGATATTGCGGCAGACAGATCGGTCACATAACTGACACTTTTGACACTTTTTTTGTGAACCAGTGACATTACTACAGTAATCAGTGCTAAAAATATGCTGTACTAATGACATTGGCAGGTAAGGTGTTAACACCAGGGGCGATCAAAGGGTTAAGTGTGTACCTAGACACTCACTAGACGAACACAGTGATCCGTGTTCCTGATTAGCAGGAACACAAGATCACTGTGTTAATTTCTGATAGAACGGCGGTCTGCCTTGTTTACATCGGCAGACTGCCGTTCTTTCTTACCGGGAAGCGATCACGGGTGGCTAGCGGACATTGCGTCTGCTGGAACCGCTAATTGGCGGCTCCCTCTCTGGCCAATCAGCGCCTGCCCGCGTCCGTCAGCTATTGCTCGAAATTACGTACAGGCACGTTGTTTTGTGCAATAGAGCCGATCTGCCGCAGCATATGTACTGCGCCCGGTCGGCAAGTGGTTAAAGTGTATCTATAGCCAAAACTGTCAAAACCAGATGAAGGGGCACAGCTCGGAAACAGGTCAGTGTTGTACCAGCTTGGGACATTATTGTAATTTACTTTACTGAGGCTCTCCCAGTGTTCAAAGTGTTGGAAAAGAACAGCATGTAATGTAAAGTCACTGCAGTGTAACAAGGGGGCTGATTTACCAAACGTTTGCGCCATGAGTATTGGCGCATCTGCGTGCGCAATGGCTGTTTTGGTATTTACAAAACATTAGCGCCGGTATCGCAGCCCTATTTCCCATTTACTATAGTGTTCTCTGCGCCCGGGAGGAGGCGCTCAGTGCACCACTATGGACCTGGCGCAGGGCACGTTAAAATCTAAATATAAAGAAGCTGGAAGTGAGAAAATATTGGGGGTGATGGGGGGTGATGTGAGGAAGTGTAGTGACACCTGCCCAAATAACTAATATGCCCAAAATAGAGTGGGAAAGTAACTTTTTCAAATCCAGCCCGCTGCGCCGGCAATTCCGATTCGAGCTGCGGGAGGTTTTTTTTAGCTCAGCGCGGGAATTTCAATTGTTTAAATGCGCCGGGACACTGCGCCGGCAAAATCTTGTAAATGTCAAGTCACCTAAGTCAATTTGCATAAGTTGAACAGGCGCAGCCCTGAACTTCCCAGTGCGCCTGCAAAATGTCATTTCTAAAGGAAAAAAAACCCCTTTAAAAGCAGCCGCGGCTATAATGTATTGTCGGCTCCCGGCAATATAGAGAAAAGTCTTTGAAAGACTTTGCTAACCAAAAAAAAAAAGCGTGGGGGTCCCCCCAAATTCCATAACCAGGCCCTTCAGGTCTGGAATGGATATTAAGGGTAACCCCGCTGCAAATAAAAAAAAAATGACGTGCGGGTCCCCCCCAAATGTCCAAACCACGCCCTTCAGATCTGGCATGGATTTTAAGGGGAACTCCACCCCAATTTTTATAAAAAAATGGCGTGGAGTTCCCCCAAAAATCCACACCAAACCCTTATCCGAGCACATAACCTGGCCGGCCGCAGGGGAAAAGGGGGGGACGAGAGCGGCCCCCCTCCCTCCTGAACCGTACCAGGCCACATGCCCTCAACATGGGGAGGATGTCCCCATGTTGATGGGGACAAGGGCCTCATCCCCACAACCCTTGCCCGGTGGTTGTGGGGGTCTGCAGGCGGGGGGCTTATCGGAATCTGGAAGACCCCTTTAACAAAGGGGACCCCCAGATCCCGGCTCCCCCTGTGTGAAATGGTAATTGGGTACAAATGTACCCCTACTATTTCACAAAGAAAGTGTCAAAAATGTAAAAAATGACAAGAGCCGGTTTTTGACAATTCCTTTATTAATGTCTTTTCTTTTCTTCCATCTTCTTCTCCTTCCTTCTTCTTCCATCTTCTTCTTTTCTCCATTCGGGTTTCTTCCTCCATCTTCATCTTTAACTTCATCTTCATCTTCCTTCTTCCTTCGGTGTTCTCATCCAGCATCTTGCCCCGGCGTCTTCCCTTCTTCTTTCTTCTCCGGCCGCTCCGTTTGAATTGGAGGTTCCCGCTGTGCGACGCTTCAGTTCTCCACTTGGTCCGCTTACACCCGGTGGCTCCGCCCCCCTCTGTCACCACGGGGAAAGTCCCCGTGAAATCCATGTGTGTCAGAGGGGGGCGGGGTCACCGGGTGTAAGCGGACCCAGAGGCGAACTGAAGCGTTGCACAGCGGGAACCTCCAATTCAAACGGAGTGGCCGAAGAAGGGAAGACGCCGGAGCAAGATGCTGGACGAGAACACGGAAGGAAGAAGGAAGATGAAGATAAAGATGAAGATGGAGGAAGAAACCCGAATGGAGAAAAGAAGAAGATGGAAGAAGAAGGAAGACTGAAGAAGATGGAAGAAAAGAAAAGACATTAATAAAGGAATTGTCAAAAACCGGCTCTTGTAATTTTTTACATTTTTGACACTTTCCTTGTGAAATGGTAGGGGTACATTTGTACCCCATTACCATTTCACACAGGGGGGGCTGGGATCTGGGGGTCCCCTTTGTTAAAGGGGTCTTCCAGATTCCGATAAGCCCCCCACCCGCAGACCCCCACAACCACCGGGCAAAGGTTGTGGGGATGAGGCCCATGTCCCCATCAACATGGGGACATCCTCCCCATGTTGAGGGCATGTGGCCTGGTACGGTTCAGGAAGGAGGGGGGCCGCTCTCGTCCCCCCCTTTTCCCCTGCGGCCGGCCAGGTTATGTGCTCGGATAAAGGGTCTGGTGTGGATTTTTAGGGGGACTCCACGCCATTTTTTTTTAAATTTGGGGTGGAGTTCCCCTTAAAATCCATGCCAGATCTGAAGGGCCTGGTTTGGATATTTGGGGGGAACCCCACGTCATTTTTTAAAAAAAATTGCAGCGGGGTTCCCCTTAATATTCATTCCAGACCTGAAGGGCCTGGTTATGGAATTTGGGGGAACCCCCACGCATTTTTTTTTTGGTTAGCAAAGACTTTCAATGACTTTTATCTGTATTGACGGGAACCAGCAATTCATTACAGCCGCAAGGACTTTTAAATTACTATTATTTTACTTTAGAAATGTCATTTTGCTCTCCAACTGTTATAAACATGGAAAACATGTGCTCCTTTACAGGCATACTATAGACACCCCCCGGGGATGATATTTAGGGCCAGTTCACACCGGATGCAGTGCAGTGCGTTTTTTTGATGCCTGAAAAACGCAAAGAAAGTTGATCACATTAATGCCAATGGCATAGTTCACACCACTGCAGTCCGTTCCAGTGCATTTCAGAAAGCCAAAAAATAATTGGTCATGCTGCATTTTTTAGGTACAAAACTGTACTGGACCCCAGTAAAACACATCAAAAACGCAACGGAACGTACCAAGAATGCACTGGAATGCACCGCAACGCACCTAAATGCACCAAAGACGCACTGCAACACACTTGTCCTAAGTGAAAAGAGGGGGAAAAAAACACTGGACTGCATCAAAAACGCCTCAAAAATGCACTGGAATGTGTCAAAAACGCACATGCAGAAAAGCACCTGGAACGCACCCAGACTGCGTTTCTATAGTGTGAACTAGGGCCAGTTCACACCATAGAAACGCAATCCGGATGCGTTCCAGGTGCTTTTCTGCATGCACTTTTTTCATGCGTTCCGGTGCATTTTTGGTAAGTTTTTGATGCAGTCCAGTGCTTTTTTTTCACCCCTCTTTTTTATTAACCATAGATAAGGACAAGTGTGTTCCAGTGCGTTTTTGGTGCATTTAGGTGTGTTCCTGTGCGTTCCAGTGCGTTAATGATGCGTTTTGATGCGTTCCAGTACAGTCCAGTGCAGGTAAAATTAAGCATGTTCTACTTTTTTGGTGGAACTGGAACGCACTGGAACAAACACTGCCATTTAGAACCATATAACCAACTTTCCATGCATTTTGGATGCATAAAAAACGCAATGCACTGCATGTGGTGTGAAATGGCCCTTAAGCAATTTGGCATATTTAAAGGCACTTCTTGTTTTGTTTTTGGTGTTTTCCAAATTGGTGACATTGATATATGTCCCTTTATGGTGGGACCTGGGCCCCCATTTTAAGGCCAATAACTAGAAGGTTAACCAGCCAAGTGGGGACTAGAAAAATTAACAAGTCAGTTCCCATAGACTGCAATAGTATTTGTTGGTGGGGGGAGGGGTGATTGTCCCATCTCTAATGTTGTAGCATGCTGGATGATGTGCTTAATTTTGGATGGGGGGAGGGGGGGTTATTTTTTGCTAGCTGCATTGGTGTTGTTCTGCACATGCCCAGTCAGTTTTTTTTTTTTTGGCGTGCTTTTTGTGTGTGAACAGCGCCTGGATATTTCTGGGCATGCTCACTCAGAGAGTGTTTTTATGGGTTAGAAATTGAAGGACATCCTTAACAGGTGTGCCCACTTTGAATTTCAGTCTCTACATTGGGAGAACTTGCATTTTGGGTGTTTCATGGACTGTGCATGTGTTTTCAATTGCCTCATTAGCACACAAACATATGTTATATAAAGCTCACAGAGCATTCGGTCGCTTGCTTTGAGAAGAGGCAAGTGTGTGTGTGGGGGGCAAAATGTACATGTTGGTGTCCTTATCGAGTTTGTAACACATGTATTTTATTTGTTATGTCTTTGCAAAACAAGTGATTGGTTAACTTATGTGGATTGTATATTTTTGGTGTGGGGGAGATATGTTCCCCTGAAATAATTCTGGTGTTGTTTGTTCACTTTGATTTAATTGTCTGCTGCATGTTTTTGGCCAAAAATTGCTCTAGATGTTGAGTCTGTAACTGTTTCAAATTGACCATGTTTTTTATTTTGCCTTCCCTTTTGTCTTGTTGACCAATAAAATTAGATGGAAAGTTTTGATGTTTGTTTTGTGTTTTCTTTGCAACAAATGTGACAGCTGATTGGCATGTCAAAACAAAACTGGTGTGATTTGTCTAATCTGGTGCCTTCATGGTAGTATATGCATGGATTGTATTGTGTGTTGCCATGGAGCGTCACCAGGAAATGAAAAATACAGAGCGGTAAGTATTCAATTTTCCTTTTTTACTGCAGTGGTTCTCAGCCTCAGTCCTCAAGTACCCCCAACAGGACATGTTTTGTGAATTTAGCTTATCGAGAATTGCTGTCCAAAAATCGAAACCATTGACTGTGATTTAAAGCACATGTGCAAGATGAAGGAAAACCTGCAAACATGGTCTGTTGGGGGTACTTGAGAAGCACTGATTTAGAGCACTGCACTTAAAAATAGCTCAAGGCCATACAATTCTAATTGTGGGCATTTTGAGGGAAACAAAGTAAGTGTTAGAACCCCTGCGTGTGTGTTTTTTTTTTTTTTTTTTTTTTTTTTTTTTAGATATTTTTTTTTGTAGTTTGGCCTTTGTCTCCTTTTCTTAACATTGGCTTCACTTCCTGTCACACAGCTAAACAGGAAGTGAAGGTAAAACCCTACCAATGGCTTTTCTTGGGGACACACAGATCAATCTAACTAGTGTCCCCATTAAGCAAATTGCACTCTAGCACTTTGTTGTGTACACCCCAAATCATTGGGAAGTTTGGGGTTTAGTAAAGACAAACCCACTCTGCAGTAAAAGTGTAGCTGCTGAAAATCTGAGGGAAAGTACTGGTGATTGGATGTTACAATCATGTAAAAGCAAAGATGTTTTTTTTTTTTGGCTTGCATGTCCCCCTCAGATATACAGCAAGTGCACTTGTAGTGCAAAGTAGATTTGCCTTTAGTAAATCCCACAGTCCAATATGCTGGAGTGCAATGTGCATAATGGGGAAAGTATTTAGACTGACCTGTGTGTCCCCAAGGAAAGACATTGTTTTCACTTCCTGTGTGGCTATGTGACAGGAAGTGAATTATTTGGAAGGATAAAGTGGCCAAATTATTTAGTTTAACTTTTCAAAGACTCATTCCTAAGTTGAATTGTGATGCATGTCAATGGCCCATTTTGACCCTCTTTAATCACTTGAGATCAGCGCTATAACTGATCGACGGCCACAGCATGGTCCTCAATTGCCGGGAGTCCGTCAATAAACGTCCTCCCCTTTGCGCGTGCTGTGGTCACAGAGTCACTGTGACTCGGGTGATGACAGATCCGAGTAAGGGGCCCGATCCCTGCCCTTTACCATGTGATCAGCTGTCAGCAAATGACAGCTGATCACGTGATGTAAACAAAAGCTGGGTAATGATTTTTGTTTTCTCCTTGTGCCGACAGCGTGAGCATAAAAAAAAGGCAATCGCCGGCTTATGTGCAAGGGACATGGGGCCCGAAGAGGAAGAGGCAATTCTGCATCATCTGTGACAATTAGTAGCCCCTGCCAGTGCCACCTATCAATGGCCACCACTGATGCCAACCAGTGGCACCTAGCAGTGCTGCCAGTGCCTATCAGTACCCATCACTGCCAACTATCATTACCACCTAGCAGTGCCACTTCTCACTGCCCACCAGTGCCAAATAGCAATGCCACCTCTCAGTGCCCACCCTTGCCACCTTATCGGTGCCCATCAGTGCAGTCTCATCAGTGTACATCAATGAAGAAGAAAAATTACCTTTTTTAAAGATATTAACCAGTTTCCTACCGCCCACCGTCAAATGACATCCTTGGCTTTGGGCGGTGACATCTGAATGATGCCTGCAGTTGCAGGCATCATTCAGATATCATTCTTTTCAGCCGGTGATTCTGTGCACAATAAAAACGATCATAGTGGCAGTTCCGCCGCTTGATCGTTCTTATAGGCGGGGGCGTCCCCCCCCTCTTGCCGCCATCCGGTGCTTCTCCGGGCTCTCCCGTGCCATCTGGGGCTCGGAGAACGATTTGGAGATGACTGGTGACCAGATAGTCATCTCTATGACCGTCAGAGGCGCGGGCACGACGTTATGACATCATGCCGTGTTCCCGTATGTTAACCAAGCCGTGATCTTGGCTGTCAGCATGAGATTGGTGATTTTTTTGGAACAATATCATGCTTTCCAGCCTGGAGGAGAGATGCGGGGTCTTATTGACCCCGCATCTCTCCATAAAGAGGACCTGTCACACACATTCCTATTACAAGGGATGTTTACATTCCTTGTAATAGGAATAAAAGAGATCCCAAAAAATTAAAAAAATTAAAAAAGAGTAAGAAATACAAAAAAGTCAAAAAAAATAAAAAAAAATAAGAAAAAACGCCCATGTCCCCGGTAGCTCGCGCTCAGAAGCGAACACACACGTAAGTCCCGCCCACATATGTAAACGCCGTTCAAACCACACATGTGAGTTATTGCTGCGTGCGTTAGAACGAGTGCAGCAATTCTAGCACTAGACCTCCTCTGTAATGCCAAAATGGTAACGTGTAAAAAAAATTTAAGCATCGCCTACGAAGATTTTTAATTACTGAAGTTTGGTGTCATGCCATGTGTGTGCGCAATTTTAAAGCGTGACGTGTTAGGTATCTATTTACTCAGCATAACAACATCTTTCACATTATACCAAAAAATTGTCCGTAACTTTACTGTTTTGTAATATTTTTAGCAAACAAAAGGCGTTTGAAAATTTATTGCGCAAATACCGAGCGAGATAAAAATTTGCAATGACCGCCATCTTATTCCCTAGGGTGTCTGCTCCAAAAAAATATATAATGTTTGGTGTTTTGAAGTAATTTTATAGCCATAAATTAATGATTTTTACATGAAGGAGAGAAGTGCCAGAATAGGCCCAGTGCTGAAGTGGGTAAAATATCAATTTTTTTTTTTTTTAAACTCGGTCTTTTGTATTTATAGAAAAAAAATAAAAATAAAACACAAAGGTGATCAAATAGCACCAAAAGCAAGCTCTATTTGTGTGCCAACAAATAAAACATTTTCATTGGGTTACAGTGTTGTATGAGCGTGCAATTGTCATTAAAAGTGCATCAGCGCTGAAATGTGAAACTTGGTCTGGGCAGTGCGCAAGTGGTTAATATAAGGCTACATGCACACGGACGTTTTTCCAACCGCTTGTTTGAGCGTTTTTTGCAGCTTAAAAACATCTCTCCATGTTAGCCTATGGCCTCATGGCCACCATGGCGTTTTGGAGCTGTAAATGGCATAGGCGTTTTTAGGCCCCATGTAGACGGGACGCTGGTGCAAAGTGTTCTGAACTAAGGTTGAAAGTGGCGTTTAGAAAGGCACGCTTTGTGGCGTTTGCATGCCGTGTTTTACCACATTTGCATGTTTATGATAAGGAGCCGCCCTAAGCTCCAAAAACAGTATTATTTACGATTTTAGCTATTTAGTGAGACCAGAGTGATATGAGCAGCTGAGAGCAGCAGTGTAGTTGTATTTAGGCTGGGTTCACACTAGTGCGACACGACATCTGTCCTACTTTGGATCCGACTTTGCCCTGCGACATGAAGCCGACATATGTCCGACTTTCAATGAACGGGGATCCAACTTGGATCCCCGCCAATAGCAGGCACTGTGTTTGGTATGAATCTTGAGGGGGAACTCCAGGCCAAATTTTAAATAAAAAACCGGCATGGGTTCCCCCTCCAGGAGCATACCAGGCCCTTGGGTCTGGTCTGGATTTGAAGAGGAACCCCTACGCCGAAAAAACGGCGTGGGGGTCCCCCCCAAAATCCAAACCAGACCCTTATCCGAGCACACAATCTGGCAGGCCGCAGGGGAAGAGGGGGGGACGAGAGAGCGGCCCCCCTCCCTCCTGAACCGTACCAGGCCGCATGCCCTCAACATGGGGGGTTTGGTGCTCTGGGGCAGGGGGGGCGACCTGCGGCCCCCTCACCCCAGAGCACCCTGCCCCCATGTTGATGAGGACAGGGCCTCTTCCCGACAACCCTGGCCGTTGGTTGTCGGGGTCTGCGGGCGGGGGGCTTATCGGAATCCGGGAGCCCCCTTTAATAAAGGGGCCCCCGGATCCCGGCCCCCCCACCCTATGTGAATGAGTATGGGGTACATAGTACCCCTACCCATTCACCTGGTGGAAAAAAATTGCAATAAAAAAACCACACAGCTTTTTAAAGTATTTTATTGCACAGCTCCGGGGGTCTTCTTCCGACTTCGGGGGTCTCCAGGGTCGTCGCCGCGCTCTCCGGTTTTCTTCTGCCGGGCCACCGCTAACTTCTTTAGCTCTTTTGCTAGCGGAGGCCCGGTCTTCACCGTCGCCTTCTCCCCTCTTCTCCTCTCCGGTTCTTCCTTTCTTCTGCCGGGCCTCCGCTAACTTCTTTTAGCTCTTTTGCTAGCGGAGGCCCGGTCTTCTCCGTCGCCTTCTTCTTCTCCCGCTATCCGGCCAGGGCCTCTTCCCTACAACCCTGGCCGTTGGTTGTTGGGGTGACTGTGACGTCATGAGAAGCCTATATTAATCTCTGCGGACCGAAGATTTAGCATTACTGCGAGAGGAAGCGACGAGTTAACATCGAGGAGGAGAAGAAGACGCCGACGGCGACGACGGAGAAGACCGGCCCCTCCACTAGCAAAAGAGCTAAAGAAGTTAGTGGAGGGGCCGGCAGAAGAAAGAAGCGGGAGAAGAACCGGGAGAAGAACCAGGTAGCGGGAGAAGAAGAAGGCGACGGAGAAGACCGGGCCTCCGCTAGCAAAAGAGCTAAAAGAAGTTAGCGGAGGCTCGGCAGAAGAAAGGAAGAACCGGAGAGGAGAAGAGGGGAGAAGGCGACGGAGAAGACCGGGCCTCCGCTAGCAAAAGAGCTAAAGAAGTTAGCGGTGGCCCGGCAGAAGAAAACCGGAGAGCGCGGCGACGACACCGGAGACCCCCGAAGTCGGAAGAAGACCCCCGGAGCTGTGCAATAAAATACTTTAAAAAGCTGTGTGGTTTTTTTATTGCAATTTTTTTCCACCAGGTAAATGGGTAGGGGTACGATGTACCCCATACTCATTCACATAGGGTGGGGGGCCGGCATCTGGGGGCCCCCTTTTTAAAGGGGGCGCCCTGATTCCGAAAAGCCCCCCGCCCGCATACCCCGACAAACAACGGCCAGGGTTGTCGGGAAGAGGCCCTTGTCCCCATCAACATGGGGGCAGGGTGCTTTGGGGTGGGGGGGCCGCAGGTCGCCCCCCTGCCCCGAAGCACCAAACCCCCCATGTTGAGGGCATGCGGCCTGGTACGGTTCAGGAGGGAGGGGGGCGCTCTCGTCCCCCCCTTTTCCCCTGTGGCCTGCCAGGTTGCGTGCTCGGATAAGGGTCTGGTTTGGATTTTGGGGGGACCCCCACGCTGTTTTTCGGCTTGAGGGGTTCACCTTAAAATCCAGACCAGACCTAAGGGTCTGGTTTGGATTTTGGGGGGACCCCCACGCCGTTTTTCGGCTAAGGGGGTTCACCTTAGAATCCAGACCAGACCTAAGGGCCTGGTATGCTCCTGAAGGGGAACCCATGCCGGTTTTTTCATTAAAATTTGGCCTGGAGTTCCCCTTCATGATTCATACCAAAACATGGGACAGCGAGGCTGCCGAGGACCAGTGCGATGACATCGCGCTGGACACATTCTCGGCCGGCTAGTCGCCTCTAGGACACGACTTGAGCGGCTGCTGCACGCTCAGGTCGTGTCCAGATCGCCTCGCAAAGTCGCGCTGTCCCTGTGTCAGCCGGCACACGAGTCGCCCGCAAGTCGGATCCGACTTCCCGGGCGACCTCTATTCAAATCAATGGGCTCCCATAGGGAACCATTCATTTTCAATAGAGCGCCGCTGACATTTCTATTTACTATAACAGTGCGCCGCTGCTTCCTGCGCCCAGGGAAGGAGTTATCAGGTGCACCAATTAAGGTTAGAAGCAGCGCAGCGCACTGTTATTAGTAAATCAGCCCCTATGTGTTATTCTATGGTAAAGTAATAACCGGATGTTCTGTCTATGTCAAGTGCATATACTTGTATCCTCCTTCTTCCTGTGTCATGTTTCCTAGTGCTGTAAGACATGCATTGCTAATCCTCAATGAAAGTAAAGCTATCCTCTGCATACAACAAGCTTCCAAGCGCATGATTCAATAACCTGCTAATAGGTTATGAGCCCAGGCACCCAGGCATTGGAGAGGATACACCAGCGCACCCAGCAGCACCCAGAGCAGTGGCATCACTAGGGTTGGTGTCACCTGGTGCGGTAAAATTTGGTGTCACCCCCCCCCCCCCAGTTCATTGAGCCACCCGGGGCACTGAGCATTCGAGCACATCAGCACAGCTCCCCCCCGTGTAATCCCCCTAATGGAACCCCCGTGTAATCCCCCTAATGGAACCCCTGTGTAATCCCCCTAATGGAACCCCCCGTGTAATCCCCCTAATGTCACGTCCCCCCCGTACAATCTCCCTAATGTAAGCCCCCTGCAATCCCCCTAATGTAATCCCCCTAATTTAACCCCCCCAATGGAATCCCCTTAATGTAACCCCCTGTTCATTCCCCCTAATGTAACCCCCTGTATTCCCCCTAATGTAACCCCCCGTGCAATCCCCCTAATGTAACCCCCCCCGTGCAATCCCCCTAATGTAACCCCCCCTGTGCAATCCCCCTAATGTAACCCCCCTGTGCAATCCCCTAATGTAACCCCCCGTGCAATCCCCTAATGTAATCCCCTTAATGTAACACCCCTGTATTCCCCCTAATGTAACCCCCCTGTGCAATCCCCTAATGTAATCCTCTTAATGTAACACCCCTGTATTCCCCCTAATGTAACATCCCTGTGCAATCCCCTAATGTAATCCCTTTAATGTAACCCCCCTGTGCAATCCCCTAATGTAATCCCCTTAATGTAACACCCCTGTATTCCCCCTAATGTAACATCCCTGTGCAATCCCCTAATGGAATCCCCTTAATGTAACCCCCCTGTGCAATCCCCCTAATGTAATCCCCCCGTATTTAACTTAATGTAACCCCCCTGTGCAATCCCCTTAATGTAACCCCCCTGTAATCCCCCTAATGTAACCCCCTGTATTCCCCCTAATGTAACCCCCCTGTATTCCCCCTAATGTAACCCCCCCGTGCAATTCCTCCTAATTTAACCCCCCCTGTATTCCTCCTAATGTAACCCCCCTGCAAACTCCCTAATGTAATCCCCCCTGTGCAATTCCTCCTAATGTAACCCCCCCTGTATTCCTCCTAATGTAACCCCCCTGTATTCCTCCTAATGTAAGCCCCCCGCCAAATCTCCCTAATGTAATCCCCCCCCCACCTGCAATCTCCCTAATGTAACCCCCCCTATATCTCCTCTCTCCCTACAGTCACAGACCTCAGATCAGCGCGCTCTGTCCACATGGACGTTCCTCCTCCTAGGCGCCTCCTCCTGTTGTGAATATACTGTCAGTGTGGAGGAGGAGGAGACTAGGCTCCGTCGGTCTGAGGAATGTATTTGTTGTGAGCCGACACCTCTCCCCACCTGCCTGAGCGTCAATAGGCGGATTGCAGTGCCGGGCGCTGTGCACTGGACTATGGCACTGTCTGCCTCGAGTCACAACACAATTCCTCCTCCCTCCCCGAACATTGCGGGGAGCGAAGGAGATACTGGAGTGCGCAGGGGAAGGAGGAAAAGGAGAGGGCCGCGGTGCCTCTCTCAATCCAGCGCCATGATGGGTGATGGTGTCACCCCTCTGGCGGGTGTCACCCGGGTGCGGCCCGCACCTGCCTTGCAACGCCAGTGACCCAGAGGCACTGGAAAAACAGAATTCTGCAAGACAATGAGTACAGTGAGTCTGTGAATACTGTATGCAAGCAGCTGAAACATGGCAAGTGTAAAGTTTGCAATAGCAAAGCTGAACAATGCCAATTACCAGTGTGACGGTATGCGAGGTGAGATATATGACAGTCGCTATGTTTCACCTCGCATTCGGTCCATTGTAAGGGACTGAACCAGAATCCGGCCCAGGTTTTTCCAGCCTCTGTAGTTGGCTGGGTTCCGGTCCGGATATTCAGGTTCACTGGAATCCATAGGCAGCTAGGCTTTAAAGATCCAGGAAGAGAGCACAGCATGGCTCTGGCCTGAGACTCAGAAGGGAATCTGAGTAAGAGGAGCGCTGTTTATTTGGGCTGAAAGAAAAAGGTTTGCTTTACTTCACCTTGTGTTTTGTGGGTGACGGGGACCAGCCCCTCACCGTATAGAGAGCGGTTACTGTATAGTTTAGCGCCGGACGGCAAGGATTTGTTTTACTGTTTTGTTTATTTTGTATGACTATTGCAAACCACTTGTAAATAAAGCTGGCAATACGCCAGGTTTTAAAGAAACTGCCTGTACGCTGACCTTCATTCTGAGAAAAGGTGATCCCCACGAGCTAATCTCCCACACGTGGTGGATTCAGCGGGCACTTTCTGAAGATGGAGGAAATGTTAAAGGCCCTGCTACAGGCCAATGCAGCTCAGCGGGAAACCAACCGCCAAGTCGCAGAGGCCGCTGCAGAACAACGTGAGGCCCAGCAGGAGATGAACCGCCAAGTCGCAGAGGCCGCTGCAGCACAACAGGCGGCCCAGCAGGAGATGAACCGGCAGTTTGCAGAGGCTCTGATGGAACTGAAAAAGGGGTCCGCACCTCATGTGCCAGTGGAAGCCAAGATGATACGTGCATCCTACCACTTACAGAAAATGACATCTGCTGATGATATCGAGGCATACCTGGCGACTTTTGAGAGAGTTGCTGTCCGCAAAGGATGGCCAAAAGAACAGTGGGCGGGTCTGTTGTCCCCATTTTTAACAGGAGAACCCCAAAAGGCCTATTTTGACCTAGAACCCGATAAGGCCCAGGACTATGAGACTCTAAAGACAGAGATACTCGCACACTTGGGTGTCACCATGGCAATCCGGGCCCAGCGGGTGCATCAGTGGTCATTCTCCAGCAACAAGCCACCCCGTTCTCAAATGTTTGACCTGGTCCACCTCACTAAGAAGTGGTTGCAGCCAGAGACCTTGACAGGCCCGCAGATCGTAGAACGTGTGGTAATGGACCGGTATCTGCGTGCGCTTCCTGCTGCTCTGAGGAAGTGGGTCGGACAGGGCGACCCCAAAACTGCAGCCCAACTGGTCGACCTAGTGGAGAGGTACAGTGCTACTGAGGACTTGGTGAATCCATCTACGCCCTATTTCGGTGTGTCTAGGGGTATAAGATCTCCCGGCGGTTCGGGTAAGACTGTTCCGGGGTCCAAGAGCTTGGGGAGATTTGATAAGACTGTTGTTCCAGCTCATGAGACTGTGCTTCCTAGACCTGGAGACTGGCCAAAGAAGCCAGGAAGGTCTTTGGAACCGTTGAGAGGACTGGGGGTTGAGCATATAAGATGTTTTCGTTGCCATGCATTAGGGCATATTGCTGTGAACTGTCCTTTAAATGATGAACCTATGCAATGCGATTATGCTTATATGAAAAGACGCCTTTCTTTGTTTGCACAGGTCGCATGTACTGCATCATGTCAGAGTCGCATTGAAAAACAAATGTGTGTTATTTTTGTGGATGGAAAGCCCCTGACAGCCCTGCTAGTCTGTACACCTGGTAGTGTGGTGACCCTAGTCAGGAGTGATTGTGTGAACCCCACAAAACTACACCCCAGTACTATTGGGGTAATTTGCATCCATGGGGACACTCGAGACTACCAGACAGCTGTGGTTGAGGTTGATACCCCCAGGTATCAGTGTAACACATTCAGTGGGGGTGGTACCTTCACTGCTTCATGAAGCTTTAGTGGGAAGAGATTTTCCCCATTTCTGGAATTTATGGGAGAGCAAAGGGAGGCTAGTAGATAGAGCTCCCCCTGCTGGGGAAGCACGGGAACTCTCACCCGACCCTTTTTGCCAAAAGGAAGGGGATGCTGTTGGTGGGATCAAGGAAGCCGGAGACCCTCTTCCTTTCCCTGTCATGGTGGGGGAGCCGGAGGACCTGGAAGCTAGCTCCCAGCCTGAGGGTAACGAACAGGAGAACCCCTCTGACCCTGACATTGAGAATAGCCAAGATGTGGTAGCCGATTTAGAGGTCAGGAGAGAGGATTTCTGTACTGAGCAATTACGAGAGGCCACCCTCATGAGAGTCAGGGAAAACGTTAAGATGTTGGATGGGGAACCGGTGGATCCTAATTGGGTGGTGTCTTTCCCTTACATGGCAATTAAAAACAATTTATTGTATCGAGTGATAAAACATGGAGAGGATGAGGTAGAACAGCTACTAGTCCCCAAACCCTTCCGCAGGGTGGTGCTAGACCTGGCCCATGGTCATGTAATGGGGGGCATCTCGGTGTTGAAAAAACCAGGGAGAGAATCGCCCAGAGATTTTTCTGGCCCGGATTGCATGCAGATGTCAAGGAGTACTGCGAAAAGGTCCCCTTTGAGAGGATTGGCATGGACCTGGAATTTTTTGCTGCCATATCTCATGTTTGCAATACGTGAGGTTCCGCAGGCGTCCACAGGCTATTCCCCCTTTGAACTCTTGTATGGTAGGCATCCCACGGGACTGCTAGATGTTGCCAAGGAAACATGGGAAGGTGAGGCAACCCCATATAAAAGCATCATAGAGCATGTCTCCTCGATGTAGGATTGAATCGCAGCTGTCCTGCCCCTGGTGCGAGAACATATGGAGCGGGCCCAGGAGGCCCAAAGGAGGGTCTATGACCAAAGTGCCAGGGTCCATACTTTCAGCCCTGGGGATAGAGTGTTGGTATTGGTCCCCACGGTGGAAAGTAAGTTTTTAGCCAAGTGGTAGGGTCCCTTCGAGGTTGTCGAAAGGGTGGGGGAGGTAAACTACAAAGTCTACCAGCCAGGGAAAAGAAAACCACACCAAATTTACCATGTGAATCTCTTAAAACCCTGGAAGGACCGAGAGACTTTATTGGTCACGTCCCCGCCTCCAACCGACCGGGTACCCGTGACACCTGACGTTCCCATCACGGATACCCTGTCCGTGGCACAACAAAGTGATGTTAGGGTGTTTGTGCATAAAAATAGAGACTTTTTCTCCCCCTTACCCAGGCTGACCAACGTGATCCAACATGACATAGTGACGGAACCAGGGGTTCGGGTAAATGTGAAGCCGTATAGAATTCCAGAGGCCAGGCGTGAGGCAGTCGCGAAAGAAATTAAAAACATGTTGGAGTTGGATGTGATAGAAGAGTCCCACAGTGAGTGGTCGAGCCCCATAGTGCTGGTCCCAAAACCTGATGGCACTATCAGGTTTTGTAATGACTTTCGAAAACGTAACAGTGTATCCAAGTTCGATGCATACCCGATGCCCCGGGTCGACGAACTTGTGGACAGGTTGGGACAGGCTCGCTATATAACGACCCTAGACCTGACAAAAGGATATTGGCAAATACCGCTATCTGAATTGGCCAAGGAGAAGACTGCCTTTTCCACTCCTGAGGGCTCGTTTCAGTACAAGCGGATGCCTTTTGGTCTGCATGGGGCCCCTGCATCATTCCAACGAATGATGGACAAAACTTTGAGACCACATTGCCCGTATGCGGCTGCTTATTTGGACGATGTGGTCATCCACAGCCCAGATTGGGAATTGCACCTGCCCCGGGTACAGGTGGTGGTAGATTCCCTTAGAGAAGCAGGCCTCACGGCTAACCCAAAGAAGTGTGCCATAGGCCTGGAGGAGGCCAAGTACCTGGGCTATGTTATTGAGGCAATTCAAAAGTGGCCCCAACCCGTAAACAAGAAACAGGTTCGGGCCTTCCTAGGCATTACGGGGTTTTACCGACGGTTTATACCTGACTTTGCCACTATTGCCGTCCCTCTGACTGACCTGACGAAGGGCAGAGGGTCGGTCATGGTCAAATGGAACACTGAGGCCGAGAGGGCGTTTCAAAAATTAAAACAGGCCCTTTGTGCAATACCGGTGCTGGTGACCCCGGACTTCACAAAGGAGTTTGTCGTTCAGACAGACGCCTCTGAGGTGGGCCTAGGGGCTGTACTGTCACAGGTCAGGAATGGTGAGGAGCACCCGGTTGTATACCTAAGCCGGAAGCTGAACAAGCACAAAAGGAACTATGCCATTGTTGAAAAGGAGTGTCTCACCATTAAATGGGCCTTAGACTCCCTGAGGTATTATCTACTCGGGAGGTCGTTCAGGCTGGTCACTGACCATGCTCCCCTGAAGTGGATGTGTGACAACAGGGAGAAAAATGCCCGTGTGACAAGGTGGTTCCTGGCTTTACAGCCCTTTAAATTCACGGTTGAGCACAGGCCGGGCAAACTCCAGGATAATGCTGATGCCCTCTCCCGCGTGCACTGTATGGCTGGGTCAAGTGCTCAGCCGCAGGGGCTTGAGCAGAGGGGGAGGATATGTGACGGTATGCGAGGTGAGATATATGACAGTCGCTATGTTTCACCTCGCATTCGGTCCATTGTAAGGGACTGAACCAGAATCCAGCCCAGGTTTTTCCAGCCTCTGTAGATGGCTGGGTTCCGGTCTGGATATTCTGGTTCACTGGAATCCATAGGCAGCTGGGCTTTAAAGATCCAGGAAGAGAGCACAGCATGGCTCTGGCCTGAGACTCAGAAGGGAATCTGAGTAAGAGGAGCGCTGTTTATTTGGGCTGAAAGAAAAAGGTTTGCTTTACTTCACCTTGTGTTTTGTGGGTGAAGGAGACCAGCCCCTCACCGTATAGAGAGCGGTTACTGTATAGTTTAGCGCCGGAAGGCAAGGATTTGTTTTACTGTTTTGTTTATTTTGTATGACTATTGCAAACCACTTGTAAATAAAGCTGGCAATACGCCAGGTTTTAAAGAAACTGCCTGTACGCTGACCTTCATTCTGAGAAAAGGTGATCCCCACAAGCTAATCTCCCACACCAGCTATGGAAGTTTAAACTACAAATGCTTCTTAGCATGGATGACTTGTGGCAAGTGCTGAACACAGACAGACCCAAAAACGGAGAGACGGAGGAATGGGACAGAAAGGATTATCAGGCAAAAGCAATTATAAGCTTACTAGTGGAAGATAACCAGCTTATCCACATAAGAACAGAGAAAACAGCCAAAGGTATGTGGACTTCATTACAAAAGCTGCATGCGCATTTAAGTCTAAACAGCAAACTGTTTTTGCTAAGAAAGTTGTGCAAGATGAGACTACAAGAAGGCCAGCAAATGTGTGACCACATGAATGCTATGCTAGAGATCATAGAGCAGCTGTGTGCCACTGGAGTGGACTCAATGATAATTATATTGTTGCCCTGCTCCTTTGCAGCCTTCCAGAGAAATCTGCTGCTCTCATTAACGCTTTAGAAACTGGACCCGAGCAGGAGCAGCTCCAGGATGGATACCGCTGCGACAGATGTGAGCAGGTTGCCTTTCTGGAAGCTCGCATTAGAGATCCGGAGGAGCAAATTGCAACACTGGGCAGAACTAACAACCTTGGAAGGATGGCTAGTGGAGTTAATGGGGAGGGTGGAGGGGTGAGTCAGGATTATCAGGTAGGAAGATGTGTTAATATAGTTATAGGGAGTGGTAGGGGCTCACAGAAAAGGAAGGCCAGCCCTGGGTTTGAGCACCCTAACAGATTCGCCAAGTTGGGTGAATATGTGGGGGTATCAAGCTCAGAGGCGGCAGCCCTAGATGTCACTGCTCCCCCTAACAGCCGGGAGAGCAGCCCATCTAGTAGGGGTAGTGAGGGAAGTTCAGGTAGGCCTAGGCAGTTGGTGGTAATAGGGGATTCTAAAATCAGAAGAACTGATAGAATACTTTGTCGCCAGGATCGCCTCAACCGAATGGTTTGCTGTGGTGGACCGGGTTGATAAATTACTGGGAGGGGCTGGGCATGACCCAGCTGTCTTGGTCCATGTTGGAACCAATGACAGAATATATGGAAGGTGGAGGCTCCTTAAGAACAAATTTAAAGAACTAGGCTGCAAGTTGAAGGGAAGGACCTCCAATGTGATATTCTCTGAAATATTGCCTGTGCCATGCGCAACACAGGAAAGGCAGAGGCCAGCCCTTATTGGTGGGTGGAATGGGGAAAGATGTGGAGAGGGCTATGGCAGATGATATGAAGGTTCCTATGTTACAATCATCCATTGGAAATAGTACTATAACAAAAAATATGCAACATACATTTGCAAGATGTGACAATGAATTAAAGTGTTTGTTCACCAATGCCAGAAGTCTGCCAAGCAAAATTGGAGAGTTAGAAGCTCTGGTGCACGAGGAGAACTATGATCTAATTGGTATTGCTGAATCTTGGCTTCATTCTTCTCATGATTGAGCTATTAATATTCCTGGCTATGCTCCCTTTCGGAAAGACAGGGTAAAACGGAGGGGTGGTGGTGTCTGTCTCTATGTGAGAAGTGATCTCAAAGCGAGTGTGAAAGAAGACCTAGTTGATGGAGAGTGTATTGAGTATGAAGTATTATGGGTGGAACTGTACATGGGTGTGCGTACTACAAAGGTTATCATTGGAGTTTGTTATAGACCACCCAGTGTTAGTGAGGAGGTGGAGACTAGGCTCCTTACACAGATGGAAAGGGCTGCAAGAGCTGGGACAGTGATGATAATGGGGGATTTTACCTACCCAGAAATTGACTCGAGTAATGGCACTGCTGGGACAGTTAAAGGGCAAAAATTTATAAACCTATTACAAGACAATTTTATGATCCAGTTTATTGAGGCCCTGACTAGGAATGACACTGCTGGACCTGGTAATCTCAAACCATGCAGAGCTTATTACCAATATTCATATAAAAGAACACCTAGGTAACAGTCACCATAACATGATTTCATTTTATGTTAGCTGTAAGCAACAAACGCATACAGGTAAGATAAAAACACTTAACTTTAAGAGAAAATTTTACAAGGAGGAGGTCTGCTCTCCAGGACTTAGACTGGGAGGGAATATTGGCATCAATGGACACAGAACAGAAATGGGAATTCTTCAAAGTGACTGTATGTAAGCTCACCAGTGGCGGCCCATCCATAGGGGGCGCCGCCCCCCCCCCCCCCCTCCTGTGGTCACCAAAAAAAAAAAAAAAAAAAAACGGGCCCTTTTAAGAGTTTTCTTTTTTTTTTAAATGTCCTTTTTTCACACAACAGTGGCGGTGCGTCCATAGTGGGCGCAGAAGCGCTGCCCCCGCTCGCTTCTGCGCCCGACCGTCACTCACAACAATACATAGGTTCATGCATTGCATGAACCTATGTATTGTCGCCGCCGCTGCCGCCCACTATTCAGATGGCCGGCCCCTTGAGCGCCGGCCATCTGAATAACAGCGTCTGGTTGGCCTTTAGAAGTGCCTATCAGAGCCAGTGGCTCTGATAGGCTTCCTGACTACAGCCTGAGGGCTGTAATCGGCTTCTAAATACCTAATGAGAGGACGCACAGGGGTGCGTTCCCTGGCCAATCAGGTTCACCGGGTCTGGTTACCGGTAACCTGATTGGCTGAAGCGACATCGAGGGCGGGAGAAGACATCGAGGACGGAAGAAGGACGGCGCTGACTCGAGGAAGGTCAGTGCAGGACTGGGGGGGACAAACTGGCTGCATTTGGGGGACAAACTGGCTGCATTTGGGGGACAAACTGGCTGTATATTGGGGACAAACTGGCTGTATATTGGGGACAAACTGGCTGTATTATGGGGACAAACTGGCTGTATTATGGGGTACAAACTGGCTGTATTATGGGGGAAACTGGCTGTATTACGGGGGGAAACTGGCTGTATATTGGGGGGACAAACTGGCTGTATATGGGGGACAAACTGGCTGCATTTGGGGGACAAACTGGCTGTATTTTGGGGGACAAACTGGCTGTATTATGGGGGACAAACTGGCTGTATTATGGGGGGAAACTGGCTGTATTTTGGGGGGACAAACTGGCTGTATATGGGGGACAAACTGGCTGTATTATGGGTACAAACTGGCTGCATTTGGGGGACAAACTGGCTGTATTATGGGGACAAACTGGCTGCATTTGGGGGACAAACTGGCTGTATTATGGGGGACGAACTGGCTGTATTATGGGGGACAAACTGGCTGTATATGTGGGACAAACTGGCTGTATATGTGGGACAAACTGGCTGTATATGTGGGGCAAACTGGCTGTATTTTGGGGACAAACTGGCTGTATAATGGGGACAAACTGGCTGTATATTGGGGACAAACTGGCTGTATATTGGGGACAAACTGGCTGTATATTGGGGGACAAACTGGCTGTATATTGGGGGACAAACTGGCTGTATATTGGGGGACAAACTGGCTGTATATGGGGGACAAACTGGCTGTATATGGGGGACAAACTGGCTGTATTTTGGGGACAAACTGGCTGTATATGGGGGACAAACTGGCTGTATTATGGGGGACAAACTGGCTGCATATGGGGACAAACTGGCTGTATATGGGGGGAAACTGGCTGCATTTGGGGACAAACTAGTGGCGTTTGGGCACAGTGGCTGCGTTTAATGGGCACAGTGGCGGCAATTGATGTTTTTTTTTTTTTTCAGTTTGTTTGCGCCCCCCCAAAAAAATTGAGCACCAGCCGCCACTGAAACTCACTGAAAAGTATATTCCCATGGGCAATAAGTTTAAAAGGCTAAAAATAAAACCTATGTGGCTCACGACCAAAGTTAAAATCGCTATAATAAAAAAAAAAAGAGCTTTTAAAAAATATTAAAATGAAGGAACGTTATCATTGTTTAAATGTTACAAAGAATATAACAGATATATAAAACAGTGAATGGCGCCCTGTGAGATCAGTGAACAACCATAATATAAGCTGCCCCTTTAAAAGTGAACGAATCACCAAATGCTGAAAAAATATATTAAATGGTGAAGTGCTCAATAGATGGATTGCCACTCACCAGAAAATTTTGACCCCTTTTTACAGGAAGGTCAAACAGTGCTTCTGGAATAACAACAGATTCCACTAACAGCACAGTTCCGCTCCACTGGCCCCTCGAGATGAAACTAGGATAGGAAAAATGACTCCACAAGAGACATAGAGGAAGGTCTCATAGTGTAATAATTTTAATGGATAAAAATATATGACAACAACAAATGGCGATTACACTCGCATGTTACAGTGCCGGACCAGGCACATGGTGTAATCAGCATATGCAAGACGGCTAGTCCTAGAGGGATAGCGTGGAGTCTGCATCTCTTCTTAGGGCAAAGCCTAGATTGGATGTGGGATGAGGACCTGGAATGGCTGCTCCTCTGCTCCGACATATGTTTCGCCGTATTGGCATCTTCGGGAAGCCAAAAACGCTGTTTGACCTCCCTGTAAAAAGGGGTCAAAATTTTCTGGTGAATGGCCATCCATCTATTGAGCACTCATGGTGAAGAGCTAGAAAACTAATTTGAGCATCACTACTTGGTGTTGGAATTCATCATTATGGACTTTTAGCTTGCTATTTATTTTGTATTTGTATTCATTTTTTATTCACTGGACTTAGTTAGCGCCTCATCCTTTAATATATTTTTAATGAATATAACAGAATATGTAAAAAGGAAATCAAGGATTCAAAAATTCAAAACTAACGACAGATTGCAAAAGATAGGACAAACCCCAAAAAATGATTCAAATATATTAATAGTAAAACGTTCAAGTCTGAGCATGTAGGCCCTTTACAAAATAATCTGGAGTTCGTGACTGGGGACAAAGAGAAGGCAAATTTATTAAATACTTTCTTCAGCTCTGTGTATACAAAGGAACATGGGGAAGCTCATGTCCATAATAGGGGTGGTAGTGACACAGCCCCAAATGATCCACAATGGCTCAAAAGTGATATGGTCATACCTCCCCTCTATGTTGGAGATGTGACACAGCCCAGGGAACGATGCTTCATATTTGGTGGGAATGCCCACTGATACAACCCTATTGGAAGGAAATACACCGCTTAATTCCTCTGATTACAACTTACACCAGCACAATACCTACTTCACCATACCTCCTTCCCTCAATCAGCTTACAAAAAATCCCTCACCCTACACCTTATCAATGCAGCCAAAATGTGCATTCCTTTACACTGGAAGCATCGCTCCCCCCCCCCCTACCATTGCAGAATGGTTCAAACGTATAGGCAGGATAGCGGAGATGGAAGACTTAATCCAACAGGCTAGAGACACCCCAACAAACTATAGCAAAACATGGGCCTGCTGGATACACTTTACGAAATCCGCTGAATTCAAACACCTCTCAAACTGACCCTATAGCTTGACCTGGGGGGGCACCTACACAGACTAAAAAGCTGAACCGCAATGAAAATGTTCAGTATCTTCCCACCCTTCTCCAGTCTCCCACCCTACCCATACCCTCCTGAATATCCCCCCGTAGAGCCGGTAAACCTAATTACCTTAACCCTGCTGTAACCACCTCCACCCATTCACAGTATGATCCCAACAGGGGTAAATGGGTGCTCCTAAAGGCACAAGCGGCCTGCCCGAACACTCTATTTTTGAGTATGTCTTTGGCATTATGCCTAAACTAAACAGGTACTGGGCATGTCCCTTGTGTTATATTCAGTCTACATAAAGAGACATGCCTAAAAGAAAGCTTATTCTCACTAATGTTTTGTATTTTGTATTACTGTGGATGTACTCATACCGTTTGTAACCATACTTATGTGATATGTTTTATTTCTCAATTCTTGTACCATGTCTTTATTTACAATAAAAAATATTGAAACAAAAAAGTGATATGGTCCAGAAATATTTAGACAGAATAAAGCACCTGGACCAGATGGCATCCACCCACGGATTATAAAAGAATTGCAATTTCAAGGCCATTTTTTCTAATATTTAGGGACTCGGTAATTACTGGAATGGTACCACTGGATTGGCGTAGGGCCAATGTGGTGCCCATATTTAAAAAGGGATCAAGGTCTTTACCAAGTAACTATAGACATTAGACCTGTTAGTTGAACTTTTATAGTAAGGAAGATACTGGACAGTTTAATAAAAGACCACATAGACAAGTTCTTGCTGAGAAAAAATAATTAAGCAACAGACAGCATGAATTCATGAAAGACAGAAGTTGTCAAACAAACCTGATTTCTTTTTATGAGTAGGTAAGTAATACCTTGAACAGAGATGTGGCTGTGGATGTGGTATACTTGGATTTTGCAAAAGCGTTTGACACAGTTCGCCACACACGTCTAATGTGTAAGGTAAAGTCTACAGGCTTGGAAAGGTCAATTTATAATTGGATATAAAACTGGCTAAAAGACAGAATTCAGAGAATAGTGGTTAATGACTCTTATGCCGCGTACACACGATAGGTATTTCCGATGAAAAAAGTCAGACGCAGTCCGTTGGAGTTTTTTCATCGGAAATTCAGACTGTGTTGGCCCCATCGGAGAAATTCCGATGAACTTCATTTGAATTTTCAAATAGAACATGTTCTATTTTTTTCCGATAAAATACCGTCAGAAATCCAGTTTGATTGGAAAAAGGTCCGATCGTGTGTACGGGGCATTACTCTAAATGGTCTAAGGTTATCAGTGGTGTACCCCAAGGTTCAGTGTTGGAACCCTTACTTTTAATATATTTATAAATGACATAGGGTCTGGGATTAAAATTAACATTTCTGTCTTTGCAGATGACACTAAGCTATGCAGTGGAATAACGTCCTTACCGGATGTCTCCAATATACAAATTGACCTCAATGCACTGTCTAATTGGGCAACTAAGTGGCAAATGAGGTTTAATGTTGATAAATGTAAAGTTATGCTCTTGGGTGCTAAGAATATGCATGCATCATACATACTAGGGGGAGTACAACTGGGGGAATCAATGGTGGAGAAGGAACTGGGGGTTTTGATAGATCATAAGCTTAATAATAGCATGCAATGCCAAGCTGCGGTTTCCAAAGCGAGCAAAGTCCTTTCTTGCATTAAGAGAGGTATGGACTCCAGAGAGAGAGATATAATTTTGCCCCTGTACAAATCATTAGTAAGACCTCATCTGGAATAGGTAGTTCAGTTTTGGGCACCGGTTCGCAAAAAGGATATCAGGGAACTGGAGAAAGTGCAGAGAAGGGCAACCAAACTAATAAGAGGCATGAAGGAGCTCAGGTATGAGGAAAGATTAGAGCAACTGAATCTATTCCCTCTTGCGAAGAGGAGATTAAGGGGGGATATGATCAACATGTACAAATACAAAAGTGGTCCATATAGTGAACTTGGTGTTGAGTTATTCACTTTAAGTTCATCACAGAGGACAAGGGGGTACTCTTTATGTCTAGAGGAAAAAAAAATCCATCTCCAAATACGGAAAGGTTTCTTCACAGTAAAGCCCTGTACACACGGGCGAGAATCCCATCGAACAAAAAACGTAGATTTTCTCAGTGGGATTCCTGGCAAGCTTTTCTTGCCAAGCCCTTTGTACACACGCACATTCAAAAGAACTGCTGTTCTTTTGACTAGCAAGAAAGCGGTGATGTCGTCAACTACGACAAGCATGTGCTCGTCACATTCGATGCCGTCGCCGCCATCTTGCTTCACCCTACACTACCCTTGTAAGCTACTGCGCATGCGTCGAAGTCTCATCGAGCATGCGCGGGCTTACCTATGGACAGGTAAGCATGTAGCCTCGTACACATGCACGGTTTTCTCGTCGGGAAACAAGTCGACGAGAATCCCGACGGGAAAATAGAGATCAGGTTCTCTATTTTTCTCGTCGAGATTCCCGCCAGTTTTCCCGACGAGAAACCATACACCCAGCCGGTTTTCTCGGCAATAAGCTCTCCCAGCAGTTTTCGTGTGTACGAGGCTTCAGAGCTGTGAAAATGTGGAATAGACTCCCTCCAGAGGTGGTTCTGGCAAGCTCAGTAGATTGCTTTTAAAAAGGCCTGGATTCTTTCCTAAATGTACAGAATGTAACTGGGTACTAGCATTTATAGATAAAGTAGATCCATGGAAAATATGATTGCCTCTCAGGGGATCAGGAAGAATTTTTTTCTCCTGCAGTAGCAAATTGAAGCATGCTTTGCTGGGGTTTTTTGTCTTCCTCTGGGTCAACTGTGGGTATAGGTTTGTGTATATAGGATTGTATTATTATTATTATATTTTGGTTGAACTAGATGGACTTGTGTCTTTTTTCAACCTGATTAACTATGTAACTATGATGACAAAGCTCTTAAGATGTACAAAGACATAAAGTACAACAAAGAAAGCAGAGCCTGTTTTCGCTGTAAGATGACCGGTCACTTAAAAAAGGACTGTTCTATCTGGAAAGCCAAGCAGGGAAAGCTAAAGCTATCCAGAAAAGAAAGAGTCAAAGCAGTCACAAAAGGAAACTGCAGACACATCATGGAGTGACACCTTTAAAGTAACACAAAGCGTCAAGCCACACGGCTGATGCATAGATTCAGGAGCGACAAGCCACATGACTAGAGATGAGACCTTCTTCACAAACATTGATTACAGTGCAAAAGACAAAGTTTTCCTAGCAAACAGGAAAAGCATCCCATCCGAAGGTAAATGCCAGGGCTTCCTGAACTGCATTACACCACAGGGCAAGCAGAGCATCCTTGTAAAGAAAGTGCTGTATGTTCCAGAACTAGAAGGCAGCCTTCTGTCAGTGAAAAGTCCTGCAAACAACAGTCTCACAGTTTAAGTTGCAGGGTGATGAATGCACAATTCACAATAATAAGCGATTCCTCGTAAAAGGAAAACTGTATGATCATCTATACAGGCTCATCACCACAGACCAGCAAGCCAATATACTGTAGTCTCTAATGACCTACACAGAAAATGTATTCACTTATGGCACAGGCGGCTGGGGCACAGAAGTCCTGAAGCTATACAGGACATTATAAAGAGAGGTTTATCAGAAGATTTAACAATAGCGCCCTGCAAAGTGCTCATGAAATGCAAGTGCTGTATTGAAGCAAAAGCCACACGTACTCCCCTTCCACAGGCATCTCAAAGAAAAAATACCCACCCCCTGCAGCTCATACACAGTGACGTATGCGGTCCAATGAAAACTCCCACGTCAGGCGGGAACAGAAATCTACTGACTTTCATTGATGATTATTCCAGGTACACAACCACTTATCTGATGAAACAAAAGAATGAAACATCAGAGAAACTTCAAGAGTTCGTTGCCATGTCTAGAAACAAATTCCAACGTAAAGCAGGAATAATGCACTGACAATGGGGGAGAATACATAAGCAAGGAAGTGGCCTCATATCTTAAGAGACAAGGAATAGTACACCAGACAACCACACCATACACCCCTGAAAAGGGATGAGCCGAACACCCCCCCCCCGTTCGGTTCGCACCAGAACCTTCGAACGGACCGAAAGTTCGCGCGAACGTTAGAACCCTATTAAATACAATGGACGCGAACGTTCGAAATCTAAAGTGCTAATTATAACGACTAATATGCATGTTATTGTCCTAAAAAGGGTTTGGGGACCCGGGTTCTGCGCCAGGGAACATGTATCAATGCAAAAAGAAGTTTTAAAAACGGCCGTTTTTCGTGAGCAGTCATTTTAATGATGCATAAAGTAAAAAAAAATCAAATATTCCTTTAATTATCGTACCTGGGGGGTGTCTAAAGTATGCCTGTGAAGTGCCACGTGTTTCCCGTGTTTAGAACTGTCCCTGCACAAAATGACATTTCTAAAGGAAAAAAAGCCATTTAAAACTGCTTGCGGCTTTAATGTATTGTCTGGTCCCGGTAATATGGATGAAAATCTTTGAGAAAAATGGCATGGCTACCCCATCACCCCCCCCCCTACCCCAGCCCATTACCAGCCCCTTTGGGTCTTGTATGGATATTAAGGGGAACCCTGCACACAAAATAAAAAGGCCCTATATACTCTGAACAGCAGTATACAGGCGGTGCAAACAAGACAGGGACTGTAGGTTTGTTCTTAAGTAGAATCTGTTTTTTAATTTTGAACAGGTACATTGTTTAAGTGTAGCTCCAGCCAAAAAATCTATTTTTAAGCTTTTTGGAAAACATTGGGAAGGGTTATAACTAGGGTTGTCCCGATACCACTTTTTTAAGACCGAGTACAAGTACCGATACTTTTTTTCAAGTACTCGCCGATATCGATTACCGATACTTTTTTTCGATGTCATGTGACAGTTTGAAAGATGGGGACTGATAGGTGGCACTTATGGGCACGGATCGATGGCACTTATGGGCACTGATAGGTGGCACTTGTGGGCAGTGATAGGTGGCACTGATAGGTGGCACTTGGGGGCACTGATAGATGGCACTTGTGGGCAGTGATAGGTGGCACTTGTGGGCATTGATAGGTGGCACTGATTGCACAGAAAGGTGGCACTTGTGGGCACTGATAGGTGGCACTTGTGGGCACTGATAGGTGGCACTTGTGGGCACAGAAAGGTGGCACTTGTGGGCACAGAAAGGTGGCACTTGTGGGCACTGATAGGTGGCACTTGTGGGCACAGAAAGGTGGCACTTGTGGGCAGTGATAGGTGGCACTTGTGGGCACTGATAGGTGGCACTGATTGCACAGAAAGGTGGCACTTGTGGGCAGTGATAGGTGGCACTTGTGGGCACTGATAGATGTCACTGATTGCACTATTAGTGCAATCAGTGCCATCTATCAGTGCCCACAAGTGCCACCTATCAGTGCAATCAGTGCCCATAAGTGCCACCTATCAGTGCAATCAGTGGCATCTACCAGTGCCACCTGATAGGTGGCACTGGTAGATGGCACTGATTCCACTGATAGGTAGCACTTGTGGGTACTGATAGGTGGCTGGCACTGAAATGCTGCGGGGGGTGGGGGGGAAATGACACAGGATTTAAGAAAAAAAAAAAAACTGCTGCAACGCCCATCTTGGTACACCCTGCACTCGGCTGCAGTAAGCAACAGCAGACATCTTGTTACACCCAGCCCATATAGCTCGGGCTGGGTGTAACAAGATGTCTGCTGCTGCTTACTGCAGCCGAGTGCAGGGTGTACCAAGATGGGCGTGGGGACGTTCAGCCGCTGACGGCGACCGAATGTGACAGCACCGGTCACCGTTCCTGATGCGGCTGCGCCCTGAACCCCTGCCAGCTTACCAGGTTCAACTGCAGGTGAGGGACTCGCTCTCCGCCCGCGGACTCCGTCCACCGACTGTGCCCGCCCTCTTCAGCCAGACTCCGCCCGCACTTTCCTCTTCCGCCCTCCCCAGCCACTGACTCCTCCCGCCCTCTCCGGCCAGACTCCGCCCGCACTCCCCCGCCCTCTCTCCTGCCCTCCCTAGCCACTGACTCCTCCCGCCCTCTCCGGCCACAAAAAAAAAAAAAAAAAGTATCGGGTGAAGCATCGGGAGCATTTGCGCGAGTACAAGTACTCGCGCAAATGCTTGGTATCGGTCCCGATACCGATACTAGTATCGGTATCGGGACAACCCTAGTTATAACCTCTGTAACATTTGTTTTGCTGTCTGTGCCCCTATTCAGAACATTTCACCTCACTTTCCGTCCCAATGACAACTGTTTTTGAAAAGTGGGGTTTTTATTGAAACAAGGATTGGTGATAAAGCATCAGTAGAGAGGAGACACCTTTTTCCCATATTAACTCTTACAGGAGAGAATTTCCCTTCCTAGGGGTAGATTTCCTCTCACTTCCTGTTGTCTCCTTCCGTTTGCAAGTAGGAGTCGTTTGTAAGTTGGATGTTTGAAAGTAGGGGCCTGCCGTATATACTCTGCTGAAATTTGCCCCTTACATGTTGGTGTTGCCACAACACTGTGAGCCCTCACAGTTACCCTTGGTGGGCGCTGGAACGCCCTGCTGTGAACTACTATATCAGGAATTGTATTTACATGCCATTGTTGAACAGTGGTAGGAAAAATTGAGCCTTTGGTGGTGGTGCTGGTGCCACAACACTGTAAGCCCTCACAGTTACTCTTGGTGGGCGCATGAATGAATCCTCCTGTGAATTATTAGATCAAGAATTGTAATTGCATGCCCGTGTTGAACAGGGGCAGAAAAATTGGGCCTTTGGTGGTGGTGGTGGTGTTGCCACAACACTGTAAGCCCTCACAGTTACTCTTGGTGGGCGCAGGAATGGGCCCTGCTGTGAATTATTAGATCAATCATTGTAATTACATGCCCCTGTAGAACAGGGGCTGAAAAATTGGGCCTTAGCCACTCGTGCCACAACACTGCAACCCCTCACAGATACTGTACTTGGAGCACAGCAATGTGTAATCCAGTAATTTAAAACATTTATTCAAATAAAATAATGCACTTACAGCGTATGTAGTAAAAAACAGCAGTGGTTGTGTATAGGGTCGGCCGGCTCTCACTACCCGTTGCTTCCGGGATTCGTATTGTGGTGACGTCAGCACGCCGCTCCTCCCTACGTCGTTTCGACAAACCTGCCGTCATCCAGGGGCATGAATAAATGTTTTAAATTACTGGATTACACTATGGGGCTTTCTTTTTCACCCTAAATATGATCTGCGGAGATATCGGGGGACTACAGACTAAAACCCAACTGAATATAAAGTACAGAGAGAGCCAATTAGAGACCCTGGCAGGGATAATAGCCATCTGCTCAGACTGATCTCTTTCAGGGATCAGGATTTCTGGTAAGCAGCCTGAGAAGGACAAGGTGGTGGATTCCTTTCTGTCGTATCAGCACTCTTTCTATGGTGTTCCAGTTTGAAGTCACGAATTAATTTCAAAGAGATTGTACCCTTGCACTTCATTTCTTTCTCCTGGGGACTTTTTGTTATGCATGAACTGCCATTGGAGTTCTTTTGTGTACCAATACTAAGGAAAAGAGTGTGACACTGTTCAATATCTCTGCCTAGAGGCTCAAGGACTATTTTCCATTATATACTGTATGTTTTATTGCATAGTTAGGTGATATCATAGTGTGATCATACACAGAATAATTTTTGATCACCCACTCATTATTCATTCACCACGTTTTGATACGTTGTTGCGCAGCTTTAGTTTCTTTATAATGTTCCAGCAGCTGCAGCATACTGCCAGATTGGTTCCAGTGATGAGGAGGGAGGGTATGATGAGTGATGAGGTCACTGACTCCACGTGGGTGCCTGATAGGAGAGAGGAGGAGGAGGAGGAGGCACATTTCCAACGAGGCAGGATGCCCTCCGGGGGCCAGCGTAAGGGCAGCACACCGACTGAATCACACCGCAGAGCTCCGCCTGTGCAGGGCGCTGCCTCTGCCCGTTATTCCAAAAGTTCTTTGGTGTGGGCCTTTTTTGAGTCGAGTGCATCAGATCGCACCGCTGCTGTTTGCAACATATCTCTCAAGCGTTTCTCGCGTGGCCAAAACATCAGCCGCTTGGGCACCACATGCTTGACCAGACATATGTTGACCTGCCATGCAGCTCGTTGGCAAGCCTACCTTAAAGACCCACACCAAAGAACAAAGCGGACCTCTCCTTGCTCCGCATCAGCTGGGATCTCCAACCCCACTATACCTTCAGTCCTCTTTGAAACCTGCACTGAGAGGAATGAAGGTGTAGAATTAGGTGTGTCACATCCAAGTACTTGCGGGCACTCTGCTAGCAGTACACCGACGTCCGATTCTAGCAGGCAAATTTCCCTTTCCCAAGCTGCTGGACCGTCGAAAGAAGTTCACTCCCAGCCATCCACATGCCCAGCGGTTGAATGCTAGCTTGGCTAAATTGCTAGCACTTCAACTGCTGCCTTTTCAGTTGGTAGACTCGGCCCCCTTCCGTGAGTTTGTGCAATGTGCGGTTCCTCAGTGGCAGGTTCCCAAACGCCACTTTTTCTCATGGAAGGCGATTCCGGCTCTCTACCGCCATGTGGAAGGCAATGTCCATGCCTCGCTGGACAGGGCGGTCAGCGGTAAGGTGCATATTACCGCTGACTTATGGTCCAGCAGGCATGGACAGGGACGTTACCTTTCTTTCACGGCCCATTGGGTCACTCTTTTGGCAGCTGGGAAGGATGCAGGACAAGGTACAGTAGTGTTGGAGGTTGTTGCGCCGCCACGCCTCCAAAATGCTACTACTGGTTGTGACACACCTCTCTCCTCCACCCCCTCCTCTTCTTCTTCCTCCATGGCCACTTCCTGTGCTTTGTCCTCGGAACCAGCGGTGCTCCGTAGGCGTTCAAGGGGCTACGAAAGTACACAGGCAAAAAGATGCCATGCCGTGCTTGCGCTGGTGTGTTTGGGGGACAGGAGCCACACTGGGGCAGAGGTTCTGTCAGCTCTGCAGGGGCAGGCCGAGAGGTGGTTGACGCCACTCCAGCTTAAGCCAGGAATGGTGGTTTGCGACAATGGCACCAACCTCCTCTCCGCCCTCCGACAGGGACAACTGACCCATGTGCCCTGTGTGGCTCACGTCCTTAACCTGGTGGTGCAGCGGTTCTTGGGCAGGTACCCGGGCTTACAAGATGTCCTGAGGCAGGCCAGGAAAGTCTGTGTGCATTTCTGCAGATCATATAATGCCAGTGCTCGGCTGGCTGAGCTGCAAAAGGAGTTGAACCTGCCCAAGAACCGCCTTATATGTGACATGCCCACCAGGTGGAACTCAACGTTGGCCATGCTGCAGCGGCTGCACACGCAGCAGAGGGCCGTTAATGAGTACCTGTGCGACTACGGCACCAGGACAGGGTCAGGGGAGCTCGGGTTTTTTTCACCACGCCAGTGGGGCATGATCAGGGATGCATGCACTGTCCTGGCACCATTTGAGGAGGCCACGAGGATGGTGAGCAACGACAGTGCATGCATCAGTGACACTGTACCTCTTGTCCACCTGTTGGAGCATACGCTGCATGGAATAATAGACAGGGCACTTGAGGCAGAACAGAGGCAGGAAGAGGAGGACTTCCTTGCCTCTCAAGGCCCCCTTTACCCAGACAGTGTTCCTTCTGTCCCACCCATCCCACAGGAAGAGGACGAGGAGGAGGAGGCGGAGGAGGATTGTGTCAGCATGGAGGTGGAGCTTGACACTCAGCATCAACAGCAGCAGTCTTTTAGGGATGATTTACAGTCCCAAGAAACACGTGGACTTGTACGTGGCTCGGAGGAGGTGGCTGCAGATAATGTCGTCCTTAGTGACTCAGAGGACTCCAGACCGAATGCCTCAGCTAACCTATGCTGCATGGCCTCCCTGATCCTGCAAAGTCTGTGGAAGGATCCTCATATTCTTCGGATCAAGGAGAGGGACCATTACTGGCTGGCCACTCTCCTTGATCCACGGTACAAGGGTAAGGTTGCGGACCTTATCTTACCATCGCAGAGGGAGCAGAGGATGAGACATCTCCGGGAGGCCTTGCAGAAAGGTCTGTGCAATGCATTCCCAGAGACTGGGAGGTTACAAACTCCTGGTCCTGGACAACGAATTGCTGAGGCTTCGGTCAGTCAAAGAAGGAGCGGTGGGGAAGGTGGCCGTCTGACCGATGCGTTCAGACAATTCTTTAGTCCGCAGCCCCAAGGTATGATCGGTTCCAGCAACCATCGCCAGCGTCTGATATACATGGTGCAGGAATACCTAAGGGCAAGGTCAGACTTGGACACCTTTCCCACCGAAAATCCTCTGGCTTACTGGGTCTTGAGGATGGATCACTGGCCAGAGCTTGCACAGTATGCAATTGAGCTACTGGCCTGTCCTGCAGGATCAGGATTTCTGGTAAGCAGCCTGAGAAGGACAAGGTGGTGGATTCCTTTCTGTCGTATCAGCACTCTTTCTATGGTGTTCCAGTTAGTTTGAAGTCACAAATAAATTTCAAAGAGATTGTACCCTTGCACTTCATTTCTTTCTCCTGGGGACTTTTTGTTATGCATGAACTGCCATTGGAGTTCTTTTGTGTACCAATACTAAGGAAAAGAGTGTGACACTGTTCAATATCTCTGCCTAGAGGCTCAAGGATTATTTTCCATTATATATGTTTTATTGCATAGTTAGGTGATATCATAATGTGATCATACACAGAATAATTTTTGATCACCCACTCATTATTTATTCACCACGTTTTGATACGTTGTTGCGCAGCTTTAGTTTCTTTATAATATTGTTTTTTGTGGGTGTCTCACATTTTTTAGTTGCAGCACAGATATTGATTTATCACTATATGTTTTTTACAGACAGCGCAGTATACTTATTCCCATTTTAGCTGCTGGAACATGACTGCCAGATCGATGTTCTTCTTGAGCATCCCCTCTCTCTGCTCTCACGCTACTGCCTTCCTCTAGCTGGGTATCATCTTCAGACCCTTCGAAACGCTGGGCATCCTCCTGGAGCATGTACCCAACACTGTGCTCAAACAGTTCGGGGGACTCCTCAGGAGGACATGGTGGGTCTAGGGAAGGAGTGACTGATGATGACATTGAGGACGCTTTGGCAGCTGCTTTGCCAGTACCCTGAGCCTGGGTGAGAGAGGATGAGGAGGATGAGGAGGGCTTGGTCATCCACTCTACCAAGTCTTCGGCATGATGCGGCTCAACACGTCCAGCTGCCAAAAATAAGGACAAGCTTGTCCCATGGCCACGTGCTGATGACGATGCACCGCGTCCACGACCAGCACTGTTGTCTCTAGACACAGAGCCTGCTTGCCCTCTTTTATTGGCTCCTGACTGTCTGCCTCTCCTTGTTTGCCTTCCAGACATTCTAAAGGTCTGCAGGGAGATGGGAAAACCAGCAATAAGGGGTAGCTTCAGGTGTATATTTTGCAAGAAGCACACTACGCCTGCTGTAAGTGCTGCAGATGCCTGCCTGTGTTACACAACAGGAAAACACAGCAATAAGGGCTAGCTTCAGGTGTATATTTTGCAAGACGCACACTACACCCGCTGTAAGTGCTGCAGATGCCTGCCTGTGTTACACAACAGGAAAACACAGCAATAAGGCCTAGCTTCAGGTGCATATTTTGCAAGAAGCACACTACGCCCGCTGTAAGTGCTGCAGATGCCTGCCTGTGTTACACAACAGGAAAACACAGCAATAAGGGCTAGCTTCAGGTGTATATTTTGCAAGAAGCACACTACGCCCGCTGTAAGTGCTGCAGATGCCTGACTGTGTTACACAACAGGAAAACACAGCAATAAGGGCTAGCTTCTGGTGTATATTTTGCAAGAAGCACACTACGCCCGCTGTAAGTGCTGCAGATGCCTGCCTGTGTTACACAACAGGAAAACACAGCAATAAGGGCTAGCTTCAGGTATATATTTTGCAAGAAGCACACTACGCCCGCTGTAAGTGCTGCAGATGCCTGCCTGTGTTACACAACAGGAAAACAGCAATAAGGGCTAGCTTCAGGTGTATACTGTGCAGGAGGCTTAGCAAAAATGACACTGACACTGTCCCCTGCCTATCCTTCTCTCTCCCTGCACACAAGGTTTAGCAAAGAATATCACTGACACTGTCCCCTGCCTATCCTTCTCTCTCCCTGTACACAAGGTTTAGCAAAGAATATCACTGACACTGTCCCTGCCTATCCTTCTCTCTCCCTGCACACAAGGTTTAGCAAAGAATATCACTGACACTGTCCCTATCCTTCTCTCTCCCTGCACACAAGTTAAATGAAAAATATAGCACTGACACTGTCCCTGCCTATCCTTCTCTCTCTCTGAACCGGAACACACTACACAAGGCCGCCGCGCTGGCGGCCTTTTATAGTGTGGGGCGTGTACTAAATCCCCCTGAGCTATAATTGGCCACAGGCATCCTGCCTGTGGCCAATTATGGCTCTCCTCGCTGCCGGCGCTGTGATTGGCCAAGTATGCGGGGTCACAGTGCATGCTTGGCCAATCACAGCGCCGGGATTGCACTGCGATGGCGCAGTGTATTGTGGGCCGTTCGCGTCACTCGAATTTGGCGCGAACAGCCCAAAACGTTCGATCTTCGTCGAACGATCGAACAGCCGATGTTCGAGTCGAACGTATGTTCGACTCGAACACCGAGCTCATCCCTACCCCTGAACAAAATGGTGTAGCAGAAAGAAAAAATCGCATTCTTATAGAAATGGCAGGATGCATGTTGTCAGATGCCAACCTATCTCACAAGAACTGGGAAGAAGCAGTCGTGACTGCAAAATACCTACAGGACAGACTACCCTCAAAAGCCATTAAAAGTACTCCATTCGAAATGTGGCATGGATCAAAGCCTAGCATAGGGCACATCAGAGTGTTTGTATGTAAAGCATATGCCTATATTTCATGTGAAAAGTGATCAAAGCTTAAAAACGGAGCAATAGAGGTCATTCTAGTAGGCAACAGTGAGCAAATAAGGGCTACAGAATCCTACACCCAAAGACTGACAAAGTGACAATAAGCCGTATTGTTTATTTTGATGCGAGCCCATCACCAAAAATACTGATCCCTGAAAGCAGTGAAGTGAATATGCCAAGCAAACCAGAAGAAAAGGTCAACCAAAGCAAACTTTTGCAGGAGTCAGAACAAGAGGTGGAACTCACATTGCCTAAATCAAATTCCCCACCAGATCCTGCTGGACTGCCTGAAGTCAGAAGATCAACTCGGAATACAAAGGGGATAGCACCCCGCAAAATGTCATACACTGTCAAAACACACAGCATACTTGAACCAACATCCTGGGAAGACCGAAAAACTGCCAAAATGTCCACTGGGGACACTGACCGCTGGGGACACCTAATGTAAGAGGCACTCCGCTGGGGACACCTGATGTAAGGAGGCATGGCACTGGGTACACTGGGTACACTGGGTACACCTGATGTAATGAGGGACTCTGCTGGGAATGCCTGATGTAAAGAGACACTCCGCTGGGGGCACCTGATGTAAGGATGCACTCTGCTGGGAATGCCTGATGTAAGGAGAGACTCCTCTGGGGGCACCTGATGTAAGGAGGGACTCTGCTGGGAATGCCTGATGGAAGGAGGGACTCCACTGGGGACACCTGATGGCATCTGACTCCTGATGTTTCACCTGCTTTCCAGTGGACTTGATGGAATGCAGATTGTATGCCATCAGCTTCTGCCCCAGCCATACAGGCTGGGGAAAGTGAAAGTGGTACCCAGTGATGTTTTACACTTTGCATCCAGGTCAGCAAGAATATGGGGAGAAGCGGATAAATATTCGCTCAGCCCTCTGCCTTCTACCCAGTGGCACCTGCCATGCCTGTCCTGGCACACCAATGGGTGTGTGGAGCCCAGGACACATGTCGGGGGGCATGCGTGGGGGTAGCCATTACAGGAGGTGTTTGGAAGTGATCAGGGGGTTGCACAGCCACTGGATTGCTTCCATCTGACAGCTATCTTATCAGATATACAAGTAAACACCCCCCTCCGCTATCAGGTCAGTACAACGTAAAGATCCATTAGCATTATGCCGCGTACACACGACCGTTTTTAATGATGAGAAAAATGTCATTTTTTAAAATGGTCATTAAAAACGATCGTGTGTGGGCTTCAGAGCATTTTTCACGACGTGAAAAATGGCCATGAAAAAATTGGAACATGCTCTAATTTTTCTCATCGTTTTTCACGTCGTAGTTTTTCTCGTCATGAAAAACGGTCGTGTGTAGGCTTTAACGACGTGAAAAAAGCGCGCATGCTCAGAAGCAAGTGATGAGAAGGGAGCGCTCGTTCTGGTAAAACTAGCGTTTGTAATGGAGATAGCACATTCGTCATGCTGGAAATTATTGCATCGTTTAATGCAGCGCATTCTTTTCTTCGTTATAATGCTGCAATAATCCCAATTCTTTTGCTGCTGATATTCTCACAGAGTTATGAAAAAGTTTTTTCTTTATTATTTATTGTTTTCTCATGATTAATCTATATTTATTGTAAGCCAGATCTCCCTAAATACCCAATATTTTTGAGTTACCATCTTGCATTGAAGACGTTCTTTTTGATTATTATTTGGATAATATTTTAGACTATTTTCCATTATTATTTGATATTTTTGAGTGTGTCAAGTTACCACAACAACATTATTATTTATTCTAATTTACCCTCAAGGAGGTTAGTGTCCCTTGTTAATTTCCAAATTATTTTTTGCAATGTCCCAAACTCTCTATTTAGAATAAAAACACATGTTCAATTTTTATCAAGAAACAAAAATACCATTTATTCTGGCCTAAAAACAAAAATAAAGGTTAATGCCGCGTACACACGATCATTTTTCACGTCGTGAAAAATTACTTTTTTTTTTTCAACAAGAAAAACGACCGTGTGTGGTCTTTTTGTCATTTTTCCCGACTTGAAAAACGGCATTAAAAACGACGAGAAAAATTAGAACATGCTCTAATTTTTCTCGTCGTTTTTCCCGTCATTTTTTTTCCGCGGCTGTTTTCCCATAGGGAAACACTGCCGCGGAGCCCACAGACGGTCGTTTTTCTCGACAAGAGAAAAAATGACGTGAAAAACGACCGTGTGTGGGGAACAAGCCGTTCCCTCGTTTTTAATGTCATTATTCACGGCGGTTTTTTAACCGCCGTGAATAATGATCGTGTGTACGCGGCATTAGGCAAAACAAAACCACAGGTAAAGGAAAACTAAAGAAACCAGGAAGACAGCACTGGAGACCCTGCTTGAATTAGTGCAGACACAGATCACCACAGCAAACAACAAAGGATGTGAAGAAGAAAATTGGGACCATCTGAAGGACATATCCTGGGCTTATTTCCTGCTCTTCTTTGTTGCCTTCACTGCAGGCTTCCCTGCAGCCTTCCTTGGAGGCTGTGTCCATGGAGGAGATATTGTGGCTGGAGGAGGGACTGGAGCAGGAGCAGAGACTGGGGCAGGAGCAGGGAGTGGGGCAGGAACTGGAGAAGGAACAGGAACATGGACATAACAAACATCAAGAACATCAGTAAAGTCATTGAGTTTTCCCAACATGCCCATGTTTACGACCGTCAAGATCAGGGTCTTGCATTTTAGCCGCTGGGCCATTTGCATTTCTGGCAGTTTGTGCCCAATAAGGGCAGCAAATCCCTCTGCAGCGGTTGGGGGCTCTCTGAGGGCCGCAGTAGCCTCCCTAATTAGGGCCTGGGTCTCCTCCTCCATCTGAATAAGCCTCCTGGCCCTTTTTTGGGGAATACGCAGAGGAGGTATCTGGGGCCTGGTGTTCCGCTGTGTCCCACTGGGGCCTGCCTCCTCCTGGGTCCCACTGGGGCCTGCCTCCTCCTGGGTCCCACTGGGGCCTGCCTCCTCCTGGGTCACACTGGCGCCTGCCTCCTCCTGGGTCACACTGGCGCCTGCCTCCTCATCCTGTATAAAAAAGGTACATATTGTAATTTTTTGCTTCATCTATCACACACATTTGTCACCTCATGACATTTGAATGCTAATAAATATTAAAGTCAATCATTCTGACCCCAGCATTTTTCATTCTTGTCCCCATAATTTGTGGCCACTACTGTCTATTGATATGTCAAACACTTTTTGGTAAATGGTAAAAATGTTCACACAAGTTTAACATCTTTGACAACATTGGACTTTTAGTACAAGAAATCTTTAGCTAAATACTATACCTGGCTCCAAATGTTCAAATCAGGCTCCTCCAGGAGTTCAGCTTGTTCCTCCAAAGAAACCTCAACTTGGCTGCAGGGAAGGCTGGAGGGTTGGCTGCAGGGAAGGCTGGAGCTCCTTCTGGGGGTAAGGCTGGAAAGGGATTCCCTTGATTCCAGGTGGTCATCCAGGAAATTTAGATGATGGTAGTACCATAGATTAGGCTTGTATATGTCCTCTGCAGCTGCTCCTGACCGCATTGATGTTCGGACTCTGTTTCATTGAGTCCGATATGTGCCCCTAATGGTCCCAATTTTCGTCTTCACATCCTGTATTGTTGCTGTGGGGATCTGAGTTTGCACAAATTCCAGCAAGGTCTCCAGTGCTCTCTTCCTGGCGTCTTTATTTTTATTTAGTTTATTTTTGGTCTCCCATAAAACCGGAAGATTTTTCCACCTTTGCAGGAATTCTAACATGAAATCAGGGTCTTTAACTACCTGCATCTTTTCTGCATGTCAAAAGCCAGACAAAAAATCTAATGTCAGTCAAGACTACTACTAATCTTTCTCACCATATATAGACCACAAACTCAGCAATTGATCAGTCATCATAGAGTTGAGCGGACACCTGGATGTTTGTGTTCGACGGTTTTGGGCAAACTTCGTAAAAAGCTTGACCCCGAAGCCGAACCCCATTGAAGTCAATGGGGCCCTGAACTTCTGAGGACTAAAATGGCTCCAAAAAAGTAAAGGAGTACCTAGAACTGTCCCTGCACAAAGTGTCATTTGTGAATTAAAAAAATTCCTTTAAAAATCACTCCAGGCTATAATGAATTGTTGGCTCCCGTCAAATGCAATACATAGAAAAGTCATTGATACAAAAAATAAAAAAGCGTTGGGGTTCCCCCAAATTCAATTACCAGGCCCTTCAGGTCTGGAATGGATATTAAGGGGAACCCTGCCGCAAATAAATAAAAAAATGCGTGCGGTCCCCTCAAATATCCATACTAGGCCCTTCAGGTCTGGAAAGGATTTTAAGGGGAACTCCACCCCAAATTTTAAAAAAATGGCGTGGAGTACCCCCAAAAATCCAAACCAGACCCTTTATCCGAGCACACAACCTGGCAGGCCGCAGAAAAAGAGGGGGGGACGAGAGAGCGCCCCCCCCCTCCTGAACGGTACCAGGCCACATGCCCTCAACATGGGGAGGAAGTCCCCATGTTAATGGGGACAAGGGCCTCATCCCCACAACCCTTGCCCGGTGGTTGTGGGGGGTCTGCGGGCAGGGGGCTTATCGGAATCTGGAAGACCCCTTTAACAAAGGGAACCCCCAGATCCTGGTCCCCCCCTATGTGAATTGGTAAGGGGTACGTTGTACCCCTACCATTTCACCAAGAAAGTGTCCAAAATGTTAAAAATGACAATAGCCGGTTTTTGACAATTCCTTTATTAATGTCTTCTTTCATCCATCTTCTTCTTCCATCTTCTTCTTTTCTCCATTCGGGTTTCTTCCTCCATCTTCCTCTTCCTCTTCATCTTCATCTCCATCTTCATCTTCCTTCTTCCTTCGGTCTTCGGTCTTCTCGTCCGCATCTTGCTCCGGCTTCTTCTTTCTTCTGCCGCTACGTTTGAATTGGAGGTTCCCACTGTGTGACGCTTAAGTTCTTCAGTTCTCCTCTAGGTCCGCTGGCACCCGGTGGCCACGCCCCCCTCTGACACCACGGGGAAAGTCCCAGTGAAATCCATGTGCGTCAGAGGGGGGCGGGGTCACCGGGTGGCAGCGGACCAAGAGGAAAACTGAAGGACTGAAGCGTCGCACAGCGGGAACCTCCAATTCAAATGGAGCGGCCGAAGAAAGAAGAAGCCGGAGCAAGATGCCGACGAGAACACCGAAGGAAGATGAAGATGGAGATGAAGATGGAGATTAAGTGGAAGAGGAAGATGGAGGAAGAAACCCGAATTAAGAAAAGAAGAAGATGGAAGAGGGGGCGCATGCGCGCGAGCAACGGAGATGGCCGCCTGACTCCACTGCTCCGCGCCGTCGGAACGTAACCACCGGCCTAATCCGACATAGGCACAGAGAGGACGCTGCACACGGAGCTCCGGTGCCTCCGGAACATCTCAGGCTCCCGGCGGTGATGCGTAGGTCGGCTAAAAAGCCCCCTAAGAGCCGGCAGCATAACAAGCTCTCCCCAGCGTCAGGCAGAGGAAGATCCAAGATGGCGCCCGATCCTCCGGAGCCTGACGACGAGACCCAGCTTTCTGCTGCAGGCCCGGAGTCCCCTGTGGATAGCCTGCATCTATTTCCCACGGACCGGGTGAGTCCCCCCCCTGTGGAATCAGAGGACATGCTGGCCAAACTCTGCGCCATTGTCAGGGATGAAATCACAATAGCATCCCGCAAGCTTTCCTCTGACTTGGTGCGAGGCCTTAAAGAGATAGGCCACCGCACTAATCAACTAGAGCACCGCATGGACTTGGCAACCACTGTGCTGGAGGGCCATGAGGAGGAGGTGGACAAAATGTCCGGGGAGCTGGAAGCCCTCAGAGACAAGTTGGAGGACGCAGAAAATAGGGCCCGGAGGGACAACCTCCGTATCCGTGGCATCCCTGAGGTAATTACTGACCTGCAGGGTACAGCTACCGCATTTTTCCAAGAACTGGCCCCAGAACTTCCGGTGGAAAGATTGGAGTTTGACCGTATCCACAGATCCCTGGCTCCAAAACCCTCTGAAGGACCCCCGAGGGATATCATCATCAAGTTCCACTACTACCGGACCAAAGAGAGACTTTTACAAGCTGCAAGAGAGCGACAGAACCTCTCCTTCCAGGGTAACACCCTCCAGCTATTCTCAGACCTCTCTCCGGTCACTATCGCCAGACGTCGAAATCTCAAACCCTACCTCCAAGTCTTACAAGCTCATGAAATCAAATATAGATGGGGGCTCTCCTTCTCCCACCTAGGCCGCCAATTCCAAGCCACCTCTCCTTCGGACCTGAAACGCCATTTCCAGGAACTACAGCTGGACCTTCCTCCGTCTCAGCCTGATGCCCCACCCAAGACCGCTAGGCCCGGACCCTCCAGGCCGGGACCCTCCAAGCCTCCTCGTCAAGCTTCTCAAGCATCCCAAATGTCCCAATCTGGCTCCCAGGCGCTCCGTGACCTGCAAGCGCAACGTTTCCATCTATCTAACAACGGATGACGAAGCTAAGTTCATTCTTTTATTCATTTCAGCTTTTTTTTGCTCATCTGAGTTCGTGCTGCCCAGTTCCCCTTGAACTACTGGTTGTTTTTATATGGGAACCAGAGTGACATGTTTTTGAAGTAATTCCCTCACCATATTTTTCTTAACATTGGTTTCTGATACCTGGTCGGCGGGGGTCGCCCCAGGATAGGCTGCCCCGCTTGTGAGATGGCGGCCCGGGGCGTACTCTACCCCCCTTAGGGGACCAGGCGGAACTTCGGCATCAACCTGCCTCCCCCACCCTGCCACGTCCATGAGTACCCATGTGATTTGGGCTGCTACCTGTAGCCCTTTGTTTGTTTGTTTGTTTTTTGTCTTCTTTAGGGGTCTCGTGGGTTGCTGGGGGGTGGGGGGGTTGCAGGTCAAGTTGGGTGGGGGCACATGTTTATCTTTTTGCTTATTGATCACTCGATACATTGCTCTGTTGCGGCTCTCCAGCCCTTAATTCTGGACTGGCGGGGCTGGGATGGTGTTTGGTATGTATGGTCCTGCCAGACCCCCTTGGGGGAATGGTCTGAGGGCTGTTCCCTCGGGGGGATCGAGGGATCTCCGCCCTACACTCCAATTTGTTAATGTTGTACAGTGGTTGCCTTATTGTCACTGTCTGTAGCTTCCTCGTTTTGATTACTTTTTTTTTCAGGTTCCATCATCCAGATCCTATGTCAAACAAAAAAAAATGTTTAAAATGTTTGTACTGTTTTCATCACAGACCGGTGGTTCCGACGGACCACTGCTACCCCCATGTGTTGGCACCTGGCTAAGAGGTTTTTCTTGGCCGGGCTCCCAACCCGTAGTGGGTTTTATAACCCACGTTACGCTACATTTACGCGTATGGCATATGTTCTACGCCGAGCCTTCCTCGGTTTTTTCATCTTTTCTATCTCTCCTCTTTTCTTTCTGTTTTCCTCTCTCCTCCCGGTCTTTCCCCCCTCCTTCCTTCCTTCTAGTGATGAGCCGAACACCCCCGGGTTCGGTTCGCACCAGAACCCGCAAACGGACCGAAAGTTCGTACGAACATTAGAACCCTATTAAATACAATGGATGCGAACGTTCGAATTCTAAAGTGCTAATTATAACGACTATTATGCATGTTATTGTCCTAAAAAGGGTTTGGGAACCCGGGTTCTGCACCAGGGGACATGTATCAATGCAAAAAGAAGTTTTAAAAACGGTCGTTTTTCGGGAGCAGTCATTTTAATGATGCATAAAGTGAAAAAAAAAAAGTCAAATATTCCTTTAAATATCGTACCTTTAAATATCGACACCCCGTCTAAAGTATGCCTGTGAAGTGCCACGTGTTTCCCGTGTTTAGAACTGTCCCTGCACAAAATGACACTTCTAAAGGAAAAAAAAGCCATTTAAAACTGCTTGCGGCTTTAATGTAATGTCTGGTCCCGGTAATATGTATGAAAATCTTTAAGAAAAATGGCATAGCTACCCCATGACCCCCCCCCCCCTACCCCAGCCCATTACCAGCCCCTTTGGGTCTTGTATGGATATTAAGGGGAACCCCGCACATAAAATAAAAAAGGCCCTATATACTCTGAACAGCCGTATACAGGCGGTGCATACAAGACAGGGACTGTAGGTTTGTTCTTATGTAGAATCTGTTTGTAATTTTGAACAGGTACATTGTTTAAGTGTAGCTCCAGCCCAAAAATCTATTTTTAAACTTTTTGGAAAACATAGGTAAGGGTTATCACCCCTGTAACATTTGTTTTGCTGTCTGTGCCCCTGTTCAGAACATTTCACCTCACTTTCCGTCCCAATGACAACTGTTTTTGAAATGTGGTGTCTTTCTTGAAACAAGGATTGGTGATAAAGCATCAGTACAGAGGAGACACCTTTCTCCCATATTAATTCTTACAGGAGAGAATTTTCCTTCCAAGGGGTAGATTCCCTCTCACTTCCTGTTGTCTTCTTGCGTTTGCAAGTAGGAGTCGTTTGTAAGTTGGATGTTTGAAAGTAGGGACCTGCCGTATATACTCTGCAGAAATAGGCCCCTTAGTTGTTGGTGTTGGCACAACACTGTAAGCACTCACAGTTACTCTAGGTTGGTGATGGAACGCCCTGCTGTCAACTATTATATCAGGAATTTTAATTACATATAATTGTTGAACAGTGGTAGTAAAAATTGGGCCTTTGATGGTGGTGCTGGTGCCACAACACTGTAAGCCCTGACAATTACTCTTGGTGGGTGCAGCAATGGGCCCTGCTGTGAATTATTAGATCAAGAATTGTAATTGCATGCCCCTGTTGAACAGGGCCTGAAAAATTGGGCCTTTCGTGGTGGTGGTGGTGGTGGTGGTGTTGCCACAACACTGTAAGCCCTCAGAGTTACTCTTGGTGGGTGCAGGAATGGGCCCTGCTGTGAATTATTAGATCAAGAATTGTAATTACATGCCCCTGTTGAACAGGGGCTGAAAAATTGGGCCTTTCGTGGTGGTGGTGGTGGTGGCGTTGCCACAACACTGTAAGCCCTCAGAGTTACTCTTGGTGGGTGCAGCAATGGGCCCTGCTGTGAATTATTAGATCAAGAATTGTAATTACATGCCCCTGTTGAACAGGGGCTGAAAAATTGGGCCTTAGGCACTGGTGGCACAACACTACAACCCCTCATAGATACTGTACTTGGAGCACAGCAATGAGCCCTGTTGCAAAGTATTGCTTCAAAAATTGTAATGACACGCCCCTGTTAAACAGGGGCTGAAAAATTGGGCCTTAGGCACTGGTGGCACAACACTCCAACCCCTCACAGATACTGTACTTGGAGCACAGCAATGAGCCCTGTTGCAAAGTATTGCTTCAAAAATTGTAATGACACGCCCCTGTTAAACAGGGGCTGAAAAATTGGGCCTTAGGCACTGGTGCCACAACACTCCAACCCCTCACAGATACTGTACTTGGAGCACAGCAATGAGCCCTATGGCAAATTATTGCTTCAAAAATTGTAATTACACGCCCCTGTTAAACAGGGGCTGAAAAATTGGGCCTTAGCCACTGGTGGCGGCACCCATAAACAAAAATGATCTTCCAAGCTATCATCATCAATCGTATCATTGAGGACTCGGAGGAGGAGGATAGCCAGTAAACATAACAGCACAGGCACTCAGCATCAGCATCAGTCTTGAAGGGATGTGACATGTTAAAATCAATTAGTCTGTTATATCAGCATCAGGTGTGTGGTAGCTGGTGGTGATCCAAGACTGGTTCATCTTGATGAAAGTCAGTCGATCAACCGAGTCGGTGGACAGGCGCACCCTGTGATCCGTGACAAATCCTCCAGCAGCACTGAATGTGCGTTCTGAAAGAACGCTGGATGCAGGACAGGCCAGTAGCTCAATTGCATACTGTGCAAGCTCTGGCCAGTGATCCATCCTCAAGACCCAGTAAGCCAGAGGATTTTCGGTGGGGAAGGTGTCCAAGTCTGACCTTGCCCCTAGATATTCCTGCACCATGTTTATCAGACGCTGGCGATGGTTGCTGGAACCGATCATACTTTGGGGCTGCGGACTAAAGAATTGTCTGAACGCATCGGTCAGACGGCCACCTTCCCCACCGCTCCTTCTTTGACTGGCCGAAGCCTCAGCAACTCGTTGTCCAGGACCAGGAGTTTGTAACCTCCCAGTCTCTGGGAACGCGTTGCACAGACCTTTCTGCAAGGCCTCCCGGAGTTGTCTCATCCTCTGCTCCCTCTGCGACGGTAACATAAGGTCCGCAACCTTACCCTTGTACCGTGGATCAAGGAGAGTGGCCAGCCAGTAATGGTCCCTCTCCTTGATTCGAAGAATACGAGGATCCTTCCGCAGACTTTGCAGGATCAGGGAGGCCATGCAGCGTAGGTTTGCTGAGGCATTCGTTCCGGAGTCCTCTGGGTCACTAAGGACGATATGATCCGCAGCCACCTCCTCCCAGCCACGTACAAGTCCAGTGGTTTCTTGGGACTGTAAATCATCCCTAAAAGACTGCTGCTGATGATGCTGAGTGCCAGCCTCCACCTCCATGCTGACACAATTCTCCTCCTCCTCCTCCTCCTCCTCCTCTTCCTGTGCGATGGGTGGGACAGAAGGAACACTGTCTGGGTAAAGGGGGCCTTGAGAGGCAAGGAAGTCCTCCTCTTCCTGCCTCTGTTCTGCCCCAAGTGCCCTGTCCATTATTCCACGCAGCGTGTGCTCCAACAGGTGGACAAGAGGTACAGTGTCACTGATGCATGCACTGTCACTGCTCACCATCCTCGTGGCCTCCTCAAATGGTGCCAGGACAGTGCATGCATCCCTGATCATGCCCCACTGGCGTGGAGAAAAAAAACCAAGCTCCCCTGACCCTGTCCTGGTGCCGTAGTCGCACAGGTACTCATTGATGGCCCTCTGCTGCGTGTGCAGCCGCTGCAGCATGGCCAACGTTGAGTTCCACCTGGTGGGCATGTCACATATAAGGCGGTTCTTGGGCAGGTTCAACTCCTTTTGCAGCTCAGCCAGGCAAGCACTGGCATTATAAGATCTGCGGAAATGCACACAGACTTTCCTGGCCTGCCTCAGGACATCCTGTAAGCCCGGGTACCTGCCCAAGAACCGCTGCACCACCAGGTTAAGGACGTGAGCCACACAGGGCACATGGGTCAGTTGTCCCTGTCGGAGGGCGGAGAGGAGGTTGGTGCCATTGTCGCAAACCACCATTCCTGGCTTAAGCTGGCGTGGCGTCAACCACCTCTCGGCCTGGCCCTGCAGAGCAGACAGGACCTCTGCCCCAGTGTGGCTTCTGTCCCCCAAACACACCAGCGCAAGCACGGCATGGCATCTTTTTGCCTGCGTACTTGCGTAGCCCCTTGAACGGCTACGGAGCACCGCTGGTTCAGAGGACAAAGCACAGGAAGAGGCCATGGAGGAAGAAGAAGAGGAGGGGGTGGAGGAGAGAGGTGTGTCACAACCAGTAGTAGCATTTTGGAGGCGTGGCGGTGGAACAACCTCCAACACTACTGCACCTTGTCCTGCATCCTTCCCAGCTGCCAAAAGAGTGACCCAATGGGCCGTGAAAGAAAGGTAACGTCCCTGTCCATGCCTGCTGGACCATGAGTCAGCGGTAATATGCACCTTACCGCTGACCGCCCTGTCCAGCGAGGCCAAGACATTGCCTTCCACATGCCGGTAGAGAGCCGGAATAGCCTTCCGTGAGAAAAAGTGGCGTTTGGGAACCTGCCACTGAGGAACCGCACATTGCACAAACTCACGGAAGGGGGCCGAGTCTACCAACTGAAAAGGCAGCAGTTGAAGCGCTAGCAATTTAGCCAAGCTAGCATTCAACCGCTGGGCATGTGGATGGCTGGGAGTGAACTTCTTTCGACGGTCCAGCAGCTGGGGCAGGGAAATTTGCCTGCTAGAATCGGACGTCGGTGTACTGCTAGCAGAGTGGCCGCAAGTACTTGGCTGTGACACACCTAATTCTACACCTTCATTCCTCTCAGTGCATGTTTCAGAGAGGACTGAAGTTATAGTGGAGTTGGAGATCCCAGCTGATGCGGTGCAAGGAGAGGTCCGCTTTGTTCTTTGGTGTGGGTCTTTGAGGTAGGCTTGCCAACGAGCTGCATGGCAGGTCAACATATGTCTGGTCAGGCATGTGGTACCCAAGCGGCTGATGTTTTGGCCACGCGATATACGCTTGAGACATATGTTGCAAACAGCAGCTGTGCGATCTGATGCACTAGCCTCAAAAAAGGCCCACACCAAAGAACTTTTTGAATGACGGGCAGAGGCAGCGCCCTGCACAGGCGGAGCTCTGCGGTGTGATTCCGTCGGTGTACTGCCCTTACGCTGGCCACCAAAGGGCATCCTGCCTCGTTGGAGATGTGCCTCCTCCTCATCCTCCTCCTCCTCCTCTCTCCTATTAGGCACCCACGTGGAGTCAGTGACCTCATCATCCCCTCCCTCCTCATCACTGGAGCCAATCTGGCAGTATGCTGCAGCTGCTGGAACATGACTGCCAGATTGGTGTCCTTCTTGAGCATCCCCTCTGTCTGCTCTCACGCTACTGCCTTCCTCTAGCTGGGTTTCATCATCAGACCCTTCGAAACGCTGGGCATCCTCCTGGAGCATGTACCCAACACTGTGCTCAAACAGTTCGGGGGACTCCTCAGGAGGAGGACATGGTGGGTCTAGGGAAGGAGTGACTGATGATGAGTCTGACATTGATACCAGGGAAGAGGACGCTTTGGCAGCTGCTTTGCCAGTACCCTGAGCCTGGGTGAGAGAGGATGAGGAGGAGGAGGAGGGCTTGGTCATCCACTCTACCAAGTCTTCGGCATGATGTGGCTCAACATGTCCAGCTGCCGAAAAGAAGGACAAGCGTGTCCCATGGCCATGTGCTGATGACAATGCACCGCGTCCACGACCAGCACTGTTGCCCCCAGACACAGAGCCTGCTTGCCCTCTTTTATTGCCTCCTGACTGTCTGCCTCTCCTTGTTTGCCTTCCAGACATTCTAATAGATGGCCTGCAGGGAGATGGGAAAAAAGCAATAAGGGCTACCTTCAGGTGTCCTTCTCTGTCCCTTTACTTAAGGATTTCTAAATATGGTTGAGGATGATTGCTTTCGCACAGAATAGCCCAACGACAATTTCCCTGACTGTCCAAAAAACAAGGATTTCAAAGATGGTTGATGAGGAATGCTTTAGCACAGTATAGCACAAGGAGAATTTCCCTCACTGACCTTCCCTGTCCCTAGAAACAAGGATTATCACAGTGAAAGAAAATGACACTCTCCCTACCTATAGTTTTCTGTCCCTAGAAAAAATGTTTTTTTAAAGATGGTTGATGATCAATGCTTTAGCACACTATAGCACAAGGAGAATTTCCCTCACTGTCCTTCCCTGTCCCTAGAAACAAGGATTATCACAGTGAAAGAAACTGACACTCTCCCTACCTATAGTTTTCTGTCCCTAGAAAAAATGTTTTTTTAAAGATGGTTGATGATCAATGCTTTAGCACAGTATAGCACAAGGAGAATTTCCCTCACTGTCCTTCCCTGTCCCTAGAAACAAGGATTATCACAGTGAAAGAAACTGACACTCTCCCTACCTATAGTTTTCTGTCCCTAGAAAAAATGTTTTTTTAAAGATGGTTGATGATCAATGCTTTAGCACAGTATAGCACAAGGAGAATTTCCTTCACTGTCCTTCCCTGTCCCTAGAAACAAGGATTATCACAGTGAAAGAAACTGACACTCTCCCTACCTATAGTTTTCTGTCCCTAGAAAAAATGTTTTTTTAAAGATGGTTGATGATCAATGCTTTAGCACAGTATAGCACAAGGAGAATTTCCCTCACTGTCCTTCCCTGTCCCTAGAAACAAGGATTATCACAGTGAAAGAAACTGACACTCTCCCTACCTATAGTTTTCTGTCCCTAGAAAAAATGTTTTTTTAAAGATGGTTGATGATCAATGCTTTAGCACACTATAGCACAAGGAGAATTTCCCTCACTGTCCTTCCCTGTCCCTAGAAACAAGGATTTGCACAGTAAAACACACTGACACTCTCCCTACCTATCCTTCTCTTTCCCTAAACTAAAGGAATCCAGGTTAAGCAAGAAAAAAAAATGTCACTGTCCCTGCCTATGCTTCTCTTTCCCTGCTCCGGAACACACTACACTAGGCCGCCGTGCTGGCGGCCTTTTCTAGTGTGGGGCGTGTACTAAACACCCTCAGCAATAATTGGCCACAGGCATCCTGCCTGTGGCCAATCATTGCTCTCCTCGCTGCCGGCGCTGTGATTGGCCAAGCATGCAGGGTCACAGTGCATGCTTGGCCAATCACAGCGCCTGGATGACACTGCGATGGCGTAGTGCATTGTGGGCCATTCGCGTCACTCGAATTAGGCGCGAACGGCCCAAATCGTTCGATCTTCGTCGAACGATCGAACAGCCGATGTTCGAGTCGAACGTATGTTCGACTCGAACACCGAGCTCATCCCTACTTCCTTCCCTTCTCCTATAACCCCGGGGTGCGGGAACAGAGTACTACACTGCTTCTTGTGTTTGATCCAATGACCCTCCGCTGGCTATCCCTGAATGTTCAGGGCATGAACTCGCCTCAAAAACGGGTCAAGGCTTTCAAATTCCTTAAGCAACACAATATTGACATAGCATGCCTACAGGAGACCCATTTCTCTGCCTCCTCTTGCCCCAAATATTTTGATGCAAATTATCCTCAAGTTTACTTAGCAAGCGGTCCCACTAAACAGAAAGGGGTTCTCATAGCCATAAGAAAATCAGTCCCGTTTATTTGCAGTAAACAAATTGCTGACCCGGACGGCAGATACCTTCTCTTGCAAGGTTCAGTTCAGGACAATGAGGTAACTATCATGACGTATTACGCCCCAAATGTTAACCCAGGCCCCTTTCTGACACACGTCTGTGCCCTGTTAAGGGATCACCAGAGGGGCATCCTCCTGTTGGCAGGTGACTCTAATGTCTCGCTAAACCCCTCCCTGGATAATTACCCATCGGACCATAGGGTCCCCTCCCCAGCCGCAAAAACCTTTTTACGAACCCTACACAATCACGACCTAGTCGACATCTGGCGGGAGCTCCATCCCCTTGGTAGGGATTACACCCACTATTCCCATCCCCATCACTCACACTCCAGGATTGACCACATGTTTGTGTTACGGCAGCATCTAACCCTGATTGACGCAGTCTTTATTCTAGCAACCCCCTGGTCAGACCACGACCCAATTCTGACTATTTGCCACTCCTTGCTCAGCAAACCACAGCACGCTCCTTGGGTCATGAATGACTCCCTTTTGTCATTTGAGCCAATCCTTACTGAGATTCACAAAGCATCGATAGACTACTTTAAATTGTATACAGGGACGGTCTCCTCTCCGGTGACCCTTTGGGAAGCATATAAAGCGGTCCTCCGGGGCCACGTTATTCGTATAGCGTCAAAGCGCAAAAAAGAGCGAACCCAAACCCGGCGTAGACTTGAGCATAACCTGGAGGCCCTCTCCACGGCCTTTAAAAAGGATCCTACTCCGACCAATCGTAAACTTTTAGACGCAGCCCGATCGGACCTGGATTTATGTGTAACGGATGATGCAGAACGCACCCTACGCTGGGCTCGTCAGAAATGGTACGCTAAGGCAAATAAGCCCACAACGATGTTAGCCAATAGATTGCGCACTTTCACCCCGAAATTCGCCCCTATAGCCTTACGCACCCGCCACAATATCCTTACGGGCAACCCGCGTCGGGTCCTGGACGAATTTCGTCACCGTCTCACCAAACTTTATTCTGCCCCTACCCAAGCTTCTACCGAAGGCCTGACTCACTTCCTGAAGGATTTGCCCTTACCTTCCCTGTCTCCCACCCACAGATCTGTCATGGACAGAGACGTGCAGGTATCAGAAGTTCTCCAATGCATCAAAGAATTAAAGATAGGCAAGAGACCGGGCCCTGATGGCTTCACAGCCCTGTACTACCGGAAATTTGCAGAGGTCCTTGCCCCACATTTAGCGGCTATGTATAATTTGTTAAAAGACGGCCACTCATTTACTCCAGATCTGCTGACCGCCAATATTGTAATGATTCCCAAGCCGGACAGGGACCACTCTTCTTGGGCCAATTTCCGCCCAATTTCCTTAATAAATATTGACATAAAAATCCTGACGAAGATCCTGGCCAACCGCCTGAACTCATTTCTCCCGCGTTTGATAAAAAAAGAGCAGGTGGGATTTGTCCCCCGTAGACAGGCAGGGGATGCTATTAGGAGGCTCCTTCAAATCCAACAAATAGCGCATGATAGGTCTTTGGAAACCATGTTTCTGTCTTTAGATGTCAATAAAGCCTTTGACACCTTGTCTTGGCCCTATCTGACACAGGTTCTAGGTCACTATGGCTTTGGTACCTCCTTTATGAGCTGGATCTCAGCCATTTATGATTCCCCCCAAGCTAAGGTGCGATACTATGGTCACGAGTCGCCCACCTTCCCCATAAAAAGGGGAACCCGCCAAGGGTGTCCACTCTCTCCTCTTCTATTTATCTTGGCACTGGAACCCTTGGCGGAGGCCATTCGATCGCATGTCAACATAACTGGGGTGGAAGTGGCGGGGACCTCGCATAAACTATCCCTATTTGCCGACGATATTTTATTGTCGCTCACTAAACCCAGAATCTCCCTCCCCAATTTGATGTCCCTTTTAGATACCTTCGCCACGTTATCGGGTCTATCTGTCAACCCGGCTAAATCCAAAGCCATGTCAATCAATCTTCAGCCCTCAGAGTTGGAATCATTGAAGGCGGCTTTTTCCTTCCAATGGACCAATTCGTTACCCTACTTGGGGGTCAAACTTACTCCTAGTTACTTGGGTCTATATCAAGCCAATTACCCCTCACTATTGTGGAAATTGACAAACATGCTCGATTCTTGGTCCACTCTTCCATTATCCTGGTTCGGCAGAATAGCGACAGTACGCATGGCCTACCTCCCAAAACTGCTTTATTACTTTCGGGTTTTACCGGTCCGGATTCCCTCCCATATCCTCCGAATTCACCAACGCAAGATCATGCAATTCATCTGGGGCAAGACGAAGCCCAGGATCAAACGGCAAGTGCTCTACGCACGTAGAATAGATGGAGGCCTTTCGGTCCCGAACCTGCAAGCCTACTATACAGCGGCCGGTATCGCCCCACTCGCTCTTCTCCACGAGAAACAATAATTGCCACTGTGGGCTGTCATTGATCTGGTGGACTCCCACCCGGTTCCCCTGGCCTCTCTTCCTTGGCTCCCCATGGCTCACCGCCCATCTTCCGTAGGTCCATGCTTGACTCATTCCCTACGGTTATGGGACTCAGTTAAGTTCTCAGCAGGCCTGATTTCTCCCCATCTTCCCTTACTCCGACTCCTTCGCTGCCCGTTGTTCCCGCCGGGATGTGATAACCCCTCGCGATTTGCTTGGTGGACCGACCACGATTTTGTGGACATTCAGTCTCTGCTTACTCCGACCAAAATTGTCCCATTCGCTGCTCTACGCTCTTCACACGATATCCCCCTAAAGGAACATTATAGCTATATGCAACTCCGACACTTTCTCCAAAAATTAACAAAATCCCAACCTACCCCCTATGCGATGACCCCTTTTGAAAGTTTATGTAGATCGCGTCCACAATCCTCGGGCATGATATCGCTCATATATACGGCTATTATAAGCTCCAGGAAACCACCACTGAGACCTTATCATTGCCAATGGGAGGCTGAACTTGGGAAACAACTAGAGCCGGATGACTGGCGGAAAATGACCACGGCGCTAACCAAATGCTCGAAGAATGTCCTCTTCTTGGAAAATGCCTACAAGGTCTTTTATAGGTGGTACTACACCCCGGCCAGATTAGCGAGCTTTATCCCGTCTTACTCCCCTCTATGCTTTCGAGGGTGCTCACAGGAGGGCACAATGGCGCACATCTGGTGGTCCTGCCCCAGGGTACGCAGACTGTGGATCAGAGTGTATGCGTTACTTCGTAATCTTTTCGACACCACTATAAAGAGAGACCCTTTTGAGGCCCTATTGTGCAAACCCATTGAGGTACTTCTGTGTTCTGAACGTCTATTGGCCGCACACATCTTTACTGCAACTAAACTGACCATAGCACGTGCTTGGAAAACCCCGGCCCTCAGCTTTGAAAAAGTTAAAAACAGTGTGAACGACATTATGGTGAATGAGAAACTTACTGCCGTGTTGACAGACACCCACGCTAAGTTCCTCCGGATATGGCAACCCTGGGTGACTCATATCCGCCCTTCGCGATTTGATACAACGCTCCTCTCCCTGTGACAAGCCTCTGTTCCCCCCACCCCGGGGCCCCCCCCTTTTCCCTTCCCCTCTCATTTCCCTTCTTTCTCTGGTTCCTCTCTATATTTCAACCTCCTCTCCTTCTCTACACTAAGGGCTCACATCACCCCTTTCTTCTCCTTTATCTTCTGAATTTTTCCTGAACTCTTCCCTCCTTGCGCTCTTTCTCAACTTTCTTCTTATTCTACCTTTGAGTCTCCCCAGGATACGGGGCAGACCCTGCTGGGACTGGTTACCTGACAGGACACATTCCCCTTTTCCTTCTTAAGATTTTACTTTATTTTTGTTTTTATTTGCTTTTGTTGTTTTCATCGGGGAACAACACCATTCCCCTAGATGGTTGTCCAGTTTAATGCGCTCACAAGATATTGTTTGTTATAATGTTATTTTGCCTCATGTTTCAAATTCGATCTGGAGCGACAATAGGTATTTCAGTTAGCTTCAGGGCCACATCATTATACCAAGATTCAGGACTCATTGGTCTCTCCTGAATGCCCTGCTACCCATACTCTTGGTATAATCCAGTAGGTCTTATAGTTTTTAGCACGGAATCCGGGAGCATCCCCATGCAATATACTGTTGTAATAATTGCGCATTTTCATTGTGTCCAGTTCCATTTTATTTATTTTTTTCTCTTTTGTATTCTTTTTATTGATGTGAATCTTTAATAAAAACCTTTGTACAAGAAGACGATGGAAGAAAAGAGAAGACATTATTAAAGGAATTTAAAAAAAACAGCTATTGTAATTTTTAAAATTTTTGACACTTTCTTCGTGAAATGGTAGGGGTACAATGTACCCCTTACCAATTCACATAGGGGGGTGGGATCTGGGGGTCCCCTTTGTTAAAGGGGTCTTCCAGATTCCGAAAAGCCCCCCGCCCGCAGACCCCCACAACCACCGGGCAAGGGTTGTGGGAATAAGGCCCTTGTCCCCATTAACATGGGGACATCCTCTCCATGTTGAGGGCATGTGGCCTGGTACGGTTCAGGAGGGAGGGGGGCCGCTCTCTCGTCCCCCCCTCTTTTCCTGCGGCCTGCCAGGTTGCGTGCTCGGATAAGGGTCTGGTATGGATTTTTGGGGGGACCCCACGCCATTTTTTTTAAAATTTGGGGCGGAGTTCCCCTTAAAATCCTTGCCAGACCTGAAGGGCCTGGTATGGATATTTGGGGGAACCGCACGCATTTTTTTTTTTTACATTTGCGGCAGGGTTCCCCTTAATCTCCATTCCAGACCTTCTGAAGGGCCTGGAAATTGAATTTGGGGGGACCCCCACGGTTTTTTCATTTTTTTCATTATATTATATTCATTATAGCCGCGAGTGAGTTTTAAATGTATTTTTTTCATTCAAAAATGACACTTTGTGCAGGAACAGTTGTAAAAGCACTGGAAACAAGCGCAACTTTACATGCATATTGCCCAACACCGGACCCGAACATACAGTAGGTGCCGCCGATATTGTGTTTCTATCGTGCTCCCATCACCGAGATTCTCGGCGACAGGAGTGCCGAGATGTCGGCAGCAGGGTGGCGACACGTGTCGCACTCGCTGCAATGGCGAGGAGACGCGACACTGTATTGAGCGGGGATCCGACGCAGATTCCCACCAATACCAGGCACTGCGTTTGGTATGAATCATGAGCGGGAACTCCACGCCAATTTTTAAAGAAAAAACCGGCGTGGGTTCCCCCTCCAGGAGCATACCAGGCCCTTGGGTCTGGTCTGGATTTGAAGGGGAACCCTACGCCGAAAAAACGGCGTGGGGGTCCCCCTCAAGATCCAAACCAGACCCTTATCCGAGCACGCAACCTGGCAGGCTGCAGGGGAAGAGGGGGGGGACGAGAGCGGCCGCCCCTCCCTCCTGAACCGTACCAGGCCACATGCCCTCAACATGGGGGGTTTGGTGCTCTGGGGCAGGGGGCGACCTGCGGCCCCCCACCCCAGAGCACCCTGCCCCCATGTTGATGAGGACAGGGCCTCTTCCCGACAACCCTGGCCGTTGGTTGTCGGGGTCTGCGGGCGGGGGGCTTATCGGAATCCGGGAGCCCCCTTTAATAAGGGGGCCCCCGGATCCCGGCCCCCCCACCCTATGTGAATGAGTATGGGGTACATCGTACCCCTACCCATTCACCCGGTGGAAAAAAATGGTAATAAAAACACAACACAATTTTTAAAAGTATTTTATTGCACAGCTCCGGGGGTCTTCTTCCGACTTCGGGGGTCTCCGGTGTCGTCGCCGCGCTCTCCGGTTCTTTCTTCTGCCGGGCCTCCGCTAACTTCTTTTTAGCTCTTTTGCTAGCGGAGGACCGGTCTTCTCCGTCGCCTTCTTCTTCTCCCACTCTCCGGTTCTTCTCCCGCTCTCCGGTTCTTCTCCCGCTCTCCGGTTCTTTCTTCTGCCGGGCCTCCGCTAACTTCTTTTTAGCTCTTTTGCTAGCGGAGGACCGGTCTTCTCCGTCGCCTTCTTCTTCTCCCGCTCTCCGGTTCTTCTCCCGCTCTCCGGTTCTTTCTTCCGCCGGCCCCTCCACTAACTTCTTGTAGCTCTTTTGCTAGTGGAGGAGCCGGTCTTCTCCGTCGCCTTCTTCTTCTCCCGCTCTCCGGTTCTTCTCCCGCTCTCCGGTTCTTTCTTCCGCCGGCCCCTCCACTAACTTCTTGTAGCTCTTTTGCTAGTGGAGGAGCCGGTCTTCTCCGTTGTCGCCGTCGGCGTCTTCTTCCCTCTTCTCCTCCTCGATGTTGACTCAACGCTTCCTCTCGCAGTAATGATAAATCTTCGGTCCGCAGAGATTAATATAGGCTTCACATGACGTCACAGTCACATGGTCCCATGACGTCACAGTCACATGCTCCGGGGCACATGTGCACATGTGCCCTGGAGCATGTGACTGTGACGTCATGTGCACATGTGCCCCGGAGCATGTGACTGTGACGTCATGTGAAGCCTATATTAATCTCTGCGGACCGAAGATTTATCATTACTGCGAGAGGAAGCGTCGAGTCAACATCGAGGAGGAGAAGAGGGAAGAAGACGCCGACGGCGACGATGGAGAAGACCGGCTCCTCCACTAGCAAAAGAGCTACAAGAAGTTAGTGGAGGGGCCGGCGGAAGAAAGAACCGGAGAGCGGGAGAAGAACCGGAGAGCGGGAGAAGAAGAAGGCGACGGAGAAGACCGGTCCTCCGCTAGCAAAAGAGCTAAAAAGAAGTTAGCGGAGGCCCGGCAGAAGAAAGAACTGGAGAGCGCGGCGATGACACCGGAGACCCCCGAAGTCGGAAGAAGACCTCCGGAGCGGTGCAATAAAATATTTTTAAAAACTGTGTTGTGTTTTTATTACCATTTTTTCCACCAGGTGAATGGGTAGGGGTACGATGTACCCCATACTCATTCACATAGGGTGGGGGGGCCAGGATCCGGGGGCCCCCTTATTAAAGGGGGCTCCCGGATTCCGATAAGCCCCCCGCCCGCAGACCCCGACAACCAACGGCCAGGGTTGTTGGGAAGAGGCCCTGTCCTCATCAACATGGGGGCAGGGTGCTCTGGGGTGGGGGGGCCGCAGGTCGCCCCCCTGCCCCAGAGCACCAAACCCCCCATGTTGAGGGCATGTGGCCTGGTACGGTTCAGGAGGGGGGGGGGGCGCTCTCGTCCCCCCCTCTTCCCTTGCGGCCTGCCAGGTTGCGTGCTCGGATAAGGGTCTGGTTTGGATCTTGAGGGGGACCCCCACGCCATTTTTTCGGCGTAGGGTTCCCCTTCAAATCCAGACCAGACCCAAGGGCCTGGTATGCTCCTGGAGGGGGAACCCACGCCGTTTTTTTCTTTAAAAATTGACGTGGAGTTCCCGCTCAGGATTCATACCAAACGCAGTGCCTGGTATTGGCGGGAATCCGCGTCGGATCCCCGCCTATCGGCAATGCGTGTCGCTCATCGTGAAAGGAACATTTTTTCCTTTCCCGATGACGAGACAGCTCGGCGCTGGCTCTCGCGACGGAGCTCATAGGGTGTCAATATCGCGGCTAGAAGCGGCGAGATTGACACAATATCGGCGGCACCTACTGTACAGTGAATTGTTAGGGTTCGGGTCTGGGACCCAAAAACACAATAGTTCTGTACGGTACCGAACTTTACAGTTCGGGTCCGCTCAACCCTAGACTTATCAAGTATGAAAAATGCTACGTACCCGCGATCTACACGTTCGTTGCTTCTGACCTTCTTCCACTCACTGAACGTCGCTTTCAACGATGCTTATTTCCGTTATATTACAGTGCGCATGCGTGACGCTCCGCACGCTTTTCCCGCCCCTGACGTTCGTTATACTACTTTCCCCGCCCCTTCTCGCTCGTACTAATGATACACAACATGGCGGAGACTCACCGATATGAGGAGGAAAGTGTGGAAGTAGGCAAGACCAGATCCAGGAGATACAAGGCCACAAACATGGCATTTGAGGAGATGGTGGAAATAGTGACAATATTGCTGAGGGAGGATTATGATGCGAAACATGGCCCATACAAAAAGCCTAATCAGGTGAAGGCTCAAATCATGGATAAAGTGGTACAAACTCTGGCCAGGAAATTTGGGGTTCGCAGATCCAAAGAACAGATCCGCAAAAGATGGTCTGACATTAAGTTGAGGGAGCCGGAGCAATACAAGAAAATAAAAAAAGTGATCAGAAAAAGTAAGTAGATTTACATTTACTCTGATTTTTATTAATAGCGTGGTGCTGCATGTGCTTTTTATTTAATGTATGTAGTACAGTTCAAGATGTCCGGTCTCATGTTCTTGGGCACAAGAATCGATCGTAGAAATCATCGTTCATTATAAATAATACGATGTTTTGGGAGAATACAGTGATAACTAAATTTGAACATGCCTATTAGGAATGATCAAATGTAGTTAACACTGTATCGGACCAAAACATCGTCATTTAGTGAACGATTGAACGATGATTCCTACGACTGTGATTCTTGTGCCCAAGAACATGAAAATTGACATCTTGAACTGTTCAAGATGTCCGGTTTCATGTTCTTGGGCACAAGAATCGATCGTAGAAATCATCGTTCATTATCAATAATACGATGTTTTGGGAGAATACAGTGATAACTAAATTTGAACATGCCTATTAGGAATGATAAAATGTAGTTAACACTGTATCGGACCAAAACATCGTCATTTAGTGAACGATTGAACGATGATTCCTACGACTGATTCTTGTGCCCAAGAACATGAAAATTTACATCTTGAACTGTTTATGTGAGAATTTTTTAGAAACATTGTTGTGTATATGTGTTGGTAACTATATTTAACTAATGTAACTGGATTCAGTGTACGGTTAGGAGAATATGCTCAGCAGCTGCTTACACATCTGGACTCATTAGCACAAGTGTGGGCCACAAGAACAATCTTTTTATGGTGTCACACACAAGTGATCCAGTGGATACTTGGTGTGTTTCCATGTGTGAAACCTGAATAAAATAGATCAATCTACCAGCTTTGGTAATGGATACAATCATGTGTTCAGCTTAGAAATATTGACAAAAAAGACAATTGTACCACACTTCCAAAGAATGATTAATATTCCTCTTTCAGGCCTAAATATATTTATTTACTCAAGTCTACCTTTGGGTTCTATCTCAGAGGGCTTCAAAGAGCTTCGAGACAGGAGGCTGGGAACCCCGCACCACCAACCCAAGACCCACAACCACAGGATTTGGCTGAAGAAGTGGAAAATGGCAACACAACAGGTCAGTGTCATACACCACAGCCTCAGGTAATAGATGTAGGCCTGTATATTTATTAAGACATTGTTTTTTTCTAAATTTAAGGTACTTTAATGCCTGTGGCCCAAGCAACCTTCACCAGACACAGTGCCCAGATGTTGATAAAAGAACTGAGGGTCTGCTCTCGTGACCTGGAACAAATTAAAGAAAACTTGTTCCAGATGAGGCAAAAGAGCAAGCAGCTGGAGCAAAGAATAAAAAAAATACAACATGTCCTTGGGAGGGTTTAAATCTTTTATATGGGCTAAAATGATATTTTGTTTTTTGTTTGTTGATTTTAGATTTTGTTTTGTAAGCTTTTAATTGTTTTAAGTACTATTTTACATGTTAAACATATGGTTAAAAATATCCCAAAAAAAAAATTCTTAACATTTTCTATTTTTATAAAATAACCCAAAAATTGTGCTCCTATTAAAAATATTTTGGAATCAACAATGTGTGGCTTCTTATATCAATGTTGCCCCCCCCCCAAAAAAATGGGTGTGTTTACACTGAAAATGATGGTAATTTACTTCAGAAAAAGAAACATGGCACTACAACTGCACTAGTATAACCTAGGACAGTGATGGTGAACCTTGGCACCCCAGATGGTTTTGAACTACATTTCCCATGTTGCTAAGGAACTCTGCAGTGGAGTTGAGCATCATGGGAAATGTAGTGCCAAGGTTCACCATCACTGACCTAGGAGAAAGATCAAATCAACCAAAATAAAACCAAACAAGATGTTTTCATTAGAAAGTATATTTTTATTCCAAAGAATTTTTCAAATGTGATCAGGCATTGCAATGGCCCCCCTACCCATAAAATAGTCTACATAGCGTTGGCGCACATCACGCCCGCTTTGGGGGGCCAAGCCTGTAGGGCCAGCTACCTGGGCTGGCAATGGTCCATCTGAGAACTGTGTGCCCTGAAGGGCAACTGAAGAAAGGTAATTATTGGAATGTCTTTTTAAAAAATTGTGTAGTATGCAACACCACATTATTATATGATTCCATTTGTACTCCGCCATGTTGAGAGAGGTCATAAAAAGGCGGAAACGACTGGCCATGATGCCAAAGGCATTTTCTACCACCCTTCTCGCTCTGGCCAGCCTATAATTAAAGTGGTTGTAAACCCACTTTTTAAACAAAGACCTACAGGTAAGCCTAGATTAAGGCTTACCTGTGGGTGCATGAAATATCTCCTTAACCAACACGGTTAAGGAGATATTTGTATGTAAATGCGGCGACGCTGACGTCACCCCATTCACAAATTCGGCTAGGTCGCAACATTCGATGACGTAGCCGAATTCGACAGCTCACGCGCGCATGTGCGGAGTCACGTCTTCGCCGCTCCGGCCAATCACAGCGCCGGAGCGGCGCTGTGATTGGCTGCAACGGCGATACCCGGAAGTAACATTCTGGCTATCGCCGCAGCGATGGATGCGGCTAGAGGAGGGACACGGACGACTTCGGGGGCCCCGATCGAAGGTAAGTGGTACATAATGAGCTAGTATGCTAGTCATACTAGCTCATTATAGCTTTGTCTTGCAGGTAAGTAAAAAAAAAAAAAATTGTCTACGTGGTTTACAACCACTTTAAAGACCCTTTTTTCAGGCGTGAGGGTCCTTTGTGGAAAAGGCCTCATCAAATGGGGACCGAGCGCAAACGCCTCATCTGCCAGGAAAACGAATGGTAGTCCATCTTCATTCTCTGCCGCAGGTGGCAATACCAGGTCCTCTGATTGAAGCCGGTCGGCGAAAACTGTCTGGGCAAAAACTCCACCGTCAGACATCCGCCCATTTTTCCCAACGTCAACATAAAGGAAATCATAGTTAGCAGACACCACCGCCATCAGCACAATACTGTGGAACCTTTTATAATTTAAAAAAAAGGATCCCGAATGGGGTGGTGGCACGATGCGGACTTGTTTGCCATCAATGGCTCCTCCACAGTTGGGAAAGTTCCACCGCTGAGAAAAATCAGATGCCATGTTCTGCCATTCCTGTGGTGTCGAAGGTAACTGTGGAGTCAAACCCCCAAAAAAATAAAGACTTTGATACCTAAACATTGCAAGCAGATTATCACAAAACCTTCTTGGCAAAACATCAGTATAACATTAATTTGGAAGGAGTATTTTAAAGCGGAGCTCCGCAGCAAAAAAAAGTATTAAAAGCCAGCAGCTACAGCTACAGCAGATGCTGACTGTAACGGCACCCCAAATACGAAGGGGGTTAACGCCGTTTCCTCTGTCCCCTCTCCTGGACACACATCCACTCGCTACCAATCTTCCACAGCCAAACGACCCCTTCCCATAGGAATTAATCCTTCTGAAGAACGAGTCGCACTCTGTATCTTCCTAGATCGAATGCCTTTATTGAGAAACATTGTAACTTTTATATATATCCAATACTGCATTAGTTTAACATGAACAATGGCCCAGCTCCACCCACACATCACAAGACTCAACACATCATCCTGACGTCTGCTAGGCTTCAAAAGATCCCACACAATAGAATATAACGATCCCCAATACACATCTTATCACAAAGTGTTGGCAGCCAGTCTGTCTGCCGGCTACCATACACACAGGCATGGTGTTAATTATCTCTATTCACACCAGACCTTCCCAAGTCATAATGAACAATAGAATGCAAATCACCTTAATTCCTCCCAGCAATGATTACACAAAGACAAGGGGCTGGGGGTGATGACATTAGCATCTAACAGTATGTGTCCCAACATCATGAAGGCGTCACTTTTCAATTACCCTGTTGAGGTCATAATCAAACAGTAAATAGTTCTTTGCAGATATCCTGAGGAATATGGTGGATCAATATTACAGACCCAATCTAAATAAAATGTATGTACAGCATTGAATATGGCTATCATAGACCATATTGGGGTTTTTCCATTCACCCTGTGTCCAAAGTGACCCCCTTGTCACACATCTCCCTTTTCGGCAGGAGACTAACAGAGGAGGCGACCCCAGACGGGTTGACTCTGAAGTTAGTCCATAGGTCCATTCCTCTAATGCCGGTATCAACACAGTACCCCAAATGAATTGCTCCAAACAGAGCACTACTCACCCAGCCAACCTCTGCCTCTCTCAGAGAACATACCCGCCGCTGGGGAGAGGCCTGGACTGGCCCTTCTCCCTGGAGTCCTTTCAGCCGCTGGAGAGAAGACAGGGTGACTGGGTTCAATCCGTCATGCTGTTGGGGGATCTGGGCCGACTGCCCAGCATCCCTGGGGTATACAAGTGGAGACTGAAGTCCCATCCACTTGTGGTAGGTGAAAATCCCCCAGTGCTTGCAAAGCAAGGCTGACATCCTCCTGTCTCAGTGTCACACTATTTTCTGGGGTTGTGTCAGTGAGGACCGAAGTCCCATCCAGTACCACAGGAACTCCCTCTTCTGTTAGTTGAGAGCAGAGGCCCGTGGCACTCTGCTCTGTTGCCAGCTCTTGTGCTGGGTTGCTGTGAGTGGAGACCGCAGTCCCATCCACCGATATCCGCTCAAGTTGCAGTTGTGTGCAGATGCCAGTAGCATTCTGCCCTGCTGCCAGTGATTCAGCTGGGGGTAAAAGCTTTACCACCTCAGCTTGTTGCTGGAGAGGGGGGCCAACTGCCCCGGCTCCCTAAAACTCCACAGTTGTTCCCGATGCTGGGCAGAGGTTGCTAGCACTCTGCCCTGTTGCCAGCACTTCTGCTGGGGACTCCACACCATCTGCTCTGGCTACCTGTTGGGGAGGGAAAATGGCTGCTTCTCCTCCCTGCATCTCTGAAATCCACTGGGAAGGGGGAACCATCACCTTCTCACCTCGGGCCTCCAAAACTGCCACGGGTGTAGAGTAGGGGTCTGCAGTACCCTGTCCTGCTGCCAGTACTTGAGGGGGCGATGCATAATCCATAACATCCTCTGAACAGCCCATTAAATCCATACCTTCTGTAATCTGTGGCTGGGGGGATGAGCCAACTGTCCTAGCTCCCTGGAACTCCACCTCATCCACTTCGGCTTTAGGGATGGCAATCTCCAGATTTTCCACTGCTGATTCTTCAGCCAGGATTTCATAGTTGTCAACTGGTATTTCCTGATAGTCCCACGCAAAAGGTAGCACCACCCTGCTCCTGAGCAGATTCTAGCAGCTGTCTGTAGGCGATCTCCAGCTCCCATTCCTGAACGGCCAGAAACTCCAAATCTTCCTCTGCCCAGTGCCCTTCCGAGACATTCAGTTTTCGCTCTCTTTCCTCCATTATTTCCTCCAAACGCCACTCCCGAAGTCAGGGTCCTCGGACAGCCTCCAATACAACAATCCCAGGCCATTATAGTCAAAGCCTTCCGTGGGGCTGTCATCCGCTGACCACTGGCACTCTTGGGCTACATACCACCAGAGGGCTCTGTAGCTCTCGTCCAACCGCATCTCTGCCCGGATCAGCCTGCTTAACTCAGCTGTCCACTCCTGCTTCGGTTGTTCCCCCAATAACAGCATTCGTACTTCATACTGCGACCAGTACCTTACATGGATGGAGGGGAGAACTTTTCCCTGGTGTTGCTGCTCGAGAGCTAGCGCTTTCTTCCAGAGTTCGCAGCGGATTGAATCAGACCATCCCAGCAGGACCTCCTCTGATACTGGTCCTCTATGCTGTATCTGCATCTCTCGCAACCTCCTTCCGAATTCCTCTTCCATGGCGGCTGGTTCTTTAGGCGTTGTCTCCGATTGCCGTATTTCCGCCATTCTCCGCTCATGTTGCCGCTCTAGTTCTCTCTTTTGTCGCTCTAGTTCTTTCTCTTGTCGCTCTCGTTCTCTCTCTTGACGCTCTCGTTCTCTCTCTTGACGCGCTAGTTCTCTCTCTGGTCGCTCTCGTTCTCTCTCTTGTCGCTCATCCTGCAGCTGGATGCCTTTAATGGCTTCCTGTATGGCGGTCTCTGATGGGTTAGCACCATATAATGCCAACCGCTGTTGAACACGTTGCTGAAACAGGTCTTCAACTGACCGGGGTCCTGCATCACCAACCCTCTTCTGGTCCATCTCGGCTCTCAAGTAGGTCTTTCAGCGTGACTTTCCTGCAGGCTGCATAGCTGATCATTCACTGTGGTGGTTTGGAGTGTCCCAGGAACTGGAGGGAAAATCCCGCTGAGGCCAACCAATGTAACGGCACCCCAAATACGAAGGGGGTTAACGCTGTTTTCTCTGTCCCCTCTCCTGGACACACATCCACTCGCTACCAATCTTCCACAGCCAAACGACCCCTTTCCATAGGAATTACTCCTTCTGAAGAACGAGACGCACTCTGTATCTTCCTAGATCGAATGCCTTTATTGAGAAACATTGTAACTTTTATATATATCCAATACTGCATTAGTTTAACATGAACAATGGCCCAGCTCCACCCACACATCACAAGACTCAACACATCATCCTGACGTCTGCTAGGCTTCAAAAGATCCCACACAATAGAATATAACGATCCCCAATACACATCTTATCACAAAGTGTTGGCAGCCAGTCTGTCTGCCGGCTACCATACACACAGGCATGGTGTTAATTATCTCTATTCACACCAGACCTTCCCAAGTCATAATGAACAATAGAATGCAAATCACCTTAATTCCTCCCAGCAATGATTACACAAAGACAAGGGGCTGGGGGTGATGACATTAGCATCTAATAGTATGTGTCCCAACATCATGAAGGCGTCACTTTTCAATTACCCTGTTGAGGTCATAATCAAACAGTAAATAGTTCTTTGCAGGTATCCTGAGGAATATGGTGGATCAATATTACAGACCCAATCTAGATAAAATGTATGTACAGCATTGAATATGGCTATCATAGACCATATTGGGGTTTTTCCATTCACCCTGTGTCCAAAGTGACCCCCTTGTCACACTGACTTTTAATAATTTGACACTTACCTGTCCTGGAGTCCAGCGACGTCCGCAGCAGAGGACGAGCCTGGCGGCTTCACTGCCCGGTTCCCTACCGCGCATGCGCGAGAAGCACTGCGCAGTTCTGACTGGTCCTCCTGTGTTCTGGCAGCCGAGTGTCTCCCAGAACACTACGGGTATTCTGCGGGAAGTGTCTCCCGCAGATTTGCCGCAGAGAGGACTCCCGGATGTGGGTGTAAATACCTGTCTTAAACAGGTATCTTCACCCCCCTCCCCCCTGAAAGGTGTAAATTTTGACACCGGAGGGGGGTAGGGTTCCGATGAGTGGAAAATCCACTTTAGGGTGGAGCTCCGCTTTAAAAAGAGCTAAAAATGACCAAAAAAAAACATTCATCACCCCCCTCTGATGGACCAGTGAAATTATTTTAGGGGGGGGGGGGGTTGAGATGAGTTGGGGACATCATAAATAAAGGCTCTAGTACTATGTGCTAAGCACTACAATGAGGCTGACAAAAAACATTGGGAAGTGACTAGGCTAGGTGTGTTTGGGCCCAGGATAGAATGCTGGAGAGGTTGGTTTTTGGAAATATGCATGTAGGCCCAAAAAATGGAGCATTAAAAGCTTACAACATGCATTGGGACAAAGAGGACATTCACAGCATATTACAATCATGGTAATTAGAGACATTAGCAAGCATAAAATACATAGAATGTGATGTTAAAGGAGAAAACTTACCTTAATATAGTCCTCCTGCAGGACTTGGATTATGGCAGAGCAGGTTTCTGGGATAATGACGCCCAGAGCCTGGGGGGAGATGCCTGTCGAGAACTTGAGGTCCTGCAAGCTTCTCCCTGTTGCCAGGTAGCGCAACGTTGCAACTAGCCTCTACTCAGCAGTAATGGCTTCCCACATAACGGTGTCCTGCCTGGTGATATAGGGGGACACCAAAGCCAAGAGCTGCTGAAAAACGGGGTCAGACATCCTAAGAAAATTCCTGTAGTCATCAGGGTTATTCTCCTGGATCTCCCGCAGCAGAGGCATATGACAGAATTGGTCCCGCTGGAGCAACCAATTCTTGGTCCAAGAACTCCTCCTCACCCTGTTCATGGACCGGATCTGGGACATAGCAACAAGCCCAGAAGCAAGCACAGCACGATCTCGGCGACAAGAACGTACCCGCAACATGGCTTCAAAACGGTCGTCTAATCAGAACAAACTAAAAGAACGCACTGAAGAACAGCAAGGCCTCTGAAGAACGAGCTGAAAAACACTAACGAGCGGACAAGAACGCACTGCAAAAACAGATACGAACTGACTACAAGCACTGAAAGACAGATACGAACCCACAAGCACAATCTGAACTCCCGAAAACGATCTTTAAAGCACGAAGACTGAAAAGTGCGAATCGTCTCTTCCCAAACTTTTACTAACACGCGGTAACACGAAATCAGCAAAAGCAGCCAAAAGGGTGGCGTGAACATAATGAAACTTCCCCTTTATAGTGCCGTCGTACGTGTTGTACGTCACCGCGCTTTGCACTTTGCTCAAGCATTTTTTTCAACGATAGTGTGTAGGTAAGGCAGGCTTGAGAGGAAACACGAAAAATCACGTCGAGAAAAACTTTGTTTTTTTCAATGACATTAAAAACGGTTGTGTGTACGCGGCATCAGAGTTTAACTATTAACAAGCAGTAAAAAGAGCTTTTAATCAAGCCATATCTGACCTGTTAAGCTACATTTAGTGTGATGTTATTAGTTCTCAGTAATCCTCAAAGATCTCAATGATCCTTTAGGGCTCATACACACTGCAGCTCAAATGAGCTCAAAGAAGCGGCTCCTACAGGCTTTTGAGCTCTTTTAAACTCTTATTTTTTCTGCCTGGAAACTCCCCTCCATGTTAGCCAATGTGTCCATGCACACTATGGCTTTTCAGGCGGTTTCAGGCATATGCTCCTACAGGCAGAAAACCCCCCCACCAAACTAGCGTTTTTGAGAGGAGCTAGTGCCCCAAAGAGCTCAAAGAAGTTTGAAAACGCGCAAAAACTTTGTTCCATCTTTTGTTTTGTTTATACAGTGGTTAAGAAAATACTATCTAGGAGGGTTCGTGGAAAAAAACCACTATTTTAAAAAATGGGCATTAAAACCGATCGTGTGTATGCTCCAGAGCATTTTTAACGACGTGAAAAACGGCCATTAAAAATTTCGAACATGCTCTATTTTTTCACGTCGTTTTTCATGTCGTTTTTTTTAACGACGTGAAAAACGATAGTGTGTATGCTTTTACGAGGTGAAAAAAAAACGCGCATGCTCAGAATCAAGTATGAGACGGGAGCGCTCGTTCTGGTAAAACTAGCGTTCGTAATGGAGATAGCACATTCGTCACGCTGTAACGGACTGAAAAGCACGAGGCTGAAAAGCGCGAATCGTCGCTCAACAAACTTTACTAACATAAAGGGTGGCGCCATCCGAACGGAACTTCCCCTTTATAGTGCCGTCGTACGTGTTGTACGTCACTGCGCTTTGCTTGAACGTTTTTTAAAATGATCGTGTGTACGCAAGACAGGCTTGAGAGGAAACATGAAAAAAAACGACGAGAAAAACGTCAGTTTAAAAAATGGCATGAAAAACGATCGTGTGTACGCCGCATTATGCTCAAAAAAGCTCAAAGGAGCTTGAAGAAGCTTGAAGAAGCTCAAAAATAAAACATGCACAAGAGCACAAAAAAGCACAAGCTCCTTCAAGCTAAAATAAAAGCTCAAATGCCTGTAAAAGCAGTATTTTTTGAGCTGCAGTGTGCATGAGCCCTTATTATTGATAGTGCAGCACCCTCCTAGATGGGTGCTAGGATAAGGTAAATTTAACTATGGCTCACTGTAGCCAGTGGGGCTGCTGTTTTGTTGTTAGACAATTTTAGTGTTGCTCACTATAATCTGTGAAGCTGTGTTGATTATTCCGGCCTATTCAGTGTTTCAATTGCTGCAGATTTGAATGCTCTTTCTACTTTCTGGAGAACAGTAGATCTCTCTGAAACATAGGTGTGGAGCAAGGCAAATGGGCAGCATGCATATTTACAGAGCTCTGGCCAATCCCTGGGAGGGTGGCCCAGATAACTGCCGGGAGTCTGTATAAAAACTGAGACACAGAGCAAGTGTTGCTAACCTACCAGACTAAAATTCACTGACACAAAACTCAAAATTTACTGGCACAGCCACGTTTTTACTGACATTTTCTAAAAGTTACAAAATTACGTTTTTCAGTGCAAATTTCAGTACTTAAGCTACAAACAAGTACAATACACAGTTAGCAATGTGGTTTAAGATAGAGATTAAGGTAAAAAAATATATATATATTTCTTATGTTATTTTTGATATAGTAAGGGCGGGTTATTATAACCCATCAGATTTTGTCACGCATGTCCAACTGGAGAGATTTCCCCTTAATTTCTGTTCCATAGTCACCCCAGAAAGTGAGCAGAAATCCCAGGTAGCCGCCAGGATCACAAGAGTTTATGTCCCCAATTCTAAAGACCTCCTTTCTCCTTATATCCCTCTACCTTTTCTATCCTCCATCACTTTCATTCCTCTATTATTCCGTCTCTCCCTCTTTCTTTCCATAATTCCATCCCTCCATTTCTCTGTCTCGCTCACATCCCTCCATTTCTCTGTCTCGCTCACATCCCACCATGCTTTGCTCTATCCCATCATCCATCTCTCTGTCACCCAATCTATACCTCCATCCTTTAGGGGTATTTCACACAGTAATGTCTGTTTTCACAGACTCCACTTGCTCAGCAAGGATCCTTCTGTTGATCTCCACTGAGCTGGTGGATGACACGTGCATCTCTGCTCACTGAGCAGGGACGGACCTGGCAGATCTCCGCTCTTCTCTATGGGAGATCGGATGAAAACGGACAGCCTGTCTGTTTTCATCCGATCCTATCTGCCAGACGGATGGGAAATAGGGTCACTATCCATCTGGATTTGGCGGATCGGAAGGGAATCGAATGTCAGTGGACATGTCACCACTGACATCCGTTGCTCCATAGAGATGCATGGAGTGTCCGATCAAGTCTGCCTGAACAATTGACAGATGGACCTGATCGGTCCACATGTGTGAAAGGACCCTAACTCACTCCTCACTGTTCTCTCTGTCCTTCCACCTCCCCCCATCACTCCACTACTATGTCTTTCAATTTTAAACAAATAAAAATACTCCAGTACGCTTCTACACCAAATTTTCTCACTACTTACAAAAAAAAATATGAATAATAAACACCTTAAGCCCATCAAGCACGATAAATAATCAAATATATAATGATGATATATTTTATAAACACACACTATACAACATTAGCCTGATCTGTGATATTGCTGCTGCCTCCCCTCTCATGGCATGCTGGGATTTGTAGTGCCACACACCCTGACACATGAGGTGGTCATGCAGGAGAGGAGACTGTGCTTGGTGAGCAGGTAATGGGTAGGGACAGGGAGGTAGGGTGACCACATTTCCAAACTCCCATTCAGGGACACCCTCCCTTCCCAAAAATCAGCTTCTGCTGTAACGAATCACAGCACAGTGATTGGACACAAGAAGGAGGATTTATGATTTCTCCATTCACAAGCAGGGGACGGGATTGTGCTCCTCCAGGCTTTCCCGGCCAGGACAAGTACTGTCAGTGAGTAAAGCAGTGATGTGGTGCCCTTTTTTGGGGGCATCAGATTGGCCCGGGGGGGTGGCTGTGTCAGTTTCATTCCGGGACACTGTATTGTCCTGGAATGAATGTGCCCGGGACAGACCTGCAAAATGCGGGACTGTCCCGGGCAATCCGGGACACGTGGTCACCCTACAGGGAGGTCTAATAGAGATTGGGGGAGATCTCAGAAAACATGCTCCCTTTAAAACCAGAGCAGTTCACAGCCACACACAAAAACGATCTTGTGTAACAGCATGGGACAGGAGCCTGCTACACACTACACAGGGCCCATCCTCTCCCCCTCCTCCTCCACACTAAGATAAGACACCGACAGGACTGCATGTTATTTAGCTAGCTTACCTTAGGCTAGGCTGAATTCTGTCCTCCTCTGCAGGCTGTCTCCACTCCTCCCCCTCCCAGCATCTCCTATAAGGAACTCAAATAAGGTGCGCTGAGAGAAAGGGGGAGGGTACAAGTAACTTCACTGAGTCAGATCATCGGAGACTCTCGGTCTCGGCTCTGGCTGGGAACTGCAAATGCGCAGTCGAGCCGAGAGCATCACTGGCTAAAAGCAGATGTTTTCACTGGCAGGTATTTCACTTTCACGGACACCGAAAATATGCCCACTTTTTACGGGCTGTCCGTAAAAACACGGACGGTTGGCAACACTGCACAGAGCTTCCGAGTCTTTTCCTGTAGGAGAGAAACACAGCCTAATGGGGGGCTGCTTGCCCCCTTAGGCTATCCTGTCACGTGCATGAAAGGTGCAGAGGCCTCAGGGGGGTGACCTATAGGCCTGCAAGAGAGCTGACTGAGGGGCTATCGTCTGAAGATTTAGTCTGGTATCACAGAAGAAATATGTTGCATGGATGTTGAAAGGATACAACCAACTTTCCAAGGACATTTTGTGAATACAGAGTGTTGAGAAAAATCTTAGAGACTGTGGGCTGCTGCCACCCTTCTGGAGGCAGCTGTGTTTGTGTGTGTGTGTGTTTGTAAAATGGACATAGGCTGGTGTTCTGAACAGCTCAGTTTATCTAATTCTTTGTAAAGAGACTCTGCTCTAATTGCTCAAAAAAGGAGGCGTTTGTGCTTTTAGTTGCTATTACTACAAAGCCAAGTCCACAATCTGCTTTTAAAAGGACTTTGCTTACAGTTCTGTCCTCACTTTGTATATACAGTAGTTCTTTCTGGAGTATCCCACTTAAATCCCCAACCCTATCCAAGTTACCCTAAAAATAAAAACACCAAAAAGAACATCCCTGGACTGCTTATTGAGCTGAAGAATAACTGTGATTGTGTGCCTGGCTGCAGGGCAATTACTGGGAAAAAAAACCAGGCATATTTTCAGCGGTTCCTACGGGGGTAGCACTACAATTGTATGAAAACAATTGTAAAAAAAAAAGAGTTAACATATCTCTCACATCTACTATGGAATATCAATGTAAAACTCAAAATGTAAAGAAAATTAGAAAATTAATGTGGAGAATGGAAAAATTTGTTTTGTTTCAGATAGATGTTACTAATTTTGTTTCATTATTGATTTAGTTTAGTTTGGTTTTGGAATTTGTTTTGTTTTATTTTCGTTAAAATTAGTTTCCTTTATTCATTTTCTAACGAATTCCAACTTTTCAGAATGATTCGAATTTGGATTGGTCGAAAAACCATTGACCGATTTGAATTCTGTTTGAAGAACTAGCTGGTTGTTAAGCAGCAGGCCGGGAAGCCAGCTGCCCACATCCTTAACAACCATAACTTATCTGTCAGCGGGCTTCCCCACTGAGAGATGAATGTGTAGCACCCTGGAGTTTAGGCAGGGATGCTCCTCACAAATTTACTTGCCAGGAGTAGTTATCCTGGTTGATTGTTCGAGATCTATTGATTTCTCCCTAAGTTTGGCCTTATTGCACTTTTCTTTTCTACCACTAGGTGGCCGGGTACTTGGTGGTACTAGATATGAGAAGGGCAACTCAAGGTCAGGTTATGGGTATATGGGGTGTCTCAGCCAATGGGCAGGGGTTTTCTTAAATCCCTTGGCCTGCTAGGAGAGCCTATATATTCGGATGGAGTCAGGTGACTGATCTATGTTCTGAGCCACCTGGACGGCTGTCTGGGTGGACGTGTGTCGTGTTCCGCCTGGCTGCTAGGCTGTCTGAGGGCCTGTCCAGAAGCAAGAGAGCAGTGCAGGGTTGGGATTGCGGCTTGCAGTCCAACCAGAAGTGACAGTTCTGCCGGCCGGAGAATCTGTCAGCGGTCGGAGGTAGAAAGGAGGCTGTCACCACTAAGTAACCAACCACCTTCTTATTTATTACCAAGGACCACAGTGAGTAACTGAAGCAAGTACCGGAGCAGTATTCTCACCGAACGGGCATGGTGGAGAATTGGGAAACTTCAGGCGGTGATCAAGTCAGGGACCCAGCCAGCAGAGGTGACGCTTGCAGAGCAGTCTTGTGTGTCAAGCCAGGGACCGAGCAGGCCAGTTGGATGAAGCTTGAGAAGTATCGGGAGTGCCAAGTTAGGGACTTAGCAGAGAAGCAGAGGTGACGCTTGAGGTAGATACCACCGTGAAGATTGGAGGAGCTCAAGGGATTCAGTGGCAGTAAATCAGAGGGTCTAGTGAGAGACTGGGAGCTCAGTGGGCTGAAAAACTACAAGGAGAAGTCGTAGTGAAGGTGAAAGAACTGTTACGCTTTGTGTTAGGAACTGTTAAAGACTGTTGCCATAGGAGACAGCATTCCTGCACGTGCAGATGTGGCTTCTTGCTGGAGGCTTTTCCCTGCACGGCTGTCCTCCTATTGAAGTCTCGGAGTCTGCTAATTGAACTTGCAACTACTCAAGGGTGTTCTGTCCCTAACCCTCTTTCCCCCATAAAAGTTTGTAAGAGAAATAAACATCTCTTTTGCATTCAAGAAGTGTCTGGGGCCCAGTAACTTCCACCTTGCACCCACTATGCCTCATAACTCACCATATACAGAAGGATGTCAGCTATCTCTGACCCTGGAGGTCCTCATTAGACTGAAGGAGGCTGGAGACCTTGCTACACATGTAAAGAAAACAATGCCGGCAATTGCCCAGCAATAGAAAAATGTTTCTACACCAGGCCCTTTGAGTTTGGTATGGATTTTAAGGTGAACCACACGGCAAAATTTTAAAAACGATGTGGGGTCCCCCTCAAAATCCATACCAGACCCTTATCCGGGCATGCAGCCTGGCAGGTCAGGAAAGGGAGGGGATGGATGAGCAAGCGCCCCCCCCCTCCTGAACCATAACAGGCCACTTACCCTCAACATGGAGGAGTGGGTGCTTTGGGGCAGATCCCTCCCATGACAATGAGTATCAAGTTTTTGACAATTCCTTTATTAACCACTTCAGCTCCAGAAGGTTTTACCCCCTTCCTGACCAGACCATTTTTTGCGATACGACACTGCGTTACTTTAACTGACAATTACGTGGTCGTACGATGCTGTACCCAAATAAAACGAATGTCCTTTTTTTCCCACAAATAGAGCTTTCTTTTGGTGGGATTTAATCACCACTGCGGTTTTTATTTTTTGTGCTATGAACAAAAAAATACCGACAATTTATATTTTTTACTTTCAATAAAAAAAAAATGTCTTCATCAGTTTAGGCCAATTTGTATTCTGCTATAAATTTTTGGTAAACTAATCCCAAAAAGCGTATATTGGTTGGTTTGCGCAAAAGTTATAGCATCTACAAACTATGGGATAGATTTATGGACTTTTTTTATTGCTTTTACTAGTAATGGCGGCAATCAGCAATTTTTAGCGGGACTGCGACATTGCAGCGGACAAAACTGACACTAAGTGACAATTTTTGGGGACCAGTGAACCAATACAGTGATCAGTGCTAAAAAAAAAAAGAAGCACTGTCACTGTATAAATGACACTGGCAGGAAAGGGGTTAACATCAGGGGCGCTCAAAGGGTTAAGTGTGCTAGGGAATGCTTTCTAACTGTGTGGGGGATTGACTGACTGGAGGAAGAGAGAGATCCGTGTTCCCGATTAGCAGGAACACAAGATTTCTCTTCCTCTCTGAAAGAATGGCAGTATGCCTTCTTTACATAGGCTGACTGCCGTTCTGCCTCTTCTGTGAATGATCGCGGGTGGCAGGCAGCCATTGCGGCCGCCAGACCCTCTGATTGGCTCCCGCTATATCCAATCAAAGCGGGAGCAGGGCTCCGGTGGCATGCGCGCGCCCCAAAGCCGACCTGAGGAATCACATACAGGCACATGATTTTGCGCTTAAAGGCCACCCTGCCGCAGTATATGTATGTGGGGCGGTCCTTAAGTGGTTAAAAAAATAGTGTCCCTCGATGTAAAGCCATTGTCAATCCCACCCCAGCCGACCCGAAAAATAAATTAAATAAAATCTCTGCGCTTTGACATTTCTTATATAGGTAAGGGGCGAGGCCACCAGGGTATGTCACCTGGTAGCACCGCCCCCTTCTGACATAACAGACTGGTGCATGCTGGGTTAAAGGGGGTTTCCAGATTCCGATAAGCCCTGAAGACCCCGACAACCACAGCCCAGGGTTGTCGGGAAGAGGCCCTTGTCCCTGTCAACATGGGGACAAGGTGCTTTGAGGTGGGGGGGAGGTCTAGGACAATTCATCCACAGAGTAGCTATAAGAAGATTGCATGCTCTCATAGCATGTATCTATCCCTACAAGATTAATAGGGACATAAATAAGGTATAAAGTGGCAAAAACTGGCTGGTATGCCTTCCCTCCAGCACTGCATAGATTACAATACCTATCTTGGCAGAGGAGTGTAAACCCTTGATTGGGTCACGTGCTCTTTAGAGGCAAATTGTTCCCTCTTTCCCAGCTACTTTCCAACTGTCAAAACCCTTGAGAGCCTGGTTGGAGTATACTCAGCTTCAACAGTACATCGGGACCTTAATCCCCTTGGTCTCTTTGACCAGACCTTACACATACTTTGAGTCGTTACTTTCTCAGTCCTCCAGAATGGAACATCCACTTTCCCTAGCATACCAGATTTTGTTAAGGAAGTCTTCCCCACACCCTACAACTTTTTTAGCTAAATGGAAAGGGGAGTTGGACGAACGTCCTGGACATTCGGAATGGATCAAGACTCTGGTGCTGGCATACAAAATGTTGATTTCTCCATTAGCCCAAGAGCGTAATTACAAGCTAATATCAAGATGGTACTGATGTCCTGTGATTCCACATAAGATGAACCATTCTATACCTGCTGAATGCTGGAGATGCCTACAGGCCATGGGCACTATGTGCCATATTTGGGGCACCTGTCCTAAGATCACTCTTGTAGTACCCTCTAGCTAGTGTGCTAGGTGTAAATAGGTTTAGTTGTTAGTGTAGAAAAATTTGGACTTGGCTGAGGGGCAGGTCTGGGTGTGAATCTGGGTCAGGGTTTGGGGACTCAGGGGCTAGATGACTCATCTGGAAGCTCTCTCTGACATCTCCCAGTGGTCTGGAAGTTGGTAGAATCCTCCAAAACTGGAGAGTGGGAGTAAGGAGGGGCTGCCATGCATTTCTATGAGGCCTCAGACAATCCTCAGCTTTGGGCCGGCACGGGGCAGAGCCTACCTCATAAATAGACATGAGTAATGCCAGTTGGGGCAGTCGGTTGAAGATGGAGATTTCGGTGGCCCTTGAGGGCACCCCCTATTCTGGGGGGGGGTGACCTCGGGCCTGGGTGCTGGAAGATTCCCCCTACAACACAGAGGAAACTCTTTCTGGAGGCATGGGAGCAAGGAGAGAGGACAGTGGGAGCAGGTCCAGGAGATCTCCTGAGTCCACCGGGTGGGCTGGTGAGTGTCAGTCTGGAGGACTGTGAAGAATTAGCCTGAAGGGCTAGTGAGAGGGGAAGCTGCAGTCAGGTGGGCTGGCAGGGGCTGAAGAGGCAGTGCTGGGAAAGTGTGAGTCACCAAATCTGTTCTTCAAGTATAGGGGCTGCGAGTCCCTGCCTGTAATGGGCCTTTGCTACAAAATTACTATAGGGTGACATAGCTGGGTTCTGCAAGCAAGTGTGTGCTGGAGGAAGAAGAGGAGCTGTATATAGAGACTGTATATAGCAAGAGTTGTCCCTGAAGTTTGTTTTGAAGTCAAGTGGGCATCCCATAATCTCCCATCCCTATCCAAGTTATTATCCCTCAATAAACAAAAAAAAAACGAAGTCACGGACTGTTCTCTGACTCTGGAGTGACTGTGGAAATTTGGTGTGCCTGATTGTGTAGGGTGGGGGATCCCAGTTCATCTGCGGCCCTTAAAGGGGTGTGCTATGCTTCTTTCTGGGATACTATTTTAAAATATATGAAAAATTAGTAGGTGATAATTATCTGACTAAGCCCCATATTACAGTATTCTCTATGCATCTGGGCTCTTATAAAGAGCTTAAGAGAAGTTTGATTACACATTTTCTGACGGCAGCGAGGTCTGTGTTTGCTAGACACTGGCGCAAAACTGAACCTCCATCCTTGGCTGAATGTACATGTGAAGTAGACAACATTGACCGTGAAGCACCCTTGTCTTAAACAGGGCTGCTAGCAAATTTAGCTTTGCTGGGTTGTAACTAGCCTGATTTATAGTCTTTGTGATCATTTGGGTTTTCTCCTAAGCCTGGTTTAGCTGTGGTTTCTTTCTTCTGTCAATAGGTGTTAGGAGAATACCTGTAATGAGTGGAGACCAATGGCCGACAACGTCAGACAAGCTCAGTTCTGCGAGAGATAGAAAAGTCCTAATAGCTAGACCTATGATCAGTGTTGGGGTCACAAGCCAAGGTTTGTGCAGGAGAGAGTTTCGTAATCGAGGTCACAAGCCAAAGTCCATGCAGGAGGAGAGTTTCGTAGTCAGGGTCACAAGCCAAGGTCGAGGCAGGAGGAGAGTTTCATAGTCCTGGTCACAAGCCAAAGTAGATTCCAAACAGCAATAGAAGTAGCTCAAGTAGTAAGCAGGATCAGACCACAATAATCTGGCCACAGGAAGTGCAGAGGCAAGGCTTATATAGGAAGTTCATGGGAGGAGAAAGAAGTTCAAGGTTCAAAAGCAATCAAGCCACAATGCAGGGTTTTCCAATGGATCAGGGAGGATTGTTCAATAGATCAGGCAGGGAGATGTCCAGCATCCCAGATAGCTTAGCGAGAAGAATCAATGCCAGACATAGAAGAGGTCCCAGGTCATGACAATAGGTGGCACTGTTGCCTTTAGCATTAGTATGATGAGCTATAGTGAATTCAGGTTACGACTATGCATACTTTTCACAGCCAATCAGCAGGAGTTTATCTGGCCGCTGAGGATGCTGAGAGAGATTACATATTTGGAGGAAGTCAGGTGATCTGGGTCCTTTCACCCAGACTGCGGTCTGGTGTGGATGTGTGAGGAACAGCTGCTGCTGGGTATGCCTGAAGCCAGTGGCCTAACTATGTGCTCAAGATTCTGCAATGGAGAGCCTGCTCACTACCTGTAGGCATAAAGGAAAGGATGGAGACCTGAGATGAAGTACCAGAGGTTACTCTTGCATTGACCGGGGAACCGTGGAGAGCCTGGGAAAGCGTCAAGATGGAAACATACATAGAATTCCTTCGACTTCTTGTGATATTTTTCAGTTGCTATAGGAGACAGCTGTTGCTACAAAAATACAGATTGCTGGTTACAGCCTAAAGGCTCTTTTTCTGTACTGCTGTCTACCTTTTTTACATTTTTGTCTAAGGAGTCTGCCAGTCTGCTAGTCTGCTGCTGTATTTGACTAAGGGTGTCCTGTGCCCTAACCCTCTCTCTTACATTTTTTCCTGTTGTGAGAAATAAAACTTCTTCTTGTTCAAGCATAAAAGTGACTGGTGCCCATCTTTCTACCTTGTACACCACCCACCATGACTAGTAACCTGCACCCTGAGGTGAAATGTCAGTCCTCCCTGTCTCTGGGAGTCGCTACCATGCCTCTGGAGGTCAGGGGGCACTACAACCATGTGGAACACATGACTGCTAGGGAAAATGATAAATGGAAGTCATATAAGCTCATGTGGATGTCATATAAGCTCACGTGGATGGTATTGTCCTTATTCCGGTATTTATCTGACTCTCCTTCTTTTGCGTCCTAAATACTAATTGATATAGCCTATAGAGACACCTCTCAATTAGGGATGAGCTCGGTGTTCGAGTCGAACGTACGTTCAACTCGAACATCGGCTGTTCGATCGTTCGGCGAACAACGAACGATTTGGGCCGTTCGCGCCAAATTTGAGTGACGCGAACGGCCCACAATGCACTACGCCATCGCAGTGTCATCCAGGCGCTGTGATTGGCCAAGCATGCACTGTGACCCCGCATGCTTGGCCAATCACAGCGCCGGCAGCGAGGAAAGCAATGATTGGCCACAGGCAGGATGCCTGTGGCCAATTATTGATGAGGGGGTTTAGTACACGCCCCACACTATAAAAGGCCGCCAGCGCGGCGGCCTTGTGTAGTGTGTTCCGGAGCAGGGAAAGAGAAGCATAGGCAGGGACAGTGTCATTTTTTTTCTTTACTAATCCTGGATTCCTTGTGTTTAGGGACAGAGAAGGATAGGTAGGGAGAGTGTCAGTGTGTTATTCTGTGCTAAACCTTGTTTGCAGGGACAGAGAAGGACAGTGAGGGAAAGTGTCAGTGTACTATTCTGTGCTAAACCAATCTTGCTGAAGCATATTGCAAATCCTTGTGTTTAGGGACAGAGAAGTACACTCAGTGAGGGAAAGTGTCAGTGTACTATTCTGTGCTAAACCAATCTTGCTGAAGCATATTGCAAATCCTTGTGTTTAGGGACAGAGAAGGACACTCAGTGAGGGAAAGTGTCAGTGTACTATTCTGTGCTAAACCAATCTTGCTGAAGCATATTGCAAATCCTTGTGTTTAGGGACACAGAAGGACACTCAGTGAGGGAAAGTGTCAGTGTACTAATCTGTGCTAAACCAATCTTGCTGAAGCATATTGCAAATCCTTGTGTTTAGGGACACAGAAGGACACTCAGTGAGGGAAAGTGTCAGTGTACTATTCTGTGCTAAACCAATCTTGCTGAAGCATATTGCAAATCCTTGTGTTTAGGGACAGAGAAGGACACTCAGTGAGGGAAAGTGTCAGTGTACTATTCTGTGCTAAACCAATCTTGCTGAAGCATATTGCAAATCCTTGTGTTTAGGGACACAGAAGGACACTCAGTGAGGGAAAGTGTCAGTGTACTATTCTGTGCTAAACCAATCTTGCTGAAGCATATTGCAAATCCTTGTGTTTAGGGACAGAGAAGGACACTCAGTGAGGGAAAGTGTCAGTGTACTATTCTGTGCTAAACCAATCTTGCTGAAGCATATTGCAAATCCTTGTGTTTAGGGACAGAGAAGGACACTCAGTGAGGGAAAGTGTCAGTGTACTATTCTGTGCTAAACCAATCTTGCTGAAGCATATTGCAAATCCTTGTGTTTAGGGACACAGAAGGACACTCAGTGAGGGAAAGTGTCAGTGTACTATTCTGTGCTAAACCAATCTTGCTGAAGCATATTGCAAATCCTTGTGTTTAGGGACAGAGAAGGACACTCAGTGAGGGAAAGTGTCAGTGTACTATTCTGTGCTAAACCAATCTTGCTGAAGCATATTGCAAATCCTTGTGTTTAGGGACACAGAAGGACACTCAGTGAGGGAAAGTGTCAGTGTACTATTCTGTGCTAAACCAATCTTGCTGAAGCATATTGCAAATCCTTGTGTTTAGGGACAGAGAAGGACACTCAGTGAGGGAAAGTGTCAGTGTACTATTCTGTGCTAAACCAATCTTGCTGAAGCATATTGCAAATCCTTGTGTTTAGGGACAGAGAAGGACACTCAGTGAGGGAAAGTGTCAGTGTACTATTCTGTGCTAAACCAATCTTGCTGAAGCATATTGCAACTCCTTGTGTTTAGGGACACAGAAGGACACTCAGTGAGGGAAAGTGTCAGTGTACTATTCTGTGCTAAACCAATCTTGCTGAAGCATATTGCAAATCCTTGTGTTTAGGGACAGAGAAGGACACTCAGTGAGGGAAAGTGTCAGTGTACTATTCTGTGCTAAACCAATCTTGCTGAAGCATATTGCAAATCCTTGTGTTTAGGGACACAGAAGGACACTCAGTGAGGGAAAGTGTCAGTGTACTATTCTGTGCTAAACCAATCTTGCTGAAGCATATTGCAAATCCTTGTGTTTAGGGACAGAGAAGGACACTCAGTGAGGGAAAGTGTCAGTGGACTATTCTGTGCTAAACCAATCTTGCTGAAGCATATTGCAAATCCTTGTGTTTAGGGACAGAGAAGGACACTCAGTGAGGGAAAGTGTCAGTGTACTATTCTGTGCTAAACCAATCTTGCTGAAGCATATTGCAACTCCTTGTGTTTAGGGACACAGAAGGACACTCAGTGAGGGAAAGTGTCAGTGTACTATTCTGTGCTAAACCAATCTTGCTGAAGCATATTGCAAATCCTTGTGTTTAGGGACAGAGAAGGACACTCAGTGAGGGAAAGTGTCAGTGTACTATTCTGTGCTAAACCAATCTTGCTGAAGCATATTGCAAATCCTTGTGTTTAGGGACAGAGAAGGACACTCAGTGAGGGAAAGTGTCAGTGTACTATTCTGTGCTAAACCAATCTTGCTGAAGCATATTGCAAATCCTTGTGTTTAGGGACACAGAAGGATAGGCAGGGGACAGTGTCAGTGTCATTGTTGCTAAGCCTCCTGCACAGTATACACCTGAAGCTAGCCCTTATTGCTGTTTTTCCCACCTCCCTGCAGGCCATCCATTAGAATGTCTGGAAGGCAAACAAGGAGAGGCAGACAGTCAGGAGGCAATAAAAGAGGGCAAGCAGGCTCTATGTCTGGGGGCAACAGTGCTGGTCGTGGACGCGGTGCATTGTCATCAGCACATGGCCATGGGACACGCTAGTCCTTCTTTTCGGCAGCTGGACATGTTGAGCCATATCATGCCGAAGACTTGGTAGAGTGGATGACTAAGCCCTCCTCATCCTCCTCATCCTCTCCCACCCAGGCTCAGGGTACTGGCAACGCAGCTGCCAAAGCATCCTCTACCCTGGTATCAATGTCATCATCAGTCACTCCTTCCCTAGACCCACCATGTCCTGCTCCTGAGGAGTCCCCCGAACTGTTTGAGCACAGTGTTGGGTACATGCTCCAGGAGGATGCCCAGCATTTCCAAGGATCTGATGATGATACCCAGCTAGAGGAAGGCAGTAGCGTGAGAGCAGAGAGAGGGGATGCTCAAGAAGGACACCAATCTGGCAGTCATGTTCCAGCAGCTGCAGCATACTGCCAGATTGGCTCCAGTGATGAGGAGGGAGGGGATGATGAGGTCACTGACTCCACGTGGGTGCCTAATAGGAGAGAGGAGGAGGAGGAGGAGGATGAGGAGGAGGCACATCTCCAACGAGGCAGGATGCCCTTGGGTGGCCAGCGTAAGGGCAGCACACCGAAAGGAATCACACCGCAGAGCTCCGCCTGTGCAGGGCGCTGCCTCTGCCTGTCATTCAAAAAGTTCTTTGGTGTGGGCCTTTTTTGAGGCGAGTGCATCAGATCGCACAGCTGCTGTTTGCAACATATGTCTCAAGCGTATATCGCGTGGCCAAAACATCAGCCGCTTGGGCACCACATGCTTGACCAGACATATGTTGACCTGCCATGCAGCTCGTTGGCAAGCCTACCTTAAAGACCCACACCAAAGAACAAAGCGGACCTCTCCTTGCACCGCATCAGCTGGGATCTCCAACCCCACTATACCTTCAGTCCTCTCTGAAACATGCACTGAGAGGAATGAAGGTGTAGAATTAGGTGTGTCACAGCCAAGTACTTGCGGGCACTCTGCTAGCAGTACACCGACGTCCGATTCTAGCAGGCAAATTTCCCTGCCCCAGCTGCTGGACCGTCGAAAGAAGTTCACTCCCAGCCATCCACATGCCCAGCGGTTGAATGCTAGCTTGGCTAAATTGCTAGCGCTTCAACTGCTGCCTTTTCAGTTGGTAGACTCGGCCCCCTTCCGTGAGTTTGTGCAATGTGCGGTTCCTCAGTGGCAGGTTCCCAAACGCCACTTTTTCTCAAGGAAGGCGATTTCGGCTCTCTACCGGCATGTGGAAAGCAATGTCTTGGCCTCGCTGGACAGGGCGGTCAGCGGTAAGGTGCATATTACCGCTGACTCATGGTCCAGCAGGCATGGACAGGGACGTTACCTTTCTTTCAGAGCCCATTGGGTCACTCTTTTGGCAGCTGGGAAGGATGCAGGACAAGGTGCAGTAGTGTTGGAGGTTGTTCCACCGCCATGCCTCCAAAATGCTACTACTGGTTGTGACACACCTCTCTCCTCCACCCCCTCCTCTTCTTCTTCCTCCATGGCCTCTTCCTGTGCTTTGTCCTCGGAACCAGCGGTGCTCCGTAGGCGTTCAAGGGGCTACGCAAGTACGCAGGCAAAAGATGCCATGCCGTGCTTGCGCTGGTGTGTTTGGGGGACAGGAGCCACACTGGGGCAGGGGTCCTGTCTGCTCTGCAGGGGCAGGCCGAGAGGTGGTTGACACCACACCAGCTTAAGCCAGGAATGGTGGTTTGCGACAATGGCACCAACCTCCTCTCCGCCCTCCGACAGGGACAACTGACCCATGTGCCCTGTGTGGCTCACGTCCTTAACCTGGTGGTGCAGCGGTTCTTGGGCAGGTACCCGGGCTTACAGGATGTCCTGAGGCAGGCCAGGAAAGTCTGTGTGCATTTCCGCAGATCTTATAATGCCAGTGCTCGCCTGGCTGAGCTGCAAAAGGAGTTGAACCTGCCCAAGAACCGCCTTATATGTGACATGCCCACCAGGTGGAACTCAACGTTGGCCATGCTGCAGCGGCTGCACACGCAGCAGAGGGCCATCAATGAGTACCTGTGCGACTACGGCACCAGGACAGGGTCAGGGGAGCTTGGTTTTTTTTCACCACGCCAGTGGGGCATGATCAGGGATGCATGCACTGTCCTGGCACCATTTGAGGAGGCCACGAGGATGGTGAGCAGTGACAGTGCATGCATCAGTGACACTGTACCTCTTGTCCACCTGTTGGAGCACACGCTGCGTGGAATAATGGACAGGGCACTTGAGGCAGAACAGAGGCAGGAAGAGGAGGACTTCCTTGCCTCTCAAGGCCCCCTTTACCCAGACAGTGTTCCTTCTGTCCCACCCATCGCACAGGAAGAGGAGGAGGAGGATTGTGTCAGCATGGAGGTGGAGGCTGGCACTCAGCATCATCAGCAGCAGTCTTTTAGGGATGATTTACAGTCCCAAGAAACCAGTGGACTTGTACGTGGCTGGGAGGAGGTGGCTGCGGATCATGTCGTCCTTAGTGACCCAGAGGACTCCGGACTGAATGCCTCAGCTAACCTACGCTGCATGGCCTCCCTGATCCTGCAAAGTCTGCGGAAGGATCCTCGTATTCTTCGGATCAAGGAGAGGGACCATTACTGGCTGGCCACTCTCCTTGATCCACGGTACAAGGGTAAGGTTGCAGGCCTTATGTTACCATCGCAGAGGGAGCAGAGGATGAGACAACTCCGGGAGGCCTTGCAGAAAGGTCTGTGCAACGCGTTCCCAGAGACTGGGAGGTTACAAACTCCTGGTCCTGGACAACGAGTTGCTGAGGCTTCGGTCAGTCAAAGAAGGAGCGGTGGGGAAGGTGGCCGTCTGACCGATGCGTTCAGACAATTCTTTTGTCCGCAGCCCCAAAGTATGATCGGTTCCAGCAACCATCGCCAGCGCCTGATATACATGGTGCAGGAATACCTAGGGGCAAGGTCAGACTTGGACACCTTCCCCACCGAGAATCCTCTGGCTTACTGGGTCTTGAGGATGGATCACTGGCCAGAGCTTGCACAGTATGCAATTGAGCTACTGGCCTGTCCTGCATCCAGCGTTCTTTCAGAACGCACATTCAGTGCTGCTGGAGGATTTGTCACGGATCACAGGGTGCGCCTGTCCACCGACTCGGTTGATCGACTGACTTTCATCAAGATGAACCAGTCTTGGATCACCACCAGCTACCACACACCTGATGCTGATATAACAGACTAATTTATTTTAAAATGTCACATCCCTTCAAGACTGATGCTGATGCTGAGTGCCTGTGCTGTTATGTTGACTGGCTATCCTCCTCCTCCTCAATGATCCGATTGATGATGATAGCTTGGAAGAACATTTTTGTTTCTGGGTGCCGCCACCAGTGCCTAAGGCCCAATTTTTCAGCCCCTGTTTAACAGGGGCGTGTAATTACAATTTTTGATGCAATACTTTGCAACAGGGCTCATTGCTGTGCTCCAAGTACAGTATCTGTGAGGGGTTGCAGTGTTGTGCCACCAGTGCCTAAGGCCCAATTTTTCAGCCCCTGTTTAACAGGGGCGTGTAATTACAATTTTTGATGCAATATTTTGCAACAGGGCTTATTGCTGTGCTCCAAGTACAGTATCTGTGAGGGGTTGCAGTGTTGTACCACCAGTGCCTAAGGCCCAATTTTCCAGCCCCTGTTCAACAGGGGCATGCAATTATAATTATTGATCTAATAATTCACAGCAGGGCCCATTGCTGCGCCCACCAAGAGTAACTGTGAGGCCTTACAGTGTTGTGGCACCAGCACCACCATCAAAGGCCCAATTTTTCCTACCACTGTTCAACAATTATATGTAATTACAATTCCTGATATAATAGTTGACAGCAGGGTGTTCCAGCACCCACCAAGAGTAACTGTGAGTGCTTACAGTGTTGTGCCAACACCAACACCTAAGGGGCCAATTTCTGCAGAGTATATACGGCAGGTCCCTACTTTCAAACATCCAACTTTCAAACGACTCCTACTTGCAAACGGAAGAAGACAACAGGAAGTGAGAGGAAATCTACCCCTAGGAAGGAAAATTCTCTCCTGTAAGAATTAATATGGGAGAAAGGTGTCTCCTCTCTACTGATGCTTTATCACCAATCCTTGTTTCAATAAAAACACCACATTTCAAAAACAGTTGTCATTGGGACGGAAAGTGAGGTGAAATGTTCTGAACAGGGGCACAGACAGCAAAACAAATGTTACAGGGGTTCCCTATGTTTTCCAAAAAGCTTAAAAATATATTTTTTGGCTGGAGCTACACTTAAACAATGTACCAGTTCAAAATTACAAACAGATTCTACATAAGAACAAACCTACAGTCCCTGTCTTGTATGCACCGCCTGTATACGGCTGTTCAGAGTATATAGGGCCTTTTTTATTTTGTGTGCGGGGTTCCCCTTAATATCCATACAAGACCCAAAGGGGCTGGTAATGGGCTGGGGTAGGGGGGGGGGGCTGTGATGGGGTAGCTATGCCATTTTTCTTAAAGATTTTCATCCATATTACCGGGACCAGACATTACATTAAAGCCGCAAGCAGTTTTAAATGGCTTTTTTTTTCCTTTAGAAATGTCATTTTGTGCAGGGACAGTTCTAAACACGGGAAACACATGGCACTTCACAGGCATACTTTAGACACCCCCCAGGTACGATATTTAAAGGAATATTTGATTATTTTTTTTTCACTTTATGCATCATTAAAATGACTGCTCCCGAAAAACGGCCGTTTTTAAAACTTCTTTTTGCATTGATACATGTCCCCTGGTGCAGAACCCGGGTTCCCAAACCCTTTTTAGGACAATAACATGCATAATAGTCGTTATAATTAGCACTTTAGAATTCGAACGTTCGCATCCATTGTATTTAATAGGGTTCTAATGTTCGTGCGAACTTTCGGTCCGTTCGCGGGTTCTGGTGCGAACCGAACCCGGGGGTGTTCGGCTCATCACTACTCTCAATCTCATAGGAATGGATAACTGCACATCTCCTACTCAACCCCCCCCCCCCACCTCCCCAATTCCTTATTCCCCCCCCTTTTTTTTTTCTTTCTATCTTTCCTCTTTTTCCTACCTCGAATATGGCCATGGCTGTGTTTCACAGCTTACTGTAGTTTCACTGCTTGTACTAGTTGTCTAGATGCCCTTCTGATTTCTAGGGCATGCTTTATAGGGTTTTGTGGTCTGCCATTAGCTGCAGATTTGGTTAATTCTTTGACATTCTGTGATCACTAGAACCTGCCCTATTGTACTGTACTATACATGTATGGCTTTCAGTATTTTCCCATTTCTGTGAGCCCTATGATGTGCTTCATGCAACTGTGTGTTTGTAATTATATAATGCTCACAGTGTTTTTTTGTATTTTTCCATTAAATGTTCTTGAACACTTTAATAAACAAATGATTAAAACTAAAGTGGTAAAAACACAACTTGAGCAGGTATTTTTATAATGCTATAGCTAATACCAATGAGGCACAGTACAGAGCACAAATGATTGCTAAAGGAGTGACTGACAGTAAAACATCAACCCACAACCAGGTCAATTAGTGCAGAAAGTATAACCGCACAAGCATGAGGTATAAAAGTGTATGTCTGAGCAAAATAATATAAATATATGCAATATATTTCCACAATACATGCATATTCCCATGTTTTGTTCACCCTGCAAGTACTGTATAGAAAAATACCTGTTGATGTGCCAGAAATGCATTTAGCTCTTATTGTCTTGCAACACAAGCCTTTTTCTAGACTGAAATAGAAAGAAATTGTGCCAGAACTGACTAGCTGTCTTTTGTTAAACTACTGAAATCCTTCCACTCTTCTCATCTCCACAACATAGAGAGTAATTATTGTGTAGTGCAAATAAGAACTGAGGGCTAATGCAACACTTTAGATAACACAGGAAGTGTCAGAATAGAACAAATCAGAATATCGGACACAATCAATAGGTATTTTTGCACTTACACTTGCACTTTACAGGGTGAAGGCACTAATACCACCCAAGGACCAATTTTTGCACAACTGTGTGACAGGGGCGTCAAATATTTTTTTTCTACAGCAAGGCCAACTCTTGCTTTCATTAAAACTTACATCTAGAAGGTTATGGTGTGAAGGCACCACCAACATCCAAATACCAATTTTTCTACAACAGTTTTACAGGGGCGTCAAATAATTTTTTTTTTATAGCAAGGCCAATTCTTGTTTTTATTAAGAATACCTTTTGAAGCTTACGGGTTGAAGGCACCACCAACACCCAATGCTACTTTTTCTGCACCTGTTACTTCTATCCAAAGTCTGCGAAAGAGACACCAAACTTTATCTAAAAAAAAATGTTAATCTTGGCCTTAGTGTACTATAATTTGGCTTATTCACGTTGTTTTACTAAATAAAGAAAGCCTTCAGGGAAAATCAATTTAAATATCTTTTTTTTTTCTTTAAAATAGTCAGTTTTGCTGCAGCAGGTTCTATACACGGTATAGATGCGCCACTTTACAGGCAGACTAAAGGCCCCCCCCCCCCCCCCCCCAGGCACTATATTTAAAGACATTTTTCATTTTTATTGTTTCACTTTAAGCATCATTAAAATCACTGATCCTTTAAAAATGATCTTTAATAAAAAAAAATTGCATTGGTACATGTTCCCCAGGGCAGTACCCGGGCCCCCATGCCTTTTATTATGGTCAATAATTTGCATATAAGCATTCAAAATAGGGACTTTTCATTTTTCCTGTTCGGATTCCATCCACGTCAATGGGGTTCGTCGTTCGTGTCCAAACTTTTGCTATGTTCGAGAGTTCTAGCGCAAACAGAACTGAGGGGTGTTCGACCCATATCTACTCAGGTTTGATCAAAGATTGTATGGCTCAGAACAGTGGGAAACAAAGTCTTACATTGGAAGTTTGCAGTCAGGGTGTCCAAGCTGAGGTGTCCTCCCACACACTAATCGACAAACGGTCATCGAGTAAAAGAAGCAGCCGGCAACTCCATAACATCAAGCATATTTATTTTGAAGCCTTCACAGTGAGTACATTTAGCAGCAGACTAGTTTCGGCAATAAGCCTTGTTCACATCTCTACTCAGGGCTAAGCCTGAGCTATGGAATCTGGGTCAGGTTTTACCAGGATTCAGGGCTCGGTGACTCCACCTGGCAGCTCTCTGGTGCCTCCCCCTGGTCTAGAAGTTTGGAAAATCTTCTAGAATTAGAGGGTGGAGGTTAGGAGGAGATGCCTTGAATATTTTTAGAGCCCAGCCAATCCTCAGAGGTAGGCTGGCAGTGGGCTGAGACCACCCCAGAAATAGGCATGGGCCATGCCAGCAGGGGCAGTCAAGTGGAAGATGGAGAAACAGTGTTGAGGAGGCTGTCAGTGGCCCTCAGGGGTACTCCCTAGTCTGGAGGGGGAAGGGTGTCCTTCCTTGGGCTGGGGCTCGGGTGCTGGAAGGATCCTTCTAAAACACACAGGAGGAATCTTTCCTGGAGGCATCGGAGCAAGAGAGGACAGAATGAGTAGTCAACACAATGGGGACTAACAAAGAGGGAGACTGCCACATGTAGCTGGTCTCCCGTGAAGACAGTGTTGTGCTTAATTCTACAGTCATTGCCTAGAGATCTCCTGAGAGCCAGTCGGGTGGACTGGTGAAGAGTTAGTCTGGTGGACTGGTGTGGAGAGTTAGCCTGGAGGGCTAGTGAAATGGGCAGCTGCAACCAGGTGGGTTGGCAGTGCGCGAAGAGGTGGTGCTGGGATCAGTGGCCACAGGGGAGAAGTTAAAAGCTGTTTCACTGCAACTGTGCTACACAAAGAGGGGCTACGAGTTCCTGCCTGTAATGGGCTATTGCTAATCTGACTGAAAGCCTGTCAGATCATTCAAGTGATTCAGCTGGAGCAAACAAGTGTGTGCAAGATGAAAGTGAAGGAGACTGTATATACAGTGGGCCAAAAAAGTATTTAGTCAGCCACCAATTGTGCAAGTTCTCCCACTTAAAAAGATGAGAGAGCCCTGTAATTGTCATCATAGGTATACCTCAACTATGAGAGACAAAATGTGGAAACAAATCCAGACAATCACATTGTCCTATTTGGAAAGATTTTTTTTGCAAATTATTGTGGAAAATAAGTATTTGGTCACCTACAAACAAGCAAGATTTCTGTCTCTCACAGACCTGTATCTTCTTCTTTAAGAGGCTCCTCTGTCCTCCACTCATTACCTGTATTAATGGCACCTGTGTGAACTTGTTATCAGTATAAAAGACACCTGTCCACAACGTCAAACAGTCACACTCCAAACTCCACTATGGTGAAGACCAAAGAGCTGTCGAGGGAAACACCAGAAACAAAATCGTAGACCTGCACCAGGCTGGGAAGACTGAATCTGTAATAGGTAAGCAGCTTGGTGTGAAGAAATCAACTGTGGGAGCAATAATTAGAAAATGGAAGACATACAAGACCACTGATAATCTCCCTCGATCTGGGGCTCCACGCAAGATCTCACCCCGTGGGGTCAAAATGATCACAAGAACGGTGGGCAAAAATCCCAGAACCACACAGGGGGACCTAGTGAATGACCTGCAGAGAGCTGGGACCAACGTAACAAAGGCTACCATCAGTAACACACTACGCCGCCAGGGACTCAGATCCTGCAGTGCCAGACGTGTCCCCCTGCTTAAGCCAGTACATGTCCGGGCCCATCTGAGGTTTGCTAGAGAGCATTTGGATGATCCAGAAGAGGATTGGGAGAATGTCATATGGTCAGATGAAACCAAAGTAGAACTGTTTGGTAGAAACACAACTCGTCGTGTTTGGAGGAGAGAGAATGCTGAGTTGCAACCAAAGAACACCATACCTACTGTGAAGCATGGGGGTTGCAACATTATTCTTTGGGGCTGTTTCTCTGCAAAGGGAACAGGACGACTGATCCGTGTACATGAAAGAATGAATGGGGCCATGTATCGTGAGATTTTGAGTGCAAACCTCCTCCCATCAGCAAGGGCATTGAAGATGAAACGTGGCTGGGTCTTTCAGTTTGACAATGATCCCAAACACACCGCCCGGGCAACGAAGGAGTGGCTTCATAAGAAGCATTTCAAGGTCCTGGAGTGGCCTAGCCAGTCTCCAGATCTCAACCCCATAGAAAACCTTTGGAGGGAGTTGAAAGTCTGTGTTGCCCAGCGACAGCCCCAAAACATCACTGCTCTAGAGGAGATCTGCATGGAGGAATGGGCCAACATACCAGCAACAGTGTGTGACAACCTAGTGAAGACTTACAGAAAACGTTTGACCTCTGTCATTGCCAACAAAGGATATATAACAAAGTATTGAGATGAACTTTTGATATTGACCAAATATTTATTTTCCACCATAATTTGCAAAAAAAAATCTTTACAAATCAGACAATGTGATTGTCTGGATTTGTTTCCACATTTTGTCTCTCATAGTTGAGGTATACCTATGATGACAATTACAGGCCTCTCTCATCTTTTTAAGTGGGAGAACTTGCACAATTGGTGGCTGACTAAATACTTTTTTGCCCCACTTTATGTGTATAAAGGAAGATGTCCCTGAAGTTTTGCTGAAAGTTTTGCTGCAGTCCAGTGGGCATCTGATAACCTCCTATCCAAGTTATTAACCCTCAATAAAAAAACAACAAAGTCACTGACTGTTCTCTGGCTCTGGGTGCTTGTGAAAATTTGGTGTGGCTGGCTGTGCATGAGTGGGGGATCCAAGTTCATCAGCAGTCCATACGGGGGTGTGGATTTTTGTAATTTTAGTAACCTCTTCATTTTCAATATGAAGACTAGCATGCAACAAAAAAAAAACGAACGAACATTCGTCCCATAATCTCATTGTGCTTTAAGCCCTGAAATACACTTTAACTCATGTTACCGTAAGTGATTTAGTTGACCACCCACATACCAGGAATCTGTAATTCTGAATTACCAGTGACTTTTCCCACTTCTGCTCTGCCTATTACTTCATAATAAATGATTAAAGAAGGTTCTCTATCAGCTAAAACTTTCATTTGTATTATTATGATATGAAATGGTCTGCCATCTTTCAGATTTGGTCATACATTCAGTATATATTGTGACAGTGATTAGACCCGACAACTGATGGAATGAAGTGCCAGATTAACAGTTTACAGGCATATTTAGGCACAAGTTATTTTTTAATGGACGTGTGCCAATGACACCATATGCAGGGTGTGACATCAGATTAACGGCAGTTTAAAGAACAAGTCACAAGTTTTAAAGTCTTCTCTCATACAACTGATATAAAGTTACAATGGTTGACTCTACCCCAGAGGTAGTAATCATAGCTTGGTGTCATGCACTTTGCAGTGAATTTGCTCTTCGCAACAATTAAATCATTTGAGTGGTTAATCTTTTTGAAACAATTTCTTCACATGTGGCCAACTTCACCTATCAGCTGGTCTTTTCAGTTACTTTGTTATCTGCAAATTCTTAGGATCAGAAAGCACAAGAAAATGTGCATTATGTTTGTGAAATGATGTGTCCGTGCATGGGCTAGCATATAGTATATCAGCAAAAAGAAGGAAAAACACATATGCGAGAGTACCCGGGGCTGCACAACCCAAGAAACCCCCAGGAGAACACGATTGGATAATAATGTTGCAATATAATTGACCAAACGAACACCCCAATGCATTTCGACCCATTCTAGTCTTCTTCAGGGGGATTAAGGTTCTAGGAAAAATGTATGAAAGGATAAAATTTAATTCAAAACTTTTGACAGTATACAAAGACATCATTATATTATTTAAAATTGTATGAAACATTTATCTCCATATGCATGGAGGTGTATATACCATTAAATAAATGCAAGAGTAAAGATGCATCGCACAGACCAGATAGTTTAAGACAATTGCGCTCAACAAACCCACCGGCTCCACACGTCCCCTCCGCACCCTCCAGGCAGATCGCTACCGGACTGTCAGTGACATCACGTGCGCGTGGGTCCTCCCGCGGGCGTGCGTGACATCACGCGTTTGCGTCGGAGGTGACTGCGATTGCCGGGGCTCACGCCTTCCGGAACGCCGAGGGGGTCACGCAGATGCCGCTAATTTAGCGGCGGGAACGAGCAGGGGATGGTTGGTGGGGAGGAGGCTGGCACCTGCAACATATGGGCAATCTATGGAGATCCAATATAAGCAGGCGGCTCCCAGATGATCTTGAGTTGATCTCGGGAATGCAGCCACTTCCCATCATAAGAAAAAATAAGCACTAGATAAGCGTAGTACTTTAAACATGCTAGACTGGCTGACACTGGTAACCCTTTTTTTAATGTTTAATATTTCACTGAGTCATGCCTTCTCAATCTGGGACTCACTATCCTATCATCATAAAGCCTAGTTATCATATTGTTTATCTTTTTATCTATTTATTTATTTTTCTATTGTTGCAAAGAGCAGTTTTATTTACTATATCTTAACACTGGCAGGCAGCATTTATTTTGCTCAGTTTAATCCATACAGTTACTTTTTCACTCACACAGGCACTTTATACACACTCCTAAACACTTGTATCATTTTTTACTATAATCTAACACAAGTTCACCTACAATTTATTGTGTTTCTCACATTTTTCAGCGTTTTGTATCACGTTTTATCATACCCTCACAATTCTTTCCATCATCACGCACACTTTAGCCCACTAAGCACACCCATTCCTATCAATTGGATATCAACATCCCCCTCTTTATCTTTTAGTAAATTCATTTAAGTTATGCAAAATCCAATTAACTAATTATAAACTAACTAAACTAACTGTGAAATTATGCAATAAAACCCATAGGTTTAATTAATATAAACAATCATTTGACTCAATACGTGCCAGCTCACAGTCGCAAAAAAATACACTAAACATTTATAAAATACTTGACTAAGTTTTTTAAATGTCCAGTTGCAGGTGTCTTGCCCCCCATCCTCCCCTTCAGGTCCAAGCGTTTGGCTCCTTGCAAGTCTGATGGACTATGGATCTGTCTGGAGGGTGCGGAGGGGACGTGCGGAGCAGGTGGGTTTGTTGAGCGCAAGTGTCTTAAACTATCTGGTCTGTGCGATGCATCTTCACTCTTGCATTTATTTAATGGTAAATACCCCTCCATGCATATGGAGATAAATGTATGAAACATTTATCTCCATATCTGTCAAATGTTTTGAATTAAAATGTATCCTTTGATATATTTTCCTAGAACCTTAATCCCCCTGAAGAAGACCATAATGGGTCGAAATTCATTGGGGTGTTCATTTGGATAATAATGTTGCAATATAATTGACCAATCATGTTCTCCTGGGGGTTTCTTTGCCATGAATGATGTTTTATGCTGTTGATTGTAACATGAACCAGAGTTTGTATATTTCAATAAATTCATCAAATTTATTTCCATTTTTTTATGTATTCAACATCTTTATATAAATTTCTTAATGTTTTGCTGCTACAAAAAAAACCCTGGGTAAATCTTCCATTTTTCTATAGTATATCAGCAAAGGTGAGCATGTTCTAGAACAATAAATGAAAAGTATATGTCAAGGCAAGTTTAACCCCCTTAACGCCAGGGCCTACTGGTTCTTTAAGAGGTTTCTGATTCTGGAAGCCAGGGCAGGGTTTCTGATCATGTGAAAGCGATGATTGGCTATAACAGCAGTCACATGATCGACTCGAACATTGCCTGTTCGCCCGTTCACCGAACAGCGAACAATTTGGGGTGTTCGCGGCAAATTCGAAAAGCCGCGGAACACCCTGTAAAAGTCTATGGGAGAAATCTAAAGTGCTAATTTTAAAGGCTTATATGCAAGTTATTGTCATAAAAAGTGTTTGGGGACCCGGGTCCTGCCCCAGGGGATATGTATTAATACAAAAAAAAGTTTTAAAAACGGATGTTTTATCGGGAGCAGTGATTTTAATAATGCTTAAAGTGAAACAATAAAAGTCAAATATTCCTTTACATTTCGTACCTAGGGAGTGTGTATAGTATGCCTGTAAAGCAGCGCTTGTTTCCCGTGCTTACAACTGTCCCTGCTCAAAGTGTAATTTCTGAAGGAAAAAAAGTCATTTAAAAGCACTCGCGGCTATAATGAATTGTCGGCTCCTGGCAATACATAGAAAAGTCATTGATAAAAAAAAAAAATGGGTGGGGGTCCCCCCAAATTCAATTACCAGGCCCTTCAGGTCTGGTATGGATATTAAGGGGAACCCTGCGTCAAATAAAAAAAAATGATGTGGGGTTCCCCCCAAATATCCATACCAGACCCTTTATCCGAGCATGCAACCTGGCAGGCCGCAGGAAAAGAGGGGGGACGAGAGAGCGCCCCCCCTCCTGAACCGTACCAGGCCACATGCCCTCAACATGGGGAGGATGCTTTGGGGGTCTGTGACCCCTCAAAGCACCATGTCCCCATGTTGATGTCTCCACCGGAGACACCCCGGAAATCCCGGCAGCCTGACAGGTCTCTTATGTAGCTGAGGGCGGGGCCACCCGCCACGTGACCCCGTCCCCCTCTGACGCAAGGGGAAACCCAGGCTTCCCCAGTGACGTGCGGGTGACCCCGCCCCCTCTGATATAACACAGGTTTCTGTTGCATCAGAGGGGGGCGGGGTCACCCGTGCGTCACTGGGGAAGCCCGGGTTTCCCCTTGCGTCAGAGGGGGACGGGGTCACGTGACGGGCGGCCCCACCCTTAGCTACATAAGAGACCTGTCAGGCTGCCGGGATTCCCAGGGTGTCTCCGGTGGAGACAGGATGCGCTGGACACCTCATCGCTGGAGCCTGGACCTGGATGGAGAGGAGATCATCCACCACTGGAGCCCAGAGAGGAGAGCATCCATCGCAGGATACCGAGAGTGGATTATCACCGCTGGAATCTTTTTTTTTTTTTCTTTTTTTTTTTTAATAAAGGACTTTTCCCAACTGTGTCTGTGTGTTTTTTTACTATTTTTTACACTTTGTACCCCTACCATTTCACAAAGAAAGTGTAAAAAATTGTAAAAAAACACAGACACAGTTGGGAAAAGTCCTTTATTAAAAATAAAAAAAATTAAAAAAGATTCCAGCGGTGGTAATCCACTCTCGGTATCCTGCAAAGGATGCTCTCCTCTCCGGGGTCCAGCGGTGGATGATCTCCTCTCCATCCAGGTCCAGGCTCCAGCGATGAGATGTCCAGCGCAGCACATCCTGTCTCCACCGGAGACACCCTGGGAATCCCGGCAGCCTGACAGGTCTCTTATGTAGCTAAGGGCAGGGCCACCCGTCACGTGACCCCGTCCCCCTCTGACGCAAGGGGAAACCCGGGCTTCCCCAGTGACGTGCGGGTGACCCCGCCCCCCTCTGATGCAACGGAAACCTGCATTACATCAGAGGGGGCGGGGTCACACGCACGTCACTGGGGAAGCTTGAGTTTCCCCTTGCGTCAGAGGGGGACGGGGTCACGTGACGGGTGGCCCCGCCCTCAGCTACATAAGAGATCTGTCAGGCTGCCGGGATTTCCGGGGTGTCTCCGATGGAGACATCAACATGGGGACATGGTGCTTTGAGGGGTCACAGACCCCCAAAGCATCCTCCCCATGTTGAGGGCATGAGGCCTGGTACGGTTCAGGAGGGGGGGGGGGCGCTCTCTCGTCCCCCCCTCTTTTCCTGCGGCCTGCCAGGTTGCGTGCTCGGATAAAGGGTCTGGTAGAGATTTTTGGGGGGAACTGACTTTTCTCTGTATTGCCGGGAGCCGACAATTCATTATAGCCGCGAGTGCTTTTAAATGACTTTTTTTTCCTTCAGAAATTACACTTTGTGCAGGGACAGTTCTAAGCACGGGAAGCAAGCGCTACTTTACAGGCATACTATACACACTCCCTAGGTACGAAATTTAAAGGAATATTTCACTTTTATTGTTTCACTTTAACCATTATTAAAATCACTGCTTCCGAAAAAACTGCCGTTTTTAAAACTTTGTTTTGCATTGATACATGTCCCCTGGGGCAGGACCCGGGTCCCCAAACACTTTTTATGACAATAATTTGCATATAAGCCTTTAAAACTAGCACTTTCGATTTTTCATGTTCGAGTCCCATAGGCTTTAACGTTGTTCGGATGTTTGAACAAATTTATTGCCTGTTAGCAAGTTCTGGTGCGAACCGAACGGGGGGGGGGGGGTGTTCGGCTCATCCCTAGTAGAGATCAGGAGCTTTCAGTTAGCCACTCCTAACTGTGCCGAGAGTGCGCAGGGTGCACACTCTCGGCACAACTTTGTTTACATTCTGGTACACATATATGCGGCTGCTCTGCGTTAAGGCCCACCCACTGAGAGGCCACATATATGCATACCGCTGGCGTGAAAATGCAAAAAAAAATACACGTTTTTTTATACTTGTGGAATACATGCACATTTACCTAATTATCTATTTTAAAGGTATTATTCACCTTTACCAGAAAAACTGCTTATGCAGCTAAGGCACATCTGCAGATAAAAACAAACTGTGCAACTTTTGTTAAAGCTGGAAAATGCCCTTGCTATAGGTGTAGGCCAATTCTGTACCTCCCAAAGCCTGACTGAAAAACTCCCTAAAATGGCATCCCCCAATTCTGCTTTGTTGCTAGGACTTCGCTAAGACACTCCTAGCTGTTACTGTTCACCTCCACCATCACAGGAGGGAGCTCTTTCTCTGAATTAAACTTCCTCACACCTGACCCAGTATCTCTGAGCTCCACATTTGAAAGCTCAATCTTGTGATAGTCGGGGGTGAACAGTAACAGCTGGGAATGTCTTGGCAATGTCCTAGTAAAAAGGCAGGGAGGAATAATGCCATCTCTGGGAGTGTTCAGTCAGGCTTCCAGAGGTACCTAAAAAGCCTACGCAGTTCAGTTTACATCTTGAAACAGATCCTGTGTACCGGGATGACTGAACTTCTTCACATGCGCAGGAGTGAAGACAGCCATAGACCAGCACCTTGAAGAAGCCAGGTAGATGTCAGCACCTTGGACCATTAAAGGAGAGATAAAAATTGTAGACTTTGGTTCAACTTTAAGGCTGGGTTCACACTAGTGCGAATTGGATGCGCATTTCCCTGCATCCAATTCACATGACAGGAGATGGTGACTCTCAATGGAGCTGGTTCACATATCCCTGGGGCAGCTTCGGAGTGGATTGCACAGAGGTCCTGTGCGTCTTTGGCTCCATTTCAGGGCCAAATTCAGGCAAAAATGCGGCCCTGATTCGTCCCTGAAACAGAGAACAGGGACACACGGGACCCCTGCTGTGAGCCGCATAGATGTGAACCCAGCCTCAGACATATTACCGGGAACATTCATAACCACTAAATGTTTGGTGAATGCCACATTTGGTGTCGTTTTGGATGGCTTGGTCGTTAGCACAAATGATTTGCAGCACTGGGGTCCTTGGTCCAATTCACTATCTGCATGTTCTCCCTGTGTTTGCGTCAATTTCCTTCTACATTCCAAAGACATGCTGGTGGGTTAATTTGCTGCTGCCTAAATTGGTTATGCACATTATCACTTTCTGCATGCTGGTCCCAAGCAATTAGGGAGGTTCGAGGAAAGACCTGGCAACCTACCTAATATAAAAATTTGCCAACAAAATTCTATTTAAAAGGCTTTCAATTGTATTAGACATGGTGCCTAGAGACATGGCTCTCAGAATCACCAAGAGTTGGATACGAATGGATATATTCATACATAATGGTTTTGCTGAAATCTTTATTTGCAGTTTCTTGTTAGCTTGTTGTTTTACACACTAGTTTGATATCACCTGCAGAAAATTCCACCTCTGCCTACATGTCATGGACTCTCAGGCTGGGTTCACACTGGAGAACGCAGCGGCTCACAGCAGGAGTTTGGTGCGTCTCCATTCACTGTTTCAGGTCCGATTTCAGCCTGAATTTTTGCCTGAATTCAGGCCTGAAAACAAACCAAAAAACGCACAGGACTACTGTGCAATTCGCACCGAACCCGCTGCGGAGATGTGTAAACCGGCTCTATAGAGAGCTGGTCACAATCTCCTGCTAAGCAAATTGGATGTGGGGAAAACCACATCCAATTCGCAATAGTGTGAACCCAGCCTCACTCACTCTCCAGTACTGACTATCCATGGCAAGCATGCATTCTTCTGCCAGAGCACTTTAGATATCTAAGTAACAGGTGGATGATTCCATTCCAATGACATTCACTCCAGTTAGGAAGACTTGAATTTGCAGTAAAAAAAATAAGTTGAATTTTATAAAAGTATTTAAATGTTAACCCTTACCTTAGGTCTTTTCCATACAAATGGGATGTTTGGTTTTTCACTGTAGAATAGGGAACTGTCATGTGCAGGAAAATCAATATCTTCAAACAAAGTTCCTTTCTGAAGACATTCTTGCTTGAGCTGCTCATATGTTTTACCAGATGAGTGGATGGTTCGGCCAGTGTGGGGGAAACTGGGTTCCCTCTGCTTCGAGCCTTGATAGATGTATGGCATGTCTTTCTGTTTTGTTTGTTTTTTTGCGTTAGGCAAAAAGCAGATAAGTATAAGTCAAACTACAGCACACACAGCTATAACGTAGCAGTCTGAGAAGAAGATATATTTAAGGTGTACTACCTGACCTGTGTACAGTATGGTGACTAAAACAAACATTCAGAAAATGTCTACTCCTCCTTTCACCTCCTCCCTTTATTTCCACCTGTTAGAATGAGACATTATTTACATTTCAAAGCTGATGAATAACACAGGGAACACCCTGCTGAACCAACAGTAACAAGGATAAACTTTCATAGATTCATAGTTTTTGGTTTATAAGCATTGCATACAAACTCCACTGGGGGATTTTTGTGTTAACACTTTGTTCTTTTTTTTTGTGTTTAAGCTACTTTTTCTTTGTTTCATATGTCCAAGCATGTGCATCATATTATTATTTATTACCAAGCACTATTCTATGTCCACTGACTGGTTGGTTTGTTAAGGAAATAATATTAAAAATACATTATATGAATGAAAAAAAATAATAATATATATACCGGTATATATCACACGGACCCTTTTTCCTGCTTACCTTCACTTGCAGGGTAAGGCACACCATGCCACATGCCCGTATCCTCTTGGTATAAGAGGTTGAGCGGTGTTCATACTATTTTGGGTCCTGCAGCGAGTTACCTCCCTCCATTGGTTCTCGTCCCTAGAATGTAGGGAAAAGTCTATTCTTTCTCCCAAAAGAAGGCCAATGTCCAGACAGTGTTTAAACTCCAACAGACGTGTTTATTTTCTTGCTCGGAACAAACTGGGAAAAGGTTGAAGACAGAGATAGAGTTGGGTAGGGAGATAGGTTCAGGCACGCGGCACCCAGCCACCTCATTCTCCACTCAAGCCTGAGTGGATATTGCTCACCCGGATAGATCCCTCTCACAGTTCTAGCAGCCGGAGTGGAGCACGAACAGTTACTTCAAATTTAGTCCCCTTCAAAGAAAAATTCAAGAGATCCTCTGCCACAGAATCCTTTAGTTCCTGAATCTAGAACTCTTTAACGCCTGCAACCTTTAGAGACCATAGGTGCCAATGGGGCACATCACAGGCGCTACTGTGCAACTCACGGAATCCTTCCCTCTGATAGGCAACCAAGCCTTGAGACAGTGACTTCCTTCACCGATCCTCCGGACAGGTCCTCCCCTGGTTTCCTCTCTTTCAGAGTGGGCCACCCTCCCTCGGGTTCCCTGGGACTCCAGTAGTTGAGCTGTAGACCCCGTTGAAGATACTGGGCCTACCTGGAACACTATAGCCTCTGGCTAAAGGTGCAGAGACTCCTCGACCAATTCACGCACCCCTGGCCAGCAAGGCCAACGGGCGAGACTTCCGTCACCAGGGGTTCCACCCTGGAATCCCCCGGCCAATCTCCCCCGATCATGGCGTCTGCCCCTTATGTACCCTCTCCTGGGATGCACAGCAGGCAGACCACACCCACTGTATGGCTGCCGAGAGAGGACACCCAATCAAACCACAATGTCACCCGTGGTTCAACCCGAGAACTGAGTGACAGCGCCACCCGCAGGTCAAGGGGAACTACACACCCAGGCAACACCACAGCAGAGCAGAGTCCAATGTCAAGAATATCAAAGACCTGAGCCAAACTATTGCTCAGGCTGCCCCTAAATTTAAGGCATAGCGACCCCAATTTTGGGGGTCCGCTACATATATTTTTTTTTTTCTCTTTCTTTTTTACAATCAGCCATCATATTTGTTAATTGAATGTGATTTAGAAAATTTGGATTGTGCATTGCACAGCAAAGCATCCATGCACTTCTGAACTTTAGTAGTTCAGACTATTGATAAACATGCACATATATATTTTTGCTTTTTTCATTACGTTATGCTAAATTTATTATTTATCACTATTGCGTTTTAAGACATGATTTGCAATGCACTAAAAGGCATGTATTCTATGACCAATGATCATTAAGTGTTTTTTACAATTCAAATGCATTATACAACACCTATAAAACATACTTGTAAAGGAATAGAGACATAAACTGTCAATCTCCAATATACTGTTGGAACACCTGTCCACCTTATTAACATGGCACATTATTTAGATTGATTTATATAGCTTTGCGATTTACAGAAAAGAGAAATCTCAAAGATAGACCTTGTCTATAGATCCATGTGCATTGAGGAAAGACCAGATGATTTACCAGTATACACTGGTGGGTGGGGGGTAGTATAAAACTTCAATAATGACAAAATATTTCCTCAAGTTGTATTTCTGACCTTAAAGTAGAACTATAGTCAAAACTTTTTTTTGTATCATGCAGTGGCGTAGCGTGGGTTGTCAGCACCCGGGGCAAGGCAAGTAATTTGCGCCCCCTAACCTGTGGGCTTTTCGCACTCCCCGAGTCCTGTCCCTTCCCTTCCTACAATAGTACTGAACTATTCCTAAACTGACCTACCTTATTCCTAAACTGACCTACCTGACCACTAATCTACCTGATTCCTATACTGACCACTACACTAACCTATATGATTCCTATACCAACAACTACACTGACCTACCTGATTCCTACATCGCCCACTACACCCTGACCACTAAAATACACACTAACCTACCTGATTCCTATACTGACCACTACACTATACACTACACTGACCGCTACACACCACACTGATTATTCCTATACTGACCCTTACAATAACCTACCTGATTCCTACATTGACCACTACACTACACACTGACCTACCTGATTCCTATACTGGCCACTACACAATCCACTACACTACACAATACACACCACACCAACCTACCTGATTCCTATACTCACCACTACACACTGACCACTACACTACACGCCACACTGACCACTACACACTGACCACTACACTACACACCACACTGACCACTACGCTACACTGACCACTACACTACAAGCCACACTGACCACTACACACCACACTGACCACTACGCTACACTGACCACTACACTACAAGCCACACTGACCACTACACACCACACTGACCACTACGCTACACTGACCACTACACTACAAGCCACACTGACCACTACACACCACACTGACCACTACACACCACACTGACTACTACGGTACACTGACCACTACACTACAAGCCACACTGACCACTACACTACACGCCACACTGACCACTACACACCACACACCACACTGACCACTACACACCACACTGACCACTACGCTACAAGCCACACTGACCACTACACTACACGCCACACTGACCACTACGCTACATGCCACACTGACCACTACACACTGACCACTAAACACCACACTGACCACTACACTATAAGCCACACTGACCACTACACTACTACACAATACACTACACGCCACAGTGACCACTACACTACTACACAATACACTACACGCCACACTGACCACTACACTACTACACAATACACTACACGCCACACTGACCACTACGCTACACTAACCACTACGCTACACGCCACACTGACCACTACACTACTACACAATACACTACACGCCACAGTGACCACTACACTACTACACAATACACTACACGCCACACTGACCACTACACTACTACACAATACACTACACGCAACACTGACCACTACGCTACACTGACCACTACGCTACACGCCACACTGACCACTACACTACTACACAATACACTACACTACACGCCACACTGACCACTACACTACTACACAATACACTACACACCACACTGACCACTACGCTACACGCCACACTGACCACTACACTACTACACAATACACTACACGCCACACTGACCACTACACTACTACACAATACACTACACGCCACACTGACCACTACGCTACTACACAATACACTACACTACACGCCACACTGACCACTACGCTACACGCCACACTGACCACTACACTACTACACAATACACTACACTACACGCCACACTGACCACTACACTACTACACAATACACTACACGCCACACTGACCACTACACTACTACACAATACACTACACGCCACACTGACCACTACGCTACTACACAATACACTACACGCCACACTGACCACTACGCTACACGCCACACTGACCACTACACTACTACACAATACACTACACTACATGCCACACTGACCACTACACTACTACACAATACACTACACGCCACACTGACCACTACGCTACACGCCACACTGACCACTACACTACTACACAATACACTACACGCCACACTGACCACTACACTACTACACAATACACTACACGCCACACTGACCACTACGCTACACGCCACACTGACCACTACACTACTACACAATACACTACACTACACGCCACACTGACCACTACACTACTACACAATACACTACACGCCACACTGACCACTGCGCTACACGCCACACTGACCACTACACTACTACACAATACACTACACGCCACACTGACCACTACGCTACACTGACCACTACGCTACACGCCACACTGACCACTACACTACTACACAATACACTACACGCCACACTGACCACTACGCTACACTGACCACTACGCTACACGCCACACTGACCACTACACTACTACACAATACACTACACTACACGCCACACTGACCACTACACTACTACACAATACACTACACACCACACTGACCACTACGCTACACGCCACACTGACCACTACACTACTACACAATACACTACACGCCACACTGACCACTACACTACTACACAATACACTACACGCCACACTGACCACTACGCTACTACACAATACACTACACGCCACACTGACCACTACGCTACACGCCACACTGACCACTACACTACTACACAATACACTACACTACACGCCACACTGACCACTACACTACTACACAATACACTACACGCCACACTGACCACTACGCTACTACACAATACACTACACGCCACACTGACCACTACGCTACTACACAATACACTACACGCCACACTGGCCACTACGCTACACGCCACACTGACCACTACACTACTACACAATACACTACACTACACGCCACACTGACCACTACACTACTACACAATACACTACACGCCACACTGACCACTAAGCTACACGCCACACTGACCACTACACTACTACATGTTATGGGTTTCCTTAATAATAATATTAATAATAATAATAATTTTAATATTTACTTTAGAGACTTGAAAGTTCACTTAGGCCTCAAAAGCTGATAACCCAGGATGCACCATTATTGGCCTGTAACTTGTGAACCTTTCAGAGAAGAACACAGGAACACGTTTTTCCCATGGTCAGTGGATAAGTCATCCCCAACATTTACGAGCCTACTTTGAGACTTCAGAAACAATGGTGACTTTCGTCACAAGACAAAGTGATGTTGTCCCAGTTTTAATAAACAAACAAGAAATGTTTAATATATGGGTTAGTTGAAGTTTTGCCATAGAGGACAATTTCCACAGATAACTAACTAAACATTTATCACCGGGAGGTAAAATCTCTCTCTAAACTCACCCATTGTGAGAAAGGCTTTTTAGTAAACAGAGATGCTAATACTAGCCGTATGGGGACAAAGGATGATGTTGACCAAGAAGGATCCAGGTGAAGGATTTGTTTATATAGCTGAACTGGTATCTTGTCTTAAGGAAAACCCAGTCCATTATTAACAAGCAACTGAAACTGGAATTAAAAAAAATGACATTACGGTTCATATAAATATACATATATAAATGTATATTACAACATGCCATACATTTTGTATACTGCTTAATAGAGCGTCCTAGCACATAGTAGTAATGGAGGAAGTTAGGTCAATCGAAATGCCTTCTTACAAACCATAAACAAATCAAACCAGGTATAGCTTTTCCTATATATCTGCCTATATAAATATAGGTCGGGAATAAATGAAAAATTATGTTTAGATTACCAAACGACATGTTAAGCCATAGGGAAATTATGATTTTAGTATCTGTTGACCTAGGGACTTCGTTAGAAAAATGAAGATAGATATCAGTGTAATTTTATAGATAGAAATGTTTTAAAGAGTTAATTAGCCTTACGAAATACGTTGAATTATGATTATAGAATACAAAAGGAGTCTACGTTTAGAAATGACCACATATTCAAAAGATATAGATAAATATTGAATGTTATATTGATTGACATATAATCTGTACCCTGTTTAGAAAAACCAGCTTATAGATATATTTTTAGACAGGAATATAAAACACATTATGTTATGTGAATAAATCAAGAAGTATATTAGAAGTATGTTATATATACCGGATTACCAGAAGATTAAAATCCATATATTCTTCCCACAATATACAAATTACACACATTCTGAGAATAGAATATATCAACTTAAAGAATTGATGCCCTAGTGGCTGAAAGTGGTATTACTTGAGGTTCCCAAAAATACAGAGAACAGTTAATTATTAAATTACCAACCTATAGAAACCAGAGATCCTTGGACAGTAACGCCCCTAACTGCAGCCACCAATGAGTGGAAGAACCACCTCCTTTGGGAAGAACTTAGGATAATTTTTATAATTTTATTGTCCAGAGACAATATTTAAGGGAAGAAAAATTAGATGAGAGGAACGATGAAGGAGACAGAGAGACTTACCACACACTGACATCACTCACCGAGGACTCCCAGACAGCCAGTCACTCCCACCGGCCAGGGAGAGACACTCAGGGACCCACCCTGAGGGCACACTGGGAGATCCACACTCTCAGAGAGACTGACACCCATGCACCATGCATGAAGACATATTCTTACACTCATGAAGATTCCTAGACACCCGAATCCTGAAAGCCACAGCAGCCATCTTAACTCTGGTCAGGAGATTGCCATTATGGAATGGGTAGATATGCCATTTTTGATTTTATCTTGAATTCATTGTTGTTCTCAAAATTGTTGAAGTATTGAACATTCTGCAATTATGATTTATTCTCATTAACCAACAACTGGTAGATGTTTTTGTAAAGATTCAATTTTTCAATATATTTTTCTTTTTTTGCATAGTTCCAATCTTAGTGACAAAACAAATGTCCAATTTATTTCACATTGTTAACCACTTACTTACCTGCAGTATAGTAACGGTTGGATGTGTGAAATACAGACGTTCTGTTTCATTGTCAATTATACAAGGTTGTTGAACCTATTGAGAATTTATCATGACGGCATTATGTCACACATCATCCACTCTGACAGCATTATGTCTAAGGGACTGTATGCCCATTTGGCGGGTAATTTTATTGATTTTGTAGTCATTCATGTAACGCAATTGGTATTTTAATTTCATGTAAATATTTGCTTTTTGTCAACCAATAAATGTAGCTATTTTGTATGATCACACGTCTCCGTGAATAAGTTTCATATTATAGACTGTATCATATAGATTGACTTGTATTTAAAAATATCCTTCGTTAAAAAGAACTTAAAATTAATATATTGTGCGGACAAAAACTGGCCCTTAAAAGCACAACATATATTATGGAGGCACTGAGCTGAGATAACGTCGATGTTTTGTACAAGATCAATCATAGTTATGGTGGTGACATTAATAATATTTTGCATGAAATTATTAATTATTAATTTTAACCACTTAAGCCCCGGACCATTTCGGGCCATTAGGACCAAGCCTGTTTTTGGGATTCGGCACTGCGCTGCTTTAACTGTAAATTGTGCGGACATGCAATGTTGTACCCAAATGAAATTTGCGTCCTTTTCTTCCCACAAATAGAGCTTTCTTTTAATGGTATTTGATTGCCTCTGCGATTTTAATTTTTTGCGATATAAACAGAAAAAGACCGAAAATTTTGAAAAAAAATGATATTTTCTACTTTTTGTTATAAGAACAATCGAATAAACTCAATTTTAGTCCTACATTTAGGCCAAAATGTATTCAGCCACAGGTCTTTAGTAAAAAAAATGTCAATAAGCGTATATTTATTGGTTTGCGCAAAAGTTATAGCGTTTACAAACTAGGGTACATTTTCTGAAATTTACACAGCTTTAAATTTATGACTGCCTATCTCATTTCTTGAGGTGCTAAAATGGCAGGGCAGTACAAAACCCCCCCAAATGACCCCATTTTGGAAAGTAGACACCCCAAGGAAATTGCTGAGAGGCATGTTGAGCCCATTGAATATTTTTTTTTTTGTCCCAAGTGATTGAATAATGACAAAAAAAAAAAACAAATTACAAAAAGTTGTCACTAAATGATATATTGCTCACACATGCCATGGTTATATGTGGAATTGCACCCCAAAATACATTCTGCTGCTTCTCCTGAGTACGGGGATACCACATGTGTGGGACTTTTTAGGAGCCTAGCCACGTACGGGACCCCGGAAACCAAGCACCGCCTTCAGGATTTCTAAGGGCGCAAATTTTTGATTTCACTCCTCACTACCTATCACAGTTTCGAAGGCCATAAAATGCCAAAATAGCACAAAACCCCCCCAAATGACCCCATTTTGGAAAGTAGACACCCCAAGCTATTTACTGAGAGGCATGTTCAGTCCATGGAATATTTTATATTTTGCCACAAGTTGCGGGAATATGACAAACTTTTTTTTTTTTGCACAAAGTTGTCACTAAATGATATATTGCTCACACATGCCATGGGCATATGTGAAATTACACCCCAAAATACATTCTGCTGCTTCTCCTGAGTACGGGGATACCACATGTGTGGGACTTTTTGGGAGCCTAGCCGCGTACGGGACCCCAAAAACCAAGCACCGCCTTCAAGGTTTCTAAGGGCATACATTTTTGATTTCACTCCTCACTACCTATCACAGTTTTGAAGGCCATAAAATGCCAAGATGGCACAAAACCCCCCCAAATGACCCCATTTTGGAAAGTAGACACCCCAAGCTATTTGCTGAGAGGCATGTTGAGCCCATTGAATATTTTTTTTTTTTTGTCCCAAATGATTGAATAATGACAAAAAGAAAAAAAAATGTACAAAAAATTGTCACTAAATGATATATTGCTCACACATGCCATGGTTATATGTGAAATTACACCCCAAAATACATTCTGCTGCTTCTCCTGAGTACGGGGATACCACATGTGTGGGACTTTTTGGGAGCCTAGCCGCGTACGGGACCCCAAAAACCAAGCACCGCCTTCAAGGTTTCTAAGGGCATAAATTTTTGATTTCACTCCTCACTACCTATCACAGTTTTGAAGGCCATAAAATGTCAAAATAGCCCAAAACCCCCACAAATGACCCCATTTTGGAAAGTAGACACCCCAAGCTATTTGCTGAGAGGCATGGTGAGTATTTTACAGCTCTCATTTGTTTTTGAAAATTAAGAAAGACATTTTTTTTTCTTTTTTTACATTTTCAAAACTTTGTGACAAAAAGCGAGATCTGCAAAATACTCAACATACCTCTCAGCAAATAGCTTGGGGTGTCTACTTTCCAAAATGGGGTCATTTGGGGGGGTTTTGTGCCATCTGGGCATTCCATGGCCTCCGAAACTGTGATAGGCAGTGAGGAGTGAAATCAAAAATTTACACCCATAGAAATCCTGAAGGCGGTGCTTGGTTTTTGGGGTCCCGTACGCGACTAGGCTCCCAAAAAGTCCCACACATGTGGTATCCCCGTACTCAGGAGAAGCAACAGAATGTATTTTGGGGTGTAATTCCACATATGCCCATGGCATGTTTGAGCAATATATAATTTAGTGACAACTTTTTGTACATTTTTTTTTTTTTTGGTCATTATTCAATCACTTGGGACAAAAAAAAAATATTCAATGGGCTCAACATGCCTCTCAGCAAATAGCTTGAGGTGTCTACTTTACAAAATGGGGTCATTTGGGGGGGTTTTGAACTGTCCTGGCATTTTATGCACAACATTAGGAAGCTTATGTCACACATCATCCACTCTGACAGCATTATGTCTAAGGGACTGTATGCCCATTTGGCGGGTAATTTTATTGATTTTGTAGTCATTCATGTAACGCAATTGGTATTTTAATTTCATGTAAATATTTGCTTTTTGTCAACCAATAAATGTAGCTATTTTGTATGATCACACGTCTCCGTGAATAAGTTTCATATTATAGACTGTATCATATAGATTGACTTGTATTTAAAAATATCCTTCGTTAAAAAGAACTTAAAATTAATATATTGTGCGGACAAAAACTGGCCCTTAAAAGCACAACATATATTATGGAGGCACTGAGCTGAGATAACGTCGATGTTTTGTACAAGATCAATCATAGTTATGGTGGTGACATTAATAATATTTTGCATGAAATTATTAATTATTAATTTTAACCACTTAAGCCCCGGACCATTTCGGGCCATTAGGACCAAGCCTGTTTTTGGGATTCGGCACTGCGCTGCTTTAACTGTAAATTGTGCGGACATGCAATGTTGTACCCAAATGAAATTTGCGTCCTTTTCTTCCCACAAATAGAGCTTTCTTTTAATGGTATTTGATTGCCTCTGCGATTTTAATTTTTTGCGATATAAACAGAAAAAGACCGAAAATTTTGAAAAAAAATGATATTTTCTACTTTTTGTTATAAGAAAAATCGAATAAACTCAATTTTAGTCCTACATTTAGGCCAAAATGTATTCAGCCACAGGTCTTTAGTAAAAAAAATGTCAATAAGCGTATATTTATTGGTTTGCGCAAAAGTTATAGCGTTTACAAACTAGGGTACATTTTCTGAAATTTACACAGCTTTAAATTTATGACTGCCTATCTCATTTCTTGAGGTGCTAAAATGGCAGGGCAGTACAAAACCCCCCCAAATGACCCCATTTTGGAAAGTAGACACCCCAAGGAAATTGCTGAGAGGCATGTTGAGCCCATTGAATATTTTTTTTTTTGTCCCAAGTGATTGAATAATGACAAAAAAAAAAAACAAATTACAAAAAGTTGTCACTAAATGATATATTGCTCACACATGCCATGGTTATATGTGGAATTGCACCCCAAAATACATTCTGCTGCTTCTCCTGAGTACGGGGATACCACATGTGTGGGACTTTTTAGGAGCCTAGCCACGTACGGGACCCCGGAAACCAAGCACCGCCTTCAGGATTTCTAAGGGCGCAAATTTTTGATTTCACTCCTCACTACCTATCACAGTTTCGAAGGCCATAAAATGCCAAAATAGCACAAAACCCCCCCAAATGACCCCATTTTGGAAAGTAGACACCCCAAGCTATTTACTGAGAGGCATGTTCAGTCCATGGAATATTTTATATTTTGCCACAAGTTGCGGGAATATGACAAACTTTTTTTTTTTTGCACAAAGTTGTCACTAAATGATATATTGCTCACACATGCCATGGGCATATGTGAAATTACACCCCAAAATACATTCTGCTACTTCTCCTGAGTACGGGGATACCACATGTGTGGGACTTTTTGGGAGCCTAGCCGCGTACGGGACCCCAAAAACCAAGCACCGCCTTCAAGGTTTCTAAGGGCATACATTTTTGATTTCACTCCTCACTACCTATCACAGTTTTGAAGGCCATAAAATGCCAAGATGGCACAAAACCCCCCCAAATGACCCCATTTTGGAAAGTAGACACCCCAAGCTATTTGCTGAGAGGCATGTTGACCCCATTGAATATTTTTTTTTTGTCCCAAATGATTGAATAATGACAAAAAAAATGTACAAAAAGTTGTCACTAAATGATATATTGCTCACACATGCCATGGTTATATGTGGAATTGCACCCCAAAATACATTCTGCTGCTTCTCCTGAGTACGGGGATACCACATGTGTGGGACTTTTTGGGAGCCTAGCCGCGTACAGGGCCCCAAAAACCAAGCACCGCCTTCAGGATTTCTAAGGGCGTAAATTTTTGATTTCACTCCTCACTACCTATCACAGTTTCGAAGGCCATAAAATGCCAAAATAGCACAAAACCCCCCCAAATTACCCAATTTTGGAAAGTAGACACCCCAAGCTATTTGCTGAGAGGCATGTTGAGTCCATGGAATATTTTATATTTTGCCACAGGTTGCGGGAATATGACAAACTGTTTTTTTTTTGCACAAAGTTGTCACTAAATGATATATTGCTCACACATGCCATGGGCATATGTGAAATTACACCCCAAAATACATTCTGCTGCTTCTCCTGAGTACGGGGATACCACATGTGTGGGACTTTTTGGGAGCCTAGCCGCGTACGGGACCCCAAAAACCAAGCACCGCCTTCAAGGTTTCTAAGGGCATAAATTTTTGATTTCGCTCCTCACTACCTATCACAGTTTTGAAGGCCATAAAATGCCAAGATGGCACAAAACCCCCCCAAATGACCCCATTTTGGAAAGTAGACACCCCAAGCTATTTGCTGAGAGGCATGTTGAGCCCATTGAATATTTTTTTTTTTTTGTCCCAAATGATTGAATAATGACAAAAAGAAAAAAAAAATGTACAAAAAATTGTCACTAAATGATATATTGCTCACACATGCCATGGTTATATGTGAAATTACACCCCAAAATACATTCTGCTGCTTCTCCTGAGTACGGGGATACCACATGTGTGGGACTTTTTGGGAGCCTAGCCGCGTACGGGACCCCAAAAACCAAGCACCGCCTTCAAGGTTTCTAAGGGCATAAATTTTTGATTTCACTCCTCACTACCTATCACAGTTTTGAAGGCCATAAAATGTCAAAATAGCCCAAAACCCCCACAAATGACCCCATTTTGGAAAGTAGACACCCCAAGCTATTTGCTGAGAGGCATGGTGAGTATTTTACAGCTCTCATTTGTTTTTGAAAATTAAGAAAGACATTTTTTTTTCTTTTTTTACATTTTCAAAACTTTGTGACAAAAAGCGAGATCTGCAAAATACTCAACATACCTCTCAGCAAATAGCTTGGGGTGTCTACTTTCCAAAATGGGGTCATTTGGGGGGGTTTTGTGCCATCTGGGCATTCCATGGCCTCCGAAACTGTGATAGGCAGTGAGGAGTGAAATCAAAAATTTACACCCATAGAAATCCTGAAGGCGGTGCTTGGTTTTTGGGGTCCCGTACGCGACTAGGCTCCCAAAAAGTCCCACACATGTGGTATCCCCGTACTCAGGAGAAGCAACAGAATGTATTTTGGGGTGTAATTCCACATATGCCCATGGCATGTTTGAGCAATATATAATTTAGTGACAACTTTTTGTACATTTTTTTTTTTTTTGGTCATTATTCAATCACTTGGGACAAAAAAAAAATATTCAATGGGCTCAACATGCCTCTCAGCAAATAGCTTGAGGTGTCTACTTTACAAAATGGGGTCATTTGGGGGGGTTTTGAACTGTCCTGGCATTTTATGCACAACATTAGGAAGCTTATGTCACACATCATCCACTCTTCTAACCACTTGAAGACAAAGCCCTTTCTGACACTTTTTGTTTACATGAAAGAAATTTTTTTTTTGCAAGAAAATTATGTTGAACCCCCAAACATTATATATTTTTTTAAAGCAAAGGCCCTACAGATTAAAATAGTGGGTGTTGCATTTTTTTTTTCCACACAGTATTTGCGCAGCGATTTTTCAAACGCATTTTTTTGGGGAAAAACACACTTTTTTTATTTTTAATGCACTAAAAAACACTATATTGCCCAAATGTTTGATGAAATAAAAAAGATGATCATAGGCCGAGTACATGGATACCAAACACGACATGCTTTAAAATTGCGCACAAACGCGCAGCGGCGACAAACTACATTCATTTTTAAAAGCATTTAAAAGCCTTTACAGGTTACCACGTTAGATTTACAGAGGAGGTCTACTGCTAAAATGACTGCCCTCGATCTGACCTTCACGGTGATACCTCACATGCATGATGCAATTGCTGTTTACATATGACGCTAGACCGACGCTTGCGTTCGCCTTTGCGCAATAGCAGGGGGGGACAGCGGTGCTTTTTTTTTTTTTTTTTTTTTTTTTATTATTTATTTGGCTTTTTTATTTTATTTTTAAACTGTGCCTTCCATATTTTATTTTTTTACCATTTTTATCGTTATCTCAGGGAATGTAAATATCCCCTATGATAGCAATAGGTAGTGACAGGTACTCTTTTTTTGAAAAAAATTGGGGGGTTAGACCCTAGATCTTTCCTCTGCCCTCAAAGCATCTGACCACACCAAGATCGGTGTGATAAAATGCTTTCCCAATTTCCCAATGGCGCTTTTTATATCCGGGGGGGGACATTCCCTCCCACTGCTTGTAAAAGCAGTCTAGAGGCTAATTATCTGCTAGAATTGCTTTTACATGAAAGCCGGCTGCTGGCTGAAAAGAATGATACCAAGATGATACCTAAACCCGCAGGCATCATTCTGGTATAAACATTCAAAGTCCAGCAACATACCAGTACGTTGCTGGTCCTTGTTGGACATGTATTGTAATCTTTTTTTTCATACAGCCTATTTGCTGAACGAAAAAAAGAGATTGATTGGTGGGTATGCCCACCATTAGAATACCTCCCTTCATCCACCCACTTCTAATGATGGGCATATATGCCGAAGCATGGGGGCATCCTCCCGCAAAAAAGTTATGCCGCGTACACACGGTCAAGCCTTCGTCGGAATTTCGACCGTATGTACGCGGCATAAAAGGTTATGCCGCGTACACACGGTCGGACTTTTCCACGGATAAGCCTCCGTTGGAATTTCGACCGTATATACGCGGCATTAGGAGCAAAATCGCTCCTCCGCCCCTGCTGCCCCCATGCTTCGGCATATATGCTCTTTTTTTTAACTGTGGTGGTGAAATCACCTCCTACAGCGTTGGAGTCACGGCTTTATGTATCGTGGGAGCAAACGCTGTTGCTGTCAAGATAAATAGATCCGCGCTGCAACTGAATGGCGTACCTGCTAAGCAAATGGTGGTTAACATTAAAACAAAGTAACATTACAGTACAACAGTAAGACCTTACCATGCCATACCTGCAAAGCAAATACCAAAACAAAACCTAGTAAAAAATAAAAAAATGTTTTAACGCAACCTGTGCCTAAAATATATATATGCCGAAGCATGGGGGCATCCTCCCGCAAAAAAGTTATGCCGCGTACACACGGTCGGAATTTCGACCGTATGTACGCGGCATTAGGAGCAAAATCGCTCCTCCGCCCCTGCTGCCCCCATGCTTCGGCATATATGCTCTTTTTTTTAACTGTGGTGGTGAAATCACCTCCTACAGCGTTGGAGTCACGGCTTTATGTATCGTGGGAGCAAACGCTGTTGCTGTCAAGATAAATAGATCTGCGCTGCAACTGAATGGCGTACCTGCTAAGCAAATGGTGGTTAACATTAAAACAAAGTAACATTACAGTACAACAGTAAGACCTTACCATGCCATACCTGCAAAGCAAATACCAAAACAAAACCTAGTAAAAAATAAAAAAAATGTTTTAACGCAACCTGTGCCTAAAATATATATATGCCGAAGCATGGGGGCATCCTCCCGCAAAAAAGTTATGCCGCGTACACACGGTCGGAATTTCGACGGTATGTACGCGGCATTAGGAGCAAAATCGCTCCTCCGCCCCTGCTGCCCCCATGCTTCGGCATATATGCTCTTTTTTTTAACTGTGGTGGTGAAATCACCTCCTACAGCGTTGGAGTCACGGCTTTATGTATCGTGGGAGCAAACGCTGTTGCTGTCAAGATAAATAGATCCGCGCTGCAACTGAATGGCGTACCTGCTAAGCAAATGGTGGTTAACATTAAAACAAAGTAACATTACAGTACAACAGTAAGACCTTACCATGCCATACCTGCAAAGCAAATACCAAAACAAAACCTAGTAAAAAATAAAAAAATGTTTTAACGCAACCTGTGCCTAAAATATATATATGCCGAAGCATGGGGGCATCCTCCCGCAAAAAAGTTATGCCGCGTACACACGGTCGGAATTTCGACGGTATGTACGCGGCATTAGGAGCAAAATCGCTCCTCCGCCCCTGCTGCCCCCATGCTTCGGCATATATGCTCTTTTTTTTAACTGTGGTGGTGAAATCACCTCCTACAGCGTTGGAGTCACGGCTTTATGTATCGTGGGAGCAAACGCTGTTGCTGTCAAGATAAATAGATCCGCGCTGCAACTGAATGGCGTACCTGCTAAGCAAATGGTGGTTAACATTAAAACAAAGTAACATTACAGTACAACAGTAAGACCTTACCATGCCATACCTGCAAAGCAAATACCAAAACAAAACCTAGTAAAAAATAAAAAAATGTTTTAACGCAACCTGTGCCTAAAATATATATATGCCGAAGCATGGGGGCATCCTCCCGCAAAAAAGTTATGCCGCGTACACACGGTCGGAATTTCGACTGTATGTACGCGGCATTAGGAGCAAAATCGCTCCTCCGCCCCTGCTGCCCCCATGCTTCGGCATATATGCTCTTTTTTTTAACTGTGGTGGTGAAATCACCTCCTACAGCACTGGAGTCACGGCTTTATGTATCGTGGGAGCAAACGCTGTTGCTGTCAAGATAAATAATTCCGCGCTGCAGTTGAATGGCGCACCTGAAAACAAAAAATTACATACCTGAAAAGCAAGCATGATAAAACATTGCAGAATAGAATACAGTAAAAAAGAGCAGAACAATAGAGAGAAAATAGAGAGAGAGAGAACAATAAAACGACAACTATTTTTGGTTTTTTTATTTTATATTTTTTTTGTGTTTTGTTTTTTACGTTTTTTTTTTCTTTTTTACACTTTTTTTTGTAACTTTACAACTGTAATGGTTCGGGTCTCTCAAAATGTAATGGCATCTTGGGAGACCCTGTGTAAGTGTGTCCTAGTCTGTGAAATGCTGTACCCTACGCTAAAACTTCACTTTTGAGTGGTAGCGTTCAAAACATTCACCTTGGCAAAGACCAGGCTTGTCAGGACAGAGTGGACAAAAACTACGGGTGTCACGCCTAAATCCGCGCTTGCTACAGACACGACATCTTTTTTGGGGGTGGCTTTGGGTAGGGGTACTCGGGAGGACATACGAATAATGCCTCTCATGCAGCCGGCTTACTGCATTTGGTTGGGGATGGTGAGGTGCAGAACCGCCTGGATACAGGAGTTCTGTGACTATCTCATTCTGGAATTTTAGAAGAGATAACGTCCCGCCTGAAGCTCTGTATAGCACATGAGCGTTCAGCAAAGCCAATTGGAATAATGATAGAGACACTTTTTTGTACCAGCGTCTCGCCTTACGGTCAATTAGATACGGCGCCATCAACTGGTCGTTGAGGTCCACCCCTCCCATATTTTGGTTATATTCGTGGACACAGAGGGGTTTCTCCACAACACCAGTCGCCGTACGAATTTGGACTGTCGTGTCTGCATGAAGGGAGGTAAGAAGGAAAACATTCTTATTGTCCCTCCACTTCATAGCGAGCAAGTTATTACACTTCAAGCAGGCTCTCTCCCCCAGCCTAAGACGGGCATCTACAAGCCGCTGGGGAAAGCCCCGGCGATTAGGTCGCACGGTGCCACATGCTCCAATCTTATGATCAAACAAGTGACTAAACAGTGGCACGCTCGTGTAATAATTGTCCACATACAAGTGGTACCCCTTTCCGAATAAGGGTGACACCAAGTTCCACACTATCTTGCCAGCACTCCCTATGTAATCCGGGCAGTTAACCGACTCAATCTGACTGTCTTTTCCCTCATAAACCGTAAAGTTCACTACATAGCCTGTTGCCCTGTCACAGAACTTGTAGAGCTTGACCCCGTATCTGGCACGCTTGCTGGGAAGGTACTGCTTGAAAGACAAGCGGCCAGAAAATTTAATCAGGGACTCATCAACGCAGACAACTTGATCGGGAGTAAACAAGGCTGCAAAACGTTCGTTGAAGTGGTTTATGAGGGGCCGAATTTTATAGAGCCGGTCGTATTCAGGGTCCCCACGTGGACGACAAAGTTCATTGTCGTTGAAGTGCATGAACCGCAAAATCTGCTCGTATCGTGCCCTGGACATGGAGGCAGAGAACACGGGCATGTGGTCAATTGGGTGTGTGGACCAATAAGCACGCAATGACGGAAATTTATGTGTGCCCATGTTGAGGGAAAGGCCCAGAAAGGTCTTAAATTCGGAAACCGTAATTGGTTTCCAATTTCTGGCAATTTTAGGCAACTGGGGGTTAGCGGCGATAAATTGACCAGCATATAAATTACTCTGGTCCACAATAGATCTATAGAGATCTTCCGTGAAAAACAGCGAATAAAAATCGATTGGCATAAAATCAGCTGTTTCCACCTGAATACCGGGTTGGGCAGTGAATGGGGGAAGTACGGGTTCTGCAGAAGTGGTGGGGACCCAATCAGGATAGGCGAATTCTGCAGGAAGGGCAGTATGGGCACGACGGGCCTGCCTTTGTCTTCTTGGTGGCAGCGGGACACTACTTTTGCTTGCCACCTCGCCAGCTTGAACTGCTTTTATGGGACTCGCCACGTCACCAAGTGTTACTGCAGTGCTGGATGTACGTCCAGGCTGTACTAGGCCGCTGGTGCTTGCCAGTTCACCAGAAGGAATAGCGGCGCTAGTACTACTCTGCTCCATGATACGAGAGACCTGCGGTTCTTGCTCCTCAACAACCTCAGAAGATCGGGATCGGGTACGCCTGACCTTAGCAGGGACCTCAACTTCGTCGTCAGAGCTATCTGACGTGGGGCCGCTGACGTCACTGTCTTCTACGGGAAGATATTCTGAGCCTGAATCTGACAGATACGTGACCTCCTCTTCACTATCTGTCATGCTCAGAATCTCGTAGGCCTCTTTACTAGTGTACCTTCGTCTTGCCATTTTGGGCTCTAAATTTAGGGGTACACTAGTAAGATTCACAGGAAAAAAAGCACCTGACTGTCGTCAGCAAATATATCAAACGCTACAAAAAAACTGTTAGCGATCGCAGGGATCAGGCCTGTCTCTGCGAACGCTGCAGTTATGTGTGTTGTGTTTGTTAAGTGACAGTGATCGATCGATACTGCACTTGGTTGGGCTGGGCTGGGCTGGGCGGAGGGGCTAAACGCAGGCGCTAGCAGGTATCTGGGCTGATCCCGCTAACACTGCGTTTTTGGGAACCCTAAACCGCTGGGGATGCTAGTATAGATCTGATCAGATACTATACCACTAAGGGGGGTGTATGCTTTGCGCGTGGGTGTTAGCGTTACTGGCACTAACCTAACACTGCCTGGGGCGACGCAGACCCTCTCTGGCGCTAAAACCTAATTGATCTCACCCGCCGGGCGATCAGGGGGGTTAAACCTTTATTGGGTTATATACGGCGGGTGCCCTGATGCTATAAAAAGCAAACTAATCAACCAGCGTCACCCGTAACCTTTATATGGTGATCACTGGTGAAAGGGTTAACTAGGGGCAATCAGGGGGTTAAAACCTTTATTAGGTTAAATATGGGGGTACCTGACACCAATAAAAACCTGCGGCGAACCTAAAAAAAAAATAACTGCCTATCTAAAACACCAGCGACACGAATACAGCGATCGGAAAAACAATCGCGTAGTGACGCTGAAGTTAGGGGGTGAAAGGGTTACCTGGGGGGTGATCAAGGGGTTAAACCTTTATTAGGGGGGGTTAGGGGGCTACCCTGGACCTAAAGGGGCCTAATCCTAACTGCCTTGCAACTTTTTACAATCACAGATGACACTAAATGCAGTGATCAGTAAAATAAATGATCACTGCAATCAGTGACACTGTGATTGGGGGCTTTGGGGTGACCTGGGGGGTGATCTGGGGGTGACTGGGGGGTGATTTGTGTGCCTATGTGTACCTACGTGTCAGTGGACTGTTGGAGCACTAACCTCTGTCTTCACTCCTCGGCGCCGGGAACGAAAAGACCGCGGCGAGGGAGATGACATCACTTCCTCCAGCCTGTGTTTACATCACATGGCGGAGGAAGCAATTTCATTGGCCGGGAGCGATCGCGAGGGGGGGGCGGAATCGAGCGGCCGCCCCCTCATGCCTGATCGCTCCCGAACACTTAACGGCCGCTCACTGCAGTGAAGGGGGGTCCGGATGGACCCCCCAACTGCACAAAGGCGATCACGTAGATCTACGTGATTCTGCCTGTCCGTGCCATTCTGCCGACGTAAATCGGCGGTGGGCGGTCGTTAAGTGGTTAAAGAAATAATTTTTTTTGTTTGCCTAAAAATGTCTGGTCAAAGTAAATTGTATGTTGATAGGGATTATCAAGAGTCAGACCTTAGTGGTAATATGAGTACTCAGAAAAAGTTGGTACATGTACAGGAAATGTTGGAAATTTCTAAAATTGAAATGGCGGATCATGTCAGAAAAAGATTGTCTGATGAGACTGATCTAAAAGCATACAATAAAGACTGTAATAACCGCACCCGTCATTTAGTAAAAGACGTATGGAACGCGGAAGGTCAAAGTTATGCACTAAAAGACAGCTCCTCTGAGACAAAGGAAATAGAAAGGCTTGATCACATTAATTTTGAATCATGCATTGTCCGGACGTATCTTCATAGAGAGTTTAAACGTCAAAATACCGAACAGGAAAGTGATATCTTCAAATCCCAGCCACATTTAACAGAAAGGGAATGTGAGCTCACTAGAAATAAAAAGGAGACCAATGAAAAGGCAGATCATTATCATGAGTCTAAAATGACAGTGCAAAATGAAATAGAACAGTTGCTAGAGAACATTAAAATAAATCTGGACAAATGTCACAAGGTAAATAAAGAGTGGAAACAATTAATAGAAGAAAGGGAGAGTTTTCTGCAGGAAAATGAGTCTCCTGACAAAAGTTGCAGAGTAATATGCAGTGGAAATTTAGAAAGTTGCCGAGCAATAAGCAGTGGAAATTTAAAAGAAGAAACAAATCAGCTTAGGTCAGGACAGGAATCCCTAATTAAGCAATCAGGAGAATTAGAACAACAAGTGAAGTTTGTGCCCCAGGGTAATGCTCAAATGCCTAACCCTGAAAGTATAGAATCTGACCAAAATGTAATATCTGACTCTCAATCGGAAATGTGGGAGTTAGACCATGGAGAGGGATCACAAAAAGAACCCTCATCCTACCCCAAGCCATCTATAGAGCAAAAGGGGGTGAAAATTGAACTAACACATGAAAGTGGGTCTAATCAGTTTTCCCTGGGATCAGAGGAAAAGACAGGTACCCCTAAACAGGACGCCTCAGAAATAATAAAAATTTTAAATGATGCTTTCCCAGTCTTTGAGGAAGAGGGAGGTATGTGCATCATTGACCACATTGAGGCCTATGAAAATACCTTATCAGCTTTAGGCCTAGATGATGACCAGTCTAGGATTAATTTCTTACCGTGGGTATTTGAAACCAAACACCGTAGATTCTGTGAATCTTTAAAAGGTCTGTCTGGTACTTCATGGCAAGAAATTAAACACTGCTGTCTTCTAGAATTTGGCCAGCACAAAAATGTTACAGTGGCCAGTGTGGCTATACAAAATCTGAGATGTGCCAGTAATCAAAGCCCCACAGAATTTTTGGCTGTGCTCAAAAGTGCTTACCACTTAGCAGAAAATGAGCCAGATTACAATCACCCTGAGTTTAAATCCATGTTCTTTGAGGCCCTACCTACCCACATAAAAGTGAGTTTAGCAAAAGACTACAAAGGGGGGTGCCCACTGGAGTACTTGGTAAAAGAGGGTAACAATTTGTACTCTATCCAGCAAACTGGTGAATACCAAGGAAGGCCTCAACCCATAATTCAAATTGTGGATGAAATTAATGTATCTCCTCAATTATTACAGTTTGAAACCCAGAAAATGACATGTGTTGATATAGTCAGAGGAGATATGCCACAGAGTTTCCCCAGCGAGGGACCAGATACCCCACCAATTAGAAGGGGGGAACAGAGACCACCCTTTAGAGGGGTATCCCAAAGACCACCTCAGGAGTATCTCCCAAGGGAACCAGACCCGAGGTTTAAGAGAAACTATAGGGTGTATCTCCAACCGGTCAAATTTAAACTTAAAGGTAGAAACCCGCACTATTACCGGTCCAATTCGCCCCGGGGACCTACACAGGTAAATAGGGAGCACTCACAGGGTAAGACACCCCAAAATCCTCAGAAAAAATAGGGAGAAATTAAGGCCCAGACAACTATCCCAGAATCAGGACAGTGGTTCTGATGGGGATATTTCTGATCAAACTGAGCCAATAATCCCCAGAAAATTCAGAAACTGGGTCCCAAAACCCTATTCTGATCAGCCTGTAGGCAATGCAGAAACCAAAATAAATCAAATTATGGATATGTTGCACAGTTTCATTGCTGTACGGAACGTGAGTAACGTTGTTTTCAAAGGGCAAATACTGTGGCCAACCAAGGGCCACAGAACCTTTGAAGCGCCTGTGTTAAAATAAATCAGAGGAATGCACTGAAAAGGCATAGGAGGCAGAGGTTCTAACACCATGTTTTTCCCCAGGTTACAGTAGTAGGATCCTGAAATCCCTAACCGGGATCTTGGTCGTTAGATATTAACTATTCTCCTATCTTTCAGTGGTCACTTCATTCCTCTGACATAAACAGGTCGCTCCAGACAGCTTAATTTCAAGAAGTCGCAGAAGACGATAATTATAGAGGATGACCGAATCCTAAAGACATTAATATCAGAAGGCCTAAAATGGTTTGATATTTTGGTAAAAGATGAGGAGTCACCCACATAAGGTAGTTTGATTGCCTCAAATGAGTTGTATTGACACCCCAAAGGGGGAAATTTTCTTTGTTTATTCCTCCCAAGTAGAAGGTTGACTGTCGTGTCAAATATTTTGTTACTGACAGTAAATGTCACGTGTCAAACTGAAGTGTTTTTCATTTTTATCATTCCAGAACCGCTACAATTAAGCTAAAAAAAAAAAAAATGGTTCTGAAGATGTCAGTTAGTTATTGATGTCTGGTATCCACAGCTATAAACTAATGTCCTCATGTTAATGAGCCCTAGAGCTTTGTCTCCCATAGCAAATGTTCAGACATTGTCTTGCTAGCCAGAGTGTTTAGTTAAAGGACTGGTGACACAATGGGCTAAAGGGGGGGGCTCTGAGGAAGCCAGGACACCAGCCTGACACTGAGATCTCAAAACGCAGGTCATGTAAAAAAAAGAAAACATATTGTCTTTTTCTCATGGAATCCATTTTCCTTACAGGACTAAGATGTCCATAAGCCGGTCAACAAAACCGAGAGTCCGACATGTGTGAAACATCCAGAGAAGGAACCGTATGGAGAATCCAAAGACACCGCTGATGGCTAGTCTGCACGGACAAAACTCACCAGGACGGCCAAGCCCACAGGTGCCCGGAGTGATCCATTTCCCACCAACCGACGGATGACGGCCTCGAGATGCACACATCAATCACATACCCATCTTTTTCTCAATGAATTACTCCCATCTGCAGATGTCAACACCCCTAAACACTATATTCAGTACCCACAGTTTGGATACAAGGCCGAATGAAGCCAGATCTCCTCAACCTTTTCGCGTTTTGAAGTCTCCCAAACGACTTACGGCATTTGCTGACTTCAAAAAGGGGGATTATGTTATGGGTTTCCTTAATAATAATATTAATAATAATAATAATTTTAATATTTACTTTAGAGACTTGAAAGTTCACTTAGGCCTCAAAAGCTGATAACCCAGGATGCACCATTATTGGCCTGTAACTTGTGAACCTTTCAGAGAAGAACACAGGAACACGTTTTTCCCATGGTCAGTGGATAAGTCATCCCCAACATTTACGAGCCTACTTTGAGACTTCAGAAACAATGGTGACTTTCGTCACAAGACAAAGGGATGTTGTCCCAGTTTTAATAAACAAACAAGAAATGTTTAATATATGGGTTAGTTGAAGTTTTGCCATAGAGGACAATTTCCACAGATAACTAACTAAACATTTATCACCGGGAGGTAAAATCTCTCTCTAAACTCACCCATTGTGAGAAAGGCTTTTTAGTAAACAGAGATGCTAATACTAGCCGTATGGGGACAAAGGATGATGTTGACCAAGAAGGATCCAGGTGAAGGATTTTTTTATATAGCTGAACTGGTATCTTGTCTTAAGGAAAACCCAGTCCATTATTAACAAGCAACTGAAACTGGAATTAAAAAAAATGACATTACGGTTCATATAAATATACATATATAAATGTATATTACAACATGCCATACATTTTGTATACTGCTTAATAGAGCATCCTAGCACATAGTAGTAATGGAGGAAGTTAGGTCAATCGAAATGCCTTCTTACAAACCATAAACAAATCAAACCAGGTATAGCTTTTCCTATATATCTGCCTATATAAATATAGGTCGGGAATAAATGAAAAATTATGTTTAGATTACCAAACGACATGTTAAGCCATAGGGAAATTATGATTTTAGTATCTGTTGACCTAGGGACTTCGTTAGAAAAATGAAGATAGATATCAGTGTAATTTTATAGATAGAAATGTTTTAAAGAGTTAATTAGCCTTACGAAATACGTCGAATTATGATTATAGAATACAAAAGGAGTCTACGTTTAGAAATGACCACATATTCAAAAGATATAGATAAATATTGAATGTTATATTGATTGACATATAATCTGTACCCTGTTTAGAAAAACCAGCTTATAGATATATTTTTAGACAGGAATATAAAACACATTATGTTATGTGAATAAATCAAGAAGTATATTAGAAGTATGTTATATATACCGGATTACCAGAAGATTAAAATCCATATATTCTTCCCACAATATACAAATTACACACATTCTGAGAATAGAATATATCAACTTAAAGAATTGATGCCCCAGTGGCTGAAAGTGGTATTACTTGAGGTTCCCAAAAATACAGAGAACAGTTAATTATTAAATTACCAACCTATAGAAACCAGAGATCCTTGGACAGTAACGCCCCTAACTGCAGCCACCAATGAGTGGAAGAACCACCTCCTTTGGGAAGAACTTAGGATAATTTTTATAATTTTATTGTCCAGAGACAATATTTAAGGGAAGAAAAATTAGATGAGAGGAACGATGAAGGAGACAGAGAGACTTACCACACACTGACATCACTCACCGAGGACTCCCAGACAGCCAGTCACTCCCACCGGCCGGGGAGAGACACTCAGGGACCCACCCTGAGGGCACACTGGGAGATCCACACTCTCAGAGAGACTGACACCCATGCACCATGCATGAAGACATATTCTTACACTCATGAAGATTCCTAGACACCCGAATCCTGAAAGCCACAGCAGCCATCTTAACTCTGGTCAGGAGATTGCCATTATGGAATGGGTAGATATGCCATTTTTGATTTTATCTTGAATTCATTGTTGTTCTCAAAATTGTTGAAGTATTGAACATTCTGCAATTATGATTTATTCTCATTAACCAACAACTGGTAGATGTTTTTGTAAAGATTACATTTTTCAATATATTTTTCTTTTTTTGCATAGTTCCAATCTTTCATTGTCAATTATACAAGGTTGTTGAACCTATTGAGAATTTATCATGACAGCATTATGTCTAAGGGACTGTATGCCCATTTGGCGGGTAATTTTATTGATTTTGTAGTCATTCATGTAACGCAATTGGTATTTTAATTTCATGTAAATATTTGCTTTTTGTCAACCAATAAATGTAGCTATTTTGTATGATCACACGTCTCCGTGAATAAGTTTCATATTATAGACTGTATCATATAGATTGACTTGTATTTAAAAATATCCTTCGTTAAAAAGAACTTAAAATTAATATATTGTGCGGACAAAAACTGGCCATTAAAAGCACAACATACACAATACACTACACGCCACACTGACCACTACACTACTACACAATGCACTATACGCCACACTGGCTACTACACAATACACTACACTACACGCCACACTGACCACTACGCTACACGCCACACTGACCACTACACTACTACACAATACACTACACGCCACACTGACCACTACACTACTACACAATACACTACACGCCACACTGACCACTATGCTACTACACAATACACTACACGCCACACTGACCACTACGCTACTACACAATACACTACACTACACGCCACACTGACCACTACGCTACACGCCACACTGACCACTACACTACTACACTATACACTACACTACACGCCACACTGACCACTACACTACTACACAATACACTACACTACACGCTACACTGACCACTACGCTACACGCCACACTGACCACTACACTACTACACAATACACTACACTACACGCCACACTGACCACTACACTATACACTACACTACACGCCACACTGACCACTACACTACTACACAATACACTACACGCCACACTGACCACTACGCTACACTGACCACTACACTACTACACAATACACTACACTACACACTGACCACTACACTACTACACAATACACTACACACTGACCACTACGCTACACTGACCACTACGCTACACGCCACACTGACCACTACACACCACACTGACCACTACGCTACACGCCACACTGACCACTACACTACATGCCACACTGACCACTACACCACTACACAATAAACTACCCACAGACCACTACACAATACACTACATACTGACAGCTACACAATACTCTACCCACAGACCAATACACCACACACACACACTATACACTACACACAATACACATACACAATCCACAACACATTACACTGACTTTATGGCTGCTCCCTCTCTCCCCAGACCATATCTACTCCCCCCTCCCCTCGGCCAGCAACAAAACTCACGAGTGATGAGTCTCTTACCTTTTTTTTCTTTCATGATCTGCTCTGCCTCTGCGCCGCCGCCTGTCACACTGCCTGCCCCGGTGGGGACATGATCGATCGGTGACCCGAAGAGGAGAAGAGTAGAAGAACGAGACATCGGTGATCGGGGCAGACTGCATGCCACGGTGCCTGGTGGGCACATGATCGGTGAGGAGGAGAGGAGGAGAACAAGACAGACATCGGTAATCGGTCGGGCACAGACTGCATGCCCCGGTGCCCGGCGGGCACATGATCCCGGAGGAGGAGGAGAACAAGACATTGGGCATGCACCGAAGGGGACATGAGCGGTGCCCACGGAGAGGAGGAGGAGAATACAGCGGCCACAGCACAGTGAAGGCCAGCCCCGCTCTCCCGCGATTCAGGATAGGCCAGCCCCACCTGCCGCACATGACCCCTTTCGCCCAATCACAGGGCGCCAGGGGCCGGCCTGAGACTGAAAATGTCGGCCGGAGCACGGGGTCACAGAAAAGTAAAATTAGGAGTACGGAGCGATGGTGACACATACTGTCACAGGATTTTCGCCCCCCCAAATGTTGCGCCCGGGGCCTAGGCCCCCCTCGCACCCCCCACGCTATGCCTCTGGTATCATGCAAGGGAGGGTTGTAACCCCTGTCATATTTTTTTTAGATATGTTTCCCATTGTGGAGATTTGCCTTCACTTCTTGTCCCATAGCCAAACAGGAAGTGATAGGAAATTCCTGCAAATTAAGGGATTTCCTTGGGGACCCTGAGGTCACCAGAACTAGTGTCCCCATTGGAAGATTTCCCCGCTATCACTTTTCTGGGGACAACCCAATCATTGTGATTTTCTTTTATATTCACTTTCAATGATCTCGGCAAACAAGACAAATAGAAAGGGTGTATCTCCTAAACGGGGGCACGGACAGCAATAAAAACTGGCAAGCATTCTAATCTCTCTCTACTCTATAAAAATCAAAAAAAAAAAAGTTTTGCCTTTAGTTATACTTTTAACAAAGAGGCAGGGCCGTTGCCAGGATTTTTGTGTACATAGGCGAAGGTGCATTTTGGTGCCCTCCCACCATCCTTCCACCACCCCAACCTCAGACAGCAGCTCTTCCGGGAGGATGGGACTCAGCACCTGTCTGAATGAGCCCTTTCATCAGACTCCGCAGAGTTCCCGTTTTATACTGTAATGGGGAACTTTGATTAAAAGGGGCTCTGGGTAGCCTGATTCAGGGGGGGACACTGGCAACTCTGATGTAAGGGGGCTCTGGTGACAAAGCTCCCGTTTATATTAAAGTTACTCCTTACACCAGAGTTTGAGGAGTTCCCCTTATAGTATATCAGTGTCCCGAATACATCAACACCAAAATATTTTGCTATATAAAAATTAGGTGCGCTGTTACTTTAAATAATTTTCAATGCTATAAAAGTGCTTTCAAATTTGCAAAATTGCAGTACCGGAAATACAAAATATCTTACATAAGCAAACAGAAACAAAGAAAGAAAAAACACCCATCATACTGTATAAGTGTGAAAACCACAATAAAGTGCAATGCGATAGCTATCAAGACTAATTAATACATGCACATTCCAAAGTGCTAGTGCAATAAATAATATGCATAAAACATACATTGCAGATAAAAGGTCCAATAAAATTGTGCCATGATAAACTTGTGCAGTTCCACTGCAAGCTGTTTGCACTGACTTCAGTGTAACATCACCAAGACAGGGTCCACACCATCTGCTTACCAAAAAATTTGACTTCATAAACGTATGTCATCTGCCAGGTATTTGCAGCCACTTCACTCAAAAAGCAACAATGTAGGTATGATGACTTTTTCCCAAAAGTGGCCTTTCACCACTCTGTCCAGTCCAGTACCAACCACAGGAAACCCTGTATATGCAAAGAATGATAAGTTTCTCCCAAAAGTGGCCATTCCCCACTCCGTCCAGTCCAGTGGCAACCACAGGAAACCACATATATGCAAAGAATAAAGCACGCTACAGTACATTACCAGGCAAATTAAACAATTTGTCTCCTTATCTTAGTAAAGTTTGTTGTAAGTACATTACTTTAATAAAGCTGGGCGGCACAGTGGTGTAGTGGTTAGCACTTAGCACTTTGCCTAGCAGTAAAAAGGGTTGCTGATTCGAATCCCAACCTGCCTGGAGTTTGCATGTTCTCTCTGTGCCTGCGTGGGTTTCCTCAAGGTACTCTGGTTTCCTCCCACACTCCAAAGATATGCTGGTAGGTTAAGTGGCTTCTGTCCAAAATTGGCCCTAGTATATGAATTTGAGTTGGGGACCTTGGATTGTGGGCTCCTTGAGGGTAGGGACCAATGTGAGTGTGTGATGTATGTGTGGAGCGCTGCGTAAATTGACAGCGATATATGGATACCTTAAATAAAAAATAATAATATAATAGATGAGCATCTTAATGAGATACAATGTACATGGATAGGGAGAATTGTAGACACTCACTCAGGTTGAACTGGATGGACTGGTGTCTTTATTCAACCTTACTAACTATGTAAAACAGCACAGTATGTCCTGCTTTATACATGCATTGTTGCTTTTGTGTGAAATGGCGGCTAATATAAGGCAGATGACAAGCACACATGACCTCATAATTTTAAGAGGACACATTTATTGGTAAGCATAAGCATGGTGTGTGCTTTGTCATCGTGATGTTACACTGAAGTCGGTGCAAACAGCTTACAGTGGATCTACACAAGTTTATCTTGACACAATTTTATTGGACTTTTTGTATGAAATTTATTTATTGCACTAGAACTTTGGACATACATATATTAATTGCTCTCAATATCTATCACATTGCACTTTAGGCACTTTTACATGAGCAGTCCAATTGGATCCGTCTGTCTGTTTTCCAGGCGGAACCATTTGAACCTTCTATTCTCTTCGAGCAGCGGGTATAATCTCCAATCCAATCCGGTCTACTAAAAACAAATGGAAGGGGATCAGTTTTCTTCTGCTGATTGGATCAGCCCGTAGTTGGGTGTAAACGGACAGCAAAGTCTGACATCCGATCACTCATACAGCAGAGCGGGCTCCATCCCACCCTGCTCAGCTCACAGATCCCCCCACTGAGCAAAGCGGTTGTGAAGTTTTCCAGAACCGATTGGACCAAGAAGGAGGTGTAGCAGATAGTGATAAAGACTGTGCCCGAACAAGGGGCCCATCTCATAGATCTAAGAACTGAGTATGATATAGCTTGTACTTGTGCTCGGTTGGAATGGAGGGTGGCCATACTGACCTGTTTCCAGAAGACTACTGTAAGTTTGGCCGAAAGACTGGAAGTTCAAGTGATACCGTCCCTATCAGCCGGAGATGAGGTTCCCTCCCAGGTTGGCTCAGCAAGCCCGGCATCTGAGGAAGTTGAAGTGGCCACAGCCGGTCAGCCACCTGTCTCTTTCTATGCTGACATGAATAAGCTGGTTAAAAGTCGGGTGAAGAACAGTGCCATCTCAGCCCATAAAGGGTATCGGAGGCTCCAGTTATTTTCAGGGCGCATTTCCACCCCTGGTGGGGAAGAAAGGTTTGAAGCTGGATGGATCAGGCTATTCAAGCAGTAGATGAGTGGAGCGTCCCCGAGGGGGTGAAGAGACAGAGAATAAGCAAACGTCTTAGAAGCTCAGCAGCGGATGGAGCCTAGGAAGGGGGAAGCCAGACTGTGTGGATTGCATTGAAGCCCTATGCACTGTTTATGGCAGGGTGGAGAAACTTCCTGATCGAATGTACAAGTTCGAACACACTCACCAGCACAAAGGAGAGAGACTGTCCGACTATGTTGCCAGAATGGATCGAATTCTTCATCAGATCATTTTAAAAAAAGGGGGTTGATCCCTGTGAAGCTGACAAGGTTAGCCTAGAATGAATTCTACAGGGAGCTAGGCCTAATCACCCAATTGTGTTGAGACTGTTACTGAAGCAAACACAGGTAGTCCCTACTTATCCTGAACTGATGAAATTAGTGAGGGAAGAGGAGGCCCTGCTGGATGAGAAGAATCAAGGGCCCAAAGAGCTGTTCAAGCCCAGTTCCAAGGGAGAGAAGGTGTCAACACTGATGACCCAGTGGAAGAAAGCACTTTGGATGAGAACAGGGAGGAGGAAATGGAAACAGGGGAATACTTCCGCTCCCCCATTGTCAAGTGTGTTGCCGAAACAGCCCAGGTTGATTTACTCACCCAGGTTGTCAAAACAAAGGATACGAGCCATGGAAGCCCAGACACACCTAAAGATGGGAAAACCTGATTCAAGAAAGTGTTTATCGTTGTGGAGAGCCGAGGCATTTCAAAGTACATTGCCCCCAGAAAAGGGCCAAACCTGATGTTATGGCAGAAGTGTTGAAGGCATTGCAGAAACTTCTTCTTGCTCAGAAGGTGGGAAACTTCAAGAGGTCTCAGTGAGGGAGCCAGCTGAGGACCCTGGCCAAGTCAAGTGCCTTTGACCAATCATGGCTCAAGGGCTAAGTCCACGCCCCACACTATTTAAGGCTGCTGCTTACACGGCGGCCATATATAGTGTATGAATGGAGATTAGGCAGGTAGTGTAGTGTGCAGTCAGTCAGTGTAATGTGTGTGTGTGTGTGTATATATATAATATATTACAGTTCAGAGTATATAGGGCAGTCCGTATAGTGTATATAAAATGCAGTTCAGAGTATATAGTAGACATGTGCGGTTCGTTTCGTTCCGAAGCAAAATTCGGACAAATTTTAGTTATTCGGATGTATCTGAATTTCCGAATTAGAATAGTAACAAATTTAAACAATAACGAAATAACGAAATTCAAATTCGGACGAAATTAGAATTTGAATTGGAATAGTTTTCACATTCGAATAGTTTTCCAATTTCCAAAGAGATTAAAATAGAATAGAAAATAAAGAAATAGAATAGAAATTTTTTCTTTTTTTTTCAATTCTATTCCTTTATTTTCTATTCTATTTTATTCTTTTTGGAAATTGAAAAACTATTTGAGTTAAAAAACTATGTGATAGACCAACACAAAGTGGCACATCATTGTGAAGTGGAAAGAAAATGATAAATGTTTTTTGAAATGTTTTACAAATAAATATCTGAAAAGTGTGGCGTGCATTTGTATTCAATGTATTCAGTCCCTTTTACTCTTTTACCCCTAACTAGAATTTACTAGAAACAATTGTCTTCAGAAGGCACCTAATTTAGTAAATAGAGTCCACCTGTGTGTAATTTAATCTCAGTATAAATACAGCTGTTCTCTGAAGCCCTCGTAGGTTTGTTAGAGTACCTTAGTGAACAAACCGCATCATGAAGACCAAAGACCAGAAAGGTCAGGGATAAGGTTGTGGAGAAGTTTAAAGCACAGTTAGGTTATAAAAAAAATATCCCAAGCTTTGAACATCTCACGGAGCACTGTTCAATCCATCATTCGAAAATAAAAAGACTATGGCACAACTGCAAACCTATCAAGACATGGACGTCCACCTAAACTGACAGGCTGGGCAAAGAGAGCATTAATCAGAGAAGCAGCCAAGAGGCCCATGGTAACTCTGGAGGAGCTGCAGAGATCCACAGCTCAGGTGGGAGAATCTATCTACAGGACAACTACAGGAATCTGTCTACAGGATAACTATTAGTTGTGCACTCCACAAATCTGGCCTTTATGAAAGAGTGGCAAGAACAAAGCCATTGTGTAAAGAAAGGCATAAGAAGTAGACTTGTGCACAACGGAAAAATTCGTTCCGTTTCGGTTCGTTTCTTTCCGGTCCTGTTGATTCGTAATCATTCGTAATTTTGCTAGACGGGATTTTTCGTGTTCGGACTCATTCGTATTTTTGCAAGCGACATTTTTCGTTGAATTTTTTGTTGCTTTATAATTCGTACTTTCGGTAGAGTACGTTGTTTTTCGTTGATTCTGGACACAACTCCTACTTTCGTAACTTTTTTTGGGTTCGTACTTTCGGTAGAGTACGTTGTTTTTCGTTGATTCTGGACACAACTCCTACTTTCGTAACTTTTTTTGGGTTCGTTGATTCGTAATTTTCCGTGTCTCTCTCACAACGACGCTGCCTATTATGCCTAATGTGCTTCGAATGGATTTGTACTTTTCTAAATACATTGCGGTTATTTGTAACGATTCGAAATCTCGTATTTTACTTTCGTTTTTTACATGCGGCTATAGGCTCCGCCCCTGTACACCATTTTGAGAGGGTTCAGCACGGTGAGGGAGAAGCAGAGAGCAGAGCAGAGTGAGTGTTATTGTGCTTCGAATGGATTCGAAATCTCGTATTTTACTTTCGTTTTTTACATGCGGCTATAACCTCCGCCCCTGTACACCATTTTGAGAGGGAGTTCAGCACGGTGTGGGAGAAGCAGAGAGCAGAGCAGAGTGAGTGTTATTGTGCTTCGTATGGATTCGTACATTCGTAACTTTTTCATAACGAATTATGCCGAAGACATTCGGGCATTCGCTATTTGCGGTATAATTTATTTCGGATTCGGTCTTATTCGTAATTGCTTTGTTCGGAAATTCGAATGCTTCCGAATGTCCGAAAGTTGCTAAATTCGGACGAATTTCAATTCGTTACGAAACGAATTGCACAAGCCTAATAAGAAGTCCTGTTTGCAAGAAGCCATATGGGGGACACAGCAAGCATGTGGAAGAAGGTGCTCTGGTCAGATAAGACCAAAATGTAACTTTTTGGCCTAAAAGCAAAACGCTATGTGTGGCGGAAAACTAACACTGCACATCACCCTGAACACACCATCCCCACTGTGACACATGGTGGTGGCAGCATCATGTTTTGGGGATGTTTTTTTTTCAGCAGGGACAGGGAAGATGGTCAGAGTTGATGGGAAGATGGATGGAGCCAAATACAGGGCAATCTTAGAAGAAAACCTGTTATGCCGTGTACACACGATCGGTTTTACCGATGAAAACAGTCCGATGGACTTTTCTCATCGGACAAACCGATCGTGTATGGGCCCCATCGGTCTTTTTTCCATCGGTGAGAAAAGATAGAACATGTTTTAAATTTATCCGATGAGACAAAAACCGATAGCAAATTCCGATCGTCTGTGTGGAACTCCATCGGATAAAAAACTCACGCATGCTCAGAATCAAGTCAACGCATGCTCAGAAGCATTGAACTTAATTTTTCTCGGCTTGTCGGAGTGTTTTACGTCACAGCGTTTGGGACGGTCGGATTTTAGACTGATGGTGTGTAGGCAAGACTGATGGAAGTCAGCTTCATCGGATTTCCAATGGAAAAATCCATCGGATTAGAATCCATAGGAAATCCGATCGTGTGTACAGGGCTTTAGAGTCTGCAAAAGACTTGAGGCTGGGGAGGAGGTTCACCTTCTAGCAAGACAACAACCCTAAACATACAACCAGAGCTACAATTGAATGGTTTATATTAAAGCATATTCATGTGTTAGAATGGCCCAGTCAAAGTCCAGACCTAAACCCAATAAGGAGTCTGTGGCAAGACTTGAAAATTGCTGTTCAGAGACGCTCTCCATCCAATCTGACAGAGCTTGAACTATCTTGCAAAGAAGAATGGGCAAAAATGTCACTCTCTAGATGTGCTAAGCTGGTAGAGACATCCTCAAAGGCTTGCAGCTGTAATTTCAATGAAAGGTGGTTCTACAAAGTATTTGACTCAGGGGGGCTGAATACAAATGCATGCCGCACTTTTCAGATATTTATTTGTAAAAAATTTCAAAAACCATTTATCGTTTTCCTTCCACTTCATAATGATGTGCCAATTTGTGTTGGTCTCTCACATAAAATCCCAACAAAATACAATTATTTTTGGTTGTAACATGGCAAAATATGGAAAATTTCAAGGAATATTGTTGGAAGGCAACATTTTTTTATAATATAAGATGTTTTTGAATATGAAATCTGGATACACCTAGCCTCATCACTCTTGGAGGCTGCCTGGAATGCCATTTAGCAGGTTACCCATCCGGGCTTTGTAGCTAAAGAATGCATATCATAACCTTCATCTGGAAGAAGAGTCATGCCCCCTGGCAGGGGAGTATGGAAATAGAGCTTGGCTCCAGACCTCCTGGTGTAATAAAGATTGAAGTGCCTGATTCAAACAAAGCTTCAAAAAGCCACTGTTGCTAAGATGACTGATGGACTGAGTTACAGGAGATCAAAGACCAGCTGTCACTGAAGATTTGACCCGGGTCGGATAGCGGTGATTCATGGACGAATGCTGCCCCTAGTTGACACTACAGCATGCTTCCTGGAGGATGGACACACATTAAGAAGGTTGCGGACCTTATCTTGCCGTCGCAGAGGGAGCAGAGGATGAAGCATCTTCGGGAGGCCTTGCATAAAGGTCTGTGCAACGCGTTCCCAGAGACTGGGAGGTTACAAATTCCTGGTCCTGGACAACGTGTTGCTGAGGCTTTGGTCAGTCAAAGGAGCGGTAGAGAAGGTGGCCGTCTGACCGATGCGTTCAGACAATTTTCTAGTACGCAGCCCCAAGGTATGATCGGTTCCAGCAACCATCGCCAGCGTCTGGTTTACATGGTGCAGGAATACCTAGGGGCAAGATCAGACTTGGACACCTTTCCCACCGAAAATCCTCTGGGTTACTGGGTCTTGAGGATGGATCACTGACCAGAGCTTGCACAGTATGCAATTGAGCTACTGGCCTGTCCTGCATCCAGCGTTCTTTCGGAACGCACATTCAGTGCTGCTGGAGGCTTTGTAACTGATCACAAGGTGCGCCTGTCCACCGACTCGGTCGATCGACTGACCTTCAAAAAAATGAATCAGTCTTGGATCAACACCAGCTACCAAGCACCAGATGCTGATGTAACAGAATAATTTTTTTTGAAATGTCAGATGCCTTCAAGATTGCCTATGCTGATGCTGAGTGACTATCCTGTTATGCTGAGTGACTAGCCCCTTCCTCCTCAATGATCATGCTGATTAGGGATGAGCTCAGTGTTCGAGTCGAACATACGTTCGACTCGAACATCGGCTGTTCGATCGTTCGGCGAACATCGAACGATTTGGGCCGTTCGCGCCAAATTCGAGTGACGCAAACGGCCCACAATACACTGCGCCATCTCAGTGCAATCCCGGCGCTGTGACTGGCCAAGCATGCACTGTGACCCCGCATGCTTGGCCAATCACAGCTCTGGCAGCTAGGAGAGCCATAATTGGCCACAGGCAGGTTGCCTGTGGCCAATTATAGCTCAGGGGGTTTAGCACACGCCCCACACTATAAAAGGCCGCCAGCGCAGCGGCCTTGTGTAGTGTGTTACGGCGCAGGGAAAGAGAAGGATAGGCAGGGACAGTGTGGTATTCTTTGTGCTATTCTTGTGTGCAGGGAGAGAGAAGGATAGGCAGGGAGAGTGTCAGTGTCATATTCTTTGCTAAACCTTGTGTGCAGAGAGAGAAGGATAGGCAGGGGACAGTGTCAGTGTCATATTCTTTGCTAAACCTTGTGTGCAGGGAGAGAGAAGGATAGGCAGGGAGAGTGTCAGTGTCATATTCTTTCTTTGCTAAACCTTGTGTGCAGAGAGAGAAGGATAGGCAGGGGACAGTGTCAGTGTCATATTCTTTGCTAAACCTTGTGTGCAGGGAGAGAGAAGGATAGGCAGGGAGAGTGTCAGTGTCATATTCTTTGATAAACCTTGTGTGCAGGGAGAGAGAAGAATAGGCAGGGGACAGTGTCTGTGTCATATTCTTTGCTAAACCTTGTGTGCAGGGAGAGAGAAGGATAGGCAGGGAGAGTGTCAGTGTCATATTCTTTGCTAAACCTTGCGTGCAGGGAGAGAGAAGGATAGGCAGGGGACAGTGTCAGTGTCATATTCTTTGCTAAACCTTGTGTGCAGGGAGAGAGAAGAATAGGCAGGGAGAGTGTCAGTGTCATATTCTTTGCTAAAAATGAAAATAGATATACTAAAGCGCTATGAAATAAACAGTGAAAATAGAATAAAAAGATGACCAAATGGTGACAGCTGCAAACAAAGTGAAAATATTCTGTGACCATAAAGTGATTGTAAGGAAAAATTTGTTGCGCTAAACACCAACTTAATTATAGTGCTCTAATTGACAATGTGTAACTCTTTGTGCTCAAATCCAACTAAGTGAACCATAGAGATGATATATGCCAAACATACACATCACACAATGCTTATATGTACACTGTTCCACAAAGCAGCATGGATTCCACTGTGGGCTGTGTTGAATCCTTTAAAACACCGTGTCCCCATACAGTACTTAGTTATCCACTGACCAATGAATTCAGAAAACCATTTGCACCGCTAGTGTGATATGCTATCTCCCATCCAAACGGGCTGCTTTTCATATGCTCCAGGTCTCAGGACAATTCCAAATGCATGTATATGGAAAGAAAGGACAAAAGACAGATCATTGCGCAGTAAGTCTTCCCAAGACACAACCTGTCACAGCTGTGACTTGCACTCACATAACCTCAGCGATAATCAGCGTGCGGTCAGCTCAGTAGTTCCTGTGTTCCTCACTCGGGCTGCCGCTTGAGCGTCACTTAGGCTCCTCCCCCTAAGTGACGCTCAAGTGGCAGCCCGAGTGAGGAACACAGGAACTACTGAGCTGACCGCACGCTGATTATCGCTGAGGTTATGTGAGTGCAAGTCACAGCTGTGACAGGTTGTGTCTTGGGAAGACTTACTGCGCAATGATCTGTCTTTTGTCCTTTCTTTCCATATACATGCATTTGGAATTGTCCTGAGACCTGGAGCATATGAAAAGCAGCCCGTTTGGATGGGAGATAGCATATCACACTAGCGGTGCAAATGGTTTTCTGAATTCATTGGTCAGTGGATAACTAAGTACTGTATGGGGACACGGTGTTTTAAAGGATTCAACACAGCCCACAGTGGAATCCATGCTGCTTTGTGGAACAGTGTACATATAAGCATTGTGTGATGTGTATGTTTGGCATATATCATCTCTATGGTTCACTTAGTTGGATTTGAGCACAAAGAGTTACACATTGTCAATTAGAGCACTATAATTAGGTTGGTGTTTAGCGCAACAAATTTTTCCTTACAAATATTCTTTGCTAAACCGTGTGTGCAGGGAGAGAGAAGGATAGGCAGGGAGAGTGTCAGTGTCATATTCTTTGATAAACATTGTGTGCAGGGAGAGAGAAGGATAGGCAGGGGACAGTGTCAGTGTCATTGTTGCTAAGCCTCCTGCACAGTATACACCTGAAGCTAGCCCTTATTGCTGTGTTTTCCTGGTGTGTTACACTAACAGGCATTTGCAGCACTTACAGCGGGCGGAGTATGCCTCCTGCACATTATACACCTGAAGCTAGCCTGTACTGCTGTGTTTTATTGGTGTGTTACACCAACAGGCATTTGCAGCACTTACAGCAGGCGTAGTGTGATTCCTGCAAAATATACTCCTGAAGCTAGCCCGTATTGCTGTGTTTTCCTGGTGTGTTACACCAACAGGCATTTGCAGCACTTACAGCAGGCGTAGTGTGATTCCTGCAAAATATACTCCTGAAGCTAGGCCTTATTGCTGTGTTTTCCTAGTGTGTTACTCTAACAGGCATTTGCAGCACTTACAGCAGGCGTAGTGTGATTCCTGCAAAATATACTCCTGAAGCTAGCCCGTATTGCTGTGTTTTCCTAGTGTGTTACACCAACAGGCATTTGCAGCACTTACAGCAGGCGTAGTGTGATTCCTGCAAAATATACTCCTGAAGCTAGCCCGTAATGCTGTGTTTTCCTGGTGTGTTACACCAACAGGCATTTGCAGCACTTACAGCAGGCGTAGTGTGATTCCTGCAAAATATACTCCTGAAGCTACGCCTTATTGCTGTGTTTTCCTAGTGTGTTACTCTAACAGGCATTTGCAGCACTTACAGCAGGCGTAGTGTGATTCCTGCAAAATATACTCCTGAAGCTAGCCCGTATTGCTGTGTTTTCCTAGTGTGTTACACCAACAGGCATTTGCAGCACTTACAGCAGGCGTAGTGTGATTCCTGCAAAATATACTCTTGAAGCTAGCCCGTATTGCTGTGTTTTCCCAGTGTGTTACACCAACAGGCATTTGCAGCACTTACAGCAGGCGTAGTGTGATTCCTGCAAAATATACTCCTGAAGCTAGCCCGTATTGCTGTGTTTTCCTGGTGTGTTACACTAACAGGCATTTGCAGCACTTATAGTGGGCGGAGTGTGCCTCCTGCACATTATACACCTGAAGCTAGCCCGTATTGCTGTGTTTTCCTGGTGTGTTACACCAACAGGCATTTGCAGCACTTACAGCAGGCGTAGTGTGATTCCTGCAAAATATACTCCTGAAGCTAGGCCTTATTGCTGTGTTTTCCTAGTGTGTTACTCTAGCAGGCATTTGCAGCACTTACAGCAGGCGTAGTGTGATTCCTGCAAAATATACACCTGAAGCTAGCCCGTATTGCTGTGTTTTCCTGGTGTGTTACACTAACAGGCATTTGCAGCACTTACAGCAGGCGTAGTGTGATTCCTGCAAAATATAGTCCTGAAGCTAGCCCGTACTGCTGTGTTTTCCTCGTCTGTTACACCAACAGGCATTTGCAGCACTTACAGCAGGCGTAGTGTGATTCCTGCAAAATATACTCCTGAAGCTACGCCTTATTGCTGTGTTTTCCTAGTGTGTTACTCTAACAGGCATTTGCAGCACTTACAGCAGGCGTAGTGTGATTCCTGCAAAATATACTCCTGAAGCTAGCCCGTATTGCTGTGTATTCCTGGTGTGTTACAGTACACTAACAGGCATTTGCAGCACTTACAGCAGGCGTAGTGTGATTCCTGCAAAATATACACTGAAGCTAGCCCGTATTGCTGTGTTTTCCTGGTGTGTTACACTAACAGGCATTTGCAGCACTTATAGCGGGCGGAGTGTGCCTCCTGCACATTATACACCTGAAGCTAGCCCGTATTGCTGTGTTTTCCTGGTGTGTTACACCAACAGGCATTTGCAGCACTTACAGCAGGCGTAGTGTGATTCCTGCAAAATATACTCCTGAAGCTAGGCCTTATTGCTGTGTTTTCCTAGTGTGTTACTCTAGTAGGCTTTTGCAGCACTTACAGCAGGCGTAGTGTGATTCCTGCAAAATATACACCTGAAGCTAGCCCGTATTGCTGTGTTTTCCTGGTGTGTTACACTAACAGGCATTTGCAGCACTTACAGCAGGCGTAGTGTGATTCCTGCAAAATATACTCCTGAAGCTAGCCCGTACTGCTGTGTTTTCCTCGTGTGTTACACCAACAGGCATTTGCAGCACTTACAGCAGGCGTAGTGTGATTCCTGCAAAATATACTCCTGAAGCTATGCCTTATTGCTGTGTTTTCCTGGTGTGTTACAGTACACTAACAGGCATTTGCAGCACTTACAGCAGGCGTAGTGTGATTCCTGCAAAATATACACTGAAGCTAGCCCGTATTGCTGTGTTTTCCTGGTGTGTTACACTAACAGGCATTTGCAGCACTTACAGCAGGCGTAGTGTGATTCCTGCAAAATATACTCCTGAAGCTAGCCCGTACTGCTGTGTTTTCCTCGTGTGTTACACCAACAGGCATTTGCAGCACTTACAGCAGGCGTAGTGTGATTCCTGCAAAATATACTCCTGAAGCTACGCCTTATTGCTGTGTTTTCCTAGTGTGTTACTCTAACAGGCATTTGCAGCACTTACAGCAGGCGTAGTGTGATTCCTGCAAAATATACTCCTGAAGCTAGCCCGTATTGCTGTGTTTTCCTGGTGTGTTACAGTACACTAACAGGCATTTGCAGCACTTACAGCAGGCGTAGTGTGATTCCTGCAAAATATACACTGAAGCTAGCCCGTATTGCTGTGTTTTCCTGGTGTGTTACACTAACAGGCATTTGCAGCACTTACAGCAGGCGTAGTGTGATTCCTGCAAAATATACACCTGAAGCTAGCCCGTATTGCTGTGTTTTCCTGGTGTGTTACACTAACAGGCATTTGCAGCACTTACAGCGGGCGTAGTGTGCTTCCTGCAAAATATACTCCTGAAGCTAGCCCTTATTGCTGGTTTTCCCATCTCCCTGCAGGCCATTAGAATGTCTGGAAGGCAAACAAGGTGAGGCAGACACTCAGGAGCCAATAAAAGAGGGCAAGCAGGCTCTCTGTGTCTAGAGACAACAGTGCTGGTCGTGGACGCGGTGCATCGCCATCAGCACGTGGCCATGGGACACGCTTGTCCTTCTTTTCGGCAGCTGGACGTGTTGAGCCGCATCATGCCGAAGACTTGGTAGAGTGGATGACCAAGGCCTCCTCATCCTCCTCATCCTCTCTCACCCAGGCTCAGGATACTGGCAAAGCAGCTGCCAAAGCGTCCTCTTCCCTGGTATCAATGTCATCATCAGTCACTCCTTCCCTAGACCCACCATGTCCTCCTGAGGAGTCCCCGAACTGTTTGAGCACAGTGTTGGGTACATGCTCCAGGAGGATGCCCAGCGTTTCGAAGGGTCTGATGATGATACCCAGCTAGAGGAAGGCAGTAGCGTGAGAGCAGAGAGAGGGGATGCTCAAGAAGGACACCAATCTGGCAGTCATGTTCCAGCAGCTGCAGCATACTGCCAGATTTGCTCCAGTGATGAGGAGGGAGGGGATGATGAGGTCACTGACTCCACGTGGGTGCCTAATAGGAGAGAGGAGGAGGAGGAGGATGAGGAGGAGGCACATCTCAAACGAGGCAGGATGCCCTCGGGGGGCCAGCGTAAGGGCAGCACACCGACGGAATCACACCGCAGAGCTCCGCCTGTGCAGGGCGCTGCCTCTGCCCGTTATTCAAAAAGTTCTTTGGTGTGGGCCTTTTTTGAGTCGAGTGCATCAGATCGCACAGCTGCTGTTTGCAACATATGTCTCAAGCGTATATCGAGTGGCCAAAACATCAGCCATTTGGCCACCACATGCTTGACCAGACATATGTTGACCTGATATGCAGCTCGTTGGCAAGCCTACCTTAAAGACCCACACCAAAGAACAAAGCGGACCTCTCCTTGCACCGCATCAGCTGGGATCTCCAACCCCACTATACCTTCATTCCTCTCTGAAACCTGCACTGAGAGGAATGAAGGTGTAGAATTAGGTGTGTCACAGCCAAGTAGTTGCGGGCACTCTGCTAGCAGTACACCGACGTCCGATTCTAGCAGGCAAATTTCCCTGCCCCAGCTGCTGGACCATTGAAAGAAGTTCACTCCCAGCCATCCACATGCCCAGCGGTTGAATGCTAGCTTGGCTAAATTGCTAGCGCTTCAACTGCTGCCTTTTCAGTTGGTAGACTCGGCCCCCTTCCGTGAGTTTGTGCAATGTGCGGTTCCTCAGTGGCAGGTTCCCAAACGCCACTTTTTCTCACTGAAGGCGATTCCGGCTCTCTACCGGCATGTGGAAGGCAATGTCTTGGCCTCGCTGGACAGGGCGGTCAGCGGTAAGGTGCATATTACCGCTGACTCATGGTCCAGCAGGCATGGACAGGGACGTTACCTTTCTTTCACGGCCCATTGGGTCACTCTTTTGGCAGCTGGGAAGGATGCAGGACAAGGTGCAGTAGTGTTGGAGGTTGTTCCGCCGCCACGCCTCCAAAATGCTACTACTGGTTGTGACACACCTCTCTCCTCCACCCCCTCCTCTTCTTCTTCCTCCATGGCCTCTTCCTGTGCTTTGTCCTCGGAACCAGCGGTGCTCCGTAGGCGTTCAAGGGGCTACGCAAGTACGCAGGCAAAAAGATGCCATGCCGTGCTTGCGCTGGTGTGTTTGGGGTACAGGAGCCACACTGGGGCAGAGGTTTTGTTCCTGTTTGCTGATATTGGCATTGCTTTCACCCTTGGCTGCTGGGAGGAGGTAATTTGGAGGATTTCTACACCTGAGCGGCTTCCTTTTCTCTACTTTTCAAATTTTCTGGATCCTGCTCTTCAGTGTTGTCAATCCAAAAACGAGGAGCTTGGCATCATACAGTCAGAAATGGCTGACATCCAGAAAAGTCTTACGGACCTACAGACTCACCCGGAATTCGTAGAGCTGGATGGCCGTCTCAACAACAAACTAGACAAATTGGAAAAACACGTCATTTCCACCAAAACCAGTAAAATGACCCGGGACAGGGTCGACTATGAAAGTGGTAATGTGTACACTTGGAAGAAAATGCAATTTTTGTCTGGACGACCACGAAGGAAAAACTCAGTTAAAAAAGTCAGCTTTTCTGATCCTGAACATGACCAGGCTAATGATACGATGGCTGCATCGGTATCGGATTCCTCACCTGAACGTTCCCTGAGGTCTCCCACCCCAAATCATTCACAGAATGGAATACAGTCTGAAAACCCTCAGGGGCCACACAGAAAAGCGAAACAGAAAAACGACACAAGAAAACCAGGAGAGGAGGGAAAAGACACTCGCACGCAAAAGAAGACACCATACACCTTGCGAGGGAGGAAAAAGTAGATGTTTCTAATGTCATCAACATTTCAAATAGAAATTTAAGCGATGAGGAAAAATGTCTTTTATCAAAGGGGTTGAACTTTTGTCCTACTAGGCATTTTAACCTTTTCAACACATTATTGGACGTTAACAAATTCTCCCACAGTCTCACGCTCAAGAAGCACTACTTTGATTTCCCCACAGAGGAACCGGACACCTCCTCCGGTGACCAGGATATGGGTGAGTCTCCTTCCTCACCAGTTTTATTTTCTGAAGTATGTGCTCTTCAAGAGCTCACGGATTTGGCCATCGAGTCCAGTCCTTGCCCTGTTGACCCCACTGATATCCCAAACAGTATTTCGTTTAAACTTAGATCGGATTTTTATCCGGTGGGGTCACGGGGCAAGGATCTCGACCTCTTTCAAAGGATGGTCGAGAAGGATCTCACCCATTTGGCTCATGATTGCCGTAGGAGGTCGATGGTTTCCAACAACTTGTCCCCATTAGAATACAAGGCACTTACGAATCTAGAAATAGACACAAGCATTGTGATTCGAAATGCGGATAAAGGTGGGTTGGTGGTTGTATTGGACTCTGACAGTTATAATAGGATTTTTATAACAGCTTACCTGTAAAATCCTTTTCTTGGAGTACATCACGGGACACAGAGCGACATAGTCATTACTAATGGGTTATATAGATACCTTCAGGTGCTGGCACTGGCAACTTCCAAAACCGGAAGTACCCTCCCCTATATAAGCCCCTCCCATCCGGGAGCACCTCAGTTTTGTAGCAAAGCAATAAGTGTCCCTAAAGAGGGGTGGGAGCTCTGTGTCCCGTGATGTACTCCAAGAAAAGGATTTTACAGGTAAGCTGTTATAAAAATCCTATTTTCTTTCTCGTACATCACGGGACACAGAGCGACATAGTCATTACTAATGGGATGTCCTAAAGCAATGCCCAATGAGGGGGGGATACACCATACATAAGCTGAGCGCTATCAGACATGAGGATCTTTTGCGGCCTGCAACACACTGCGCCCAAAGGCGACATCCTCCTGACTTCTAACGTCCACCTGGTAGAACCTAGTAAACGTGTGTACTGAAGACCATGTTGCGGCCTTACAGATTTGAGCCAGGGAGGCCTGGTGATGTGCTGCCCATGAAGTTTCAACTGCTCTCGTGGAGTGCGCTCTAACTTTGAACGGAGGCGGTCTCCTTCTCAAGCCATAGGCTTGCATTATGACCTGTCGAATCCACTTGGCTAAAGTAGATTTTGACGCTGCCTGACCCTTTCTGGGGCCTTCCGGCAGAATAAACAAAGTATCCGTTCTGAGAATTTGAGCAGTGGCTTTTAGATAAGCTTTAACTGCTCTTACTACATCCAAAGAATGCAATAACTTTTCCTCTACCGAAGTAGGTTTGGGGAAAAAAGAAGGAAGAACCACATCTTGGTTCAAATGAAACCCCGATACCACCTTAGGAAGAAAGGCTGGATGAGGACGTAATACTACTCTGTCCTTATGGATAACCAGATATGGCTCTTTACAGGACATAGCTGCTAATTCCGACACTCTTTTAGCCGAACAAATGGCTACTAGAAAAAACAATTTCCTGGTGAGAAGAACCAAAGAAATATGCTGTAATGGTTCAAATGGTTGTTTCTGTAGAACCGACAGAACCAGGTTTAGATCCCATGGACATATGGGAATATTAACCGGAGGACTAATACGCATCACTCCTTATCTAAAGGCTTTGACTAGTGAATGCGAAGCCAAGGGCCTTTGAAAAAATATTGACAAGGCCGAAAACTGACCTTTGATAGTACTCAAGGCAAGCTTCCTATCTACAGCCCACTGTAGGAAGTCCAGACTCCTACCTATTACGTACTTATGTGGATGCCATTTCTTGGCCTCACACCACGCGATGTACGCCTTCCAGATTCTATAGTAGATCTGCCTGGATACCGGCTTCCTGGCATTGATCATGGTAGATACCACAGGATTAGAGAGCCCTCTCCTTTTTAGAATGTGGGCTTCAATAGCCAGGCCGTCAAACCTAGGGCTGGTAAGGAAGGGTGGTATATCGGTCCTTGCGAAAGCAGGTCCGGACGACGTGGGAGAGTCCAAGGACTCCCCACTGACATTTTACAATCTCTGCGTACCATGCTCTTCGGGGCCACGCTGGAGCCACCAGAATTACTGGTTTCTTTTCTACCCTGATTCTGTGGAGTAATCGAGGTAACAATTGTGGCGGTGGGAATGCATATATCAGCTTGAACTGATCCCAAGGGAACACTAGGGCATCCGAGCCGCAAGCTAGGGGATCCCTTGTCCGAGAGACAAACCTGTCCACCTTTGCGTTGAATCTGGATGCTAGAAGATCTACATCCGGTGTTCCCCACCGCTGACATATTGTCCAGAAAACCTCGGGGTGAAGGGACCATTCCTCTGGGCATAATTGCTGGCGACTTAGAAAGTCCGCCTTCCAATTCTCCACTCCTGGAATGAATACCGCAGATATGGCTGGGACATATCTTTCTGCCCATTTCAGGATGTAATTTACTTCCCTCTGGGCTGCACGACTCCTGGTGCCCCCCTGATGATTGATATATGCCACTGCTGTGGCATTGTCTGATTGAATTCTGACAGGGGACCCTTGGAGTTTGGATGTCCATGCTACTAGGGCATACCGGGCTGCTCGTATCTCTAAGAGATTGATGGGCAGGGCCTTTTCTGCATCCGACCATCTGCCCTGGAGAGACCATTGCTCCAGTACTGCTCCCCAGCCTATAAGGCTGGCATCTGTAGTGACCACCTTCCAAGAAATCGGACTGAAGGATTTCCCTTTTTCCAGATTCTGGGGAACCAACCACCAACGGAGGCTCTTGCGAACGGAAGGGGACAAGGACATTGTAAGTCTAGGGCCTGAACTTTTTTGTTCCAGGCTGACAGTATGGCCCCTTGCAAATTCCTTGAATGGAATTGACCGTAGGGTACTGCTTCGAATGATGCCACCATTTTTCCCAGCAGCCTCATGCACAGGCGTATGGACGGCTGTCTTTTTTGTACCCACTAAGTGGATCAACTCTTTCAAAGACAACACCTTTCCTCAAGGCAAGAATATTTTTCTCTGGCCTGAATCCAACCTTAGCCCCAAGTATTCCAGACTTTTGACTGGTTTTTAGGGCTGACTTGTCTCGGTTGATAATCCAACCGTGAGATTCCAGATACTTGATTGTCTTGTGAACGACCACGTCTAGTTTTTTCACTGAGTGGTCTATCAGCAACAAGTCATCTAGATATGCCATTATCATTACACCTTGTGTTCTTAGATTGGCCAATAAAGGGCCAGAATTTTTGTAAACACTCGTGGTGCTGTGGCCAGACCGAAGGGTAAGGCTCTGAACTGAAAATGGCGCCCTTCTACTGCAAAGCGTAGAAATTTTTGGTGGACTGGAAAGATGGGAATGTGCAAATAAGCATCTTTGATGTCGATCGCGGCTAACCAATCCTCCCCTTGTAGGGCAGTGGCCACCGATCGGATCGACTCCATCGGAAAGTCCTGATATACAGGAATTTGTTTAGCCCTTTTAGAATTAATATGGGCCTCCCGTCCCCGTTTGCTTCGGGACTGTAAAGAGGTTTGAGTAAAACCCGAACCCTCATTCTTCCAGGGGAACCTCCATAATTACTCCTTGGAGCAATAGTTGTTCTAGTGCCAACAGGAGGGACTCTCTCTTCCGGGGATCCCTTGGCACGTTTGACCTCAAAAATGGGAAGGAGGAGAGTCTTTTAACTCCAAACTGTATCCCAAACATACTGCGGAGAGCACCTATCTGTTTTGATCGTGTCCCGCCAGGTCTCTTGCGAACAACTGGAGTCCTCCCCCCACCCGACTGAGTGGGGGCAACCCTTCAATGAATTTAACTTTGGGGGAGGTTTTGTACCTCCCCTGACCCAGGGTTTCTCATTACCCTGCGATTGTCCCTGTTTTTTACCCCCGGGAATTGACCGAGGAGGCCGTCGGAACTGTTACACAGCCGATGCCCCAGGGACTGGAGAAGCAGGCCTCTTAAAGAGGGACCTCTAACTCTGTTTTTAACCGGCAAGAGCGTATTTTTACCGCTGGAAATTTTCTGGATATATTTGTCCAGGTTTTCCCTGAATAAGCGTTCACCATGAAATGGGACGCTAACCAGCCATTCTTTACAGGGAGCTTCAGCAGACCAGTTTTTGAGCCATAGAAGCCTACACATATGTACTATAGACAGCGTAAGGCGGGAGGCTTGATGGACTGAATCCTTTATGGCGTCAACCGCAAAGCCTAATGCCCCGTACACACGATCGTTTTTCATGCCGTTAAAAATGCCATTTTAAAAAATGGCCATTAAAAATGATCGTGTGTAGGCTCCAGAGCATTTTTAACGACGTGAAAAACGGCCATTAAAAATTCCGGACATGCTCTCTTTTTTCACGTCGTTTTTCATGTCGTTTTTTTTAACGACGTGAAAAACGATAGTGTGTATGCTTTCACGACGTGAAAAAAAACGCACATGCTCAGAAGCAACTATGAGACGGGAGCGCTCGTTTTGGTAAAGCTAATGTTGGAAATGGAGATGGCACATTCGTCACGGTGGAATTAATAGCATCGTTTTAATGCAGCGCATTCCGTTCTTCTTTTGATAATGCTTTAAAATTACCCTCTTTTGATAATGACATTGAGAGTTTTATGCCAAACTTGTTTCTAAAGTAATTCCAAATTGCTCTAATGATTATAAAATATTATTTATAAGCCGCACCTCCCTCCTAAATAATGCTAATAATAATAAAATAAGTTAATTCTCCTTTTTTATTTAAATTTTATATTATTTTTGGTTATTTTTTTTTGGCCTTTTTTTAAGTATTTTGGCCTAAATTATTCTTGTGTAAAGTTACCACAACAAGCTTCCAAATGTGTCTCATTTGGCCTCAGGGAGGTTTGTGTCCCCTGATAATAACAATAATATAATTTGAGATGTCCCTGCCTGCTTCCTAGCAAGCTCTCTTTTGAAATACAAATCACATAGTCAAGTATTTAAAGGGCACTCAATTTTTTTTTATTTCAGAACATTAACAAATTAAAGTGGAAGGCAGCACTGGAGAGCCTGCTTGCATTTGTGCATCCCTTTCACCCCACAACAACCATACAAGATGTCCAAACCAAAATAGAGATTAGATCCCCCCCAAAAATGAGCCCAATCTTGTCTTGAGCTCCCAGATGTCAGGAGCCACAGCAGATAAGTCCTATATGTCCCCAGTCTGTGGTACTACAGCAGGCATTATTTTCTCCTCTTCCTTGTAGCCTTCTCTCCAGCCTTCTCTGCAGCCTTGGTTGGTTTCTTCCTTGGAGGCTGGGGATCAGGAGGAGAGGTTGTGGCAGGAGGAGTAGTAGGAGGAGGAGGAGGAGGTGGAGGAGTAGGGACAACCTCCGTTATGTCCGTGTACCTAGTGAGTTCACCCAGCACGCCCTTATTGATGACTTTCAATAGCAGGGTCTCACTGAATTTTTTTTGCTGCAACTCCATTTGCCCTAGTTTGTGGGCGAGGACTGCGGCAAATCCCTCTTCAACAGAGGGTGCCTCTCTGAGGGCCGCTGTTGCCTCTCTGAGGAAGGCCCTGGTTTCCTCCTCCACCTGCCTACCTCTCCTTGGCCCTCGTGGTTTAACTACCAGGGGAGGCATCTGGGCTCTTGTGCTGGGCCCAGCCTCCTCCTGGGTGCCACTGGGCCCAGCCTCCTCCTGGGTGCCACTGGGCCCTGCCTCCTCCTGGGTGCCACTGGGCCCTGCCTCCTCCTGATCCCCAACATCACCCTCTTCCTGGCTCTGCTCTGGCTGTAAAAAAAGAAAGGGACATTATTTATTTTGCCACATCATCATTCACAGACATTGTTCACCTCTAGACATTGTTGAAATCAATGCCAAAAGTTATGTCCTTTTCATTGATTACGCATCCTGGTTTTGTTGTCTTGGACACATAAAATTAGGCCACTACTGTATCTTGCTCTTCACAAACTTTATTGGTAGAAGTGTACATACCTTTAACAATACTAACATCTATTTAAAATCTACAATTTTGTACGATAGAAATATAGATAGCAAAACTTTACCTGGCTCCAAATCTCCAAATCTGCCTCCTCAAGGCCCTGATCTTGATCCTCAGAGGAAGCCAGAGCAGGGTTGACAGGAAGGCTGGAGGACTGGCTGCAGGGAAGGCTGGAGGGTTGGGTACAAGGAAGGCTGGATTGACCTCTGGGGGGAAGGGTGGAGAGAGATTCCCGCACTTCCAGCTGGTCATCCAGAAAAGCAAGCTTACTGTAGTACCACAGACTGGGTTTATAAACCTTATCTGCTGGTGCACCTGACCTCTGGGACCTCAGGACCATAGTCCTCTGGGTCCTGTATGTCCCTCTGATGGTCCCAATTTTGTTTTTGACATCTTGGAGAGTTGTTGTGGGTATCTTTGTTTGCACAAATGCAAGCAGGCTCTCCAGTGCTGCTTTCCTGGCGTCTTTATTTTTATTACCGCCACTTTTTGTTTGCCATAATATAGGGAGCTCTTGCCATTTATCGATGAACTCCCCCATGAAGTCTGGGTTTTTAAAAGTATTCATGATATCTGTAAAAGCGAGAAACCAAAATAAAAATATATTTCAGGCAACATTCCTCAACTGTGCATTGTCTACATATTTTGAGCACACAAATCTCCTCGTCTGATGAACCTCAAAAAGTAAAATTGTTAGGTACCTTGGTCACGACGTTCGTTGCTAACTCTCTCTCTCCCGAAAAATGAACGTATTTCCCAGACATGGATCTTCACTTTATATACACAGCGCATGCGTGAAACTCTGCACGCTTTCCCCGCCCCTGACGTTCGATATTGTACTTTCCCCGCCCCTTCTCGCTCGTAGTGCTGAACAAAACATGGCGGAGACACAGGTGGCTGAGATTACCTCTACAGAGGATGAAATTACAGAGGAGCCCAAATCAAGACCCAGGAGATATAAGGCATCCAACATGTCATTCGAGGAAATGGTGGAGATGGTCGCCATTTTAAAGAAGGAGGATTATGATGCCAAGCATGGTCCGTATAAAAGGCCTAATCTGGTCAAGTCCAGAATTATGGGCAAAGTGGTCAAAAGTCTCCACCAAAAATTCGGGGTGTGCAGAACGAAGGAACAGCTCAGAAAACGATGGTCAGATCTGAAGTTGCGGGAGGCCGACCAATATAAAAGAATCAAGAAAGTTATATTAAAAAGTAAGTTGTTTTTTTGTGAGTTTCCATGGTACATATTATTTTCTTGTATTCTGTCGTGTATTTTTAACTTTCATATAGTACACTGAAAGATACCATCTTTTTTACGTTCGTCCGCATAGTAAACGGACGTATTAAACCTCTTTATCCGTACAGTTCCTCAAACGATGTTTTAGGATCATCCAGTGTGAACACCCATGTTTTTTGGTTTATTTGGGGGAGTACATTTGGGCCACACTTATTTTTGGTGTGCTAATCCAAAGGAGATTTGTTCATTTGGAAAAACGATATGCATGGTAATGTTAAAGGGAGTGAATGCTCAGCAGCTGATGAAACATCTGAACGCAGTAGTACAAGTGTGGGCCTAAAGCCAAAAAGCTTGAGGGAGTCACACACAGGTGATCCAGTGTAGATACTTTGGGGTGTTACAATGTTTCAAATTTGTTTACAAAATGTATATGCTCTGTTTTGGCCTATGTATCCAATCATTTGTCCCGGTTGGCACAGGGGTTAAAAATTAAAATGGAGCATGCTTCAAAAGAATGATTACAAAGTATTTTTTCATGTTTCTTATTTTAGCAAAATTGAGTCGCTACTAATGAAACTATTCCTTTTATTTCAATCTCCCTAGGGATTCGAAAAGCTACCTCAGATGAGTCGAGAATTGCAATACCTACAACAATACCCCCAGAACCCCAGGATGGAGAGGAATGTGATGTTGTGGAAGTTGAAAGTGGCACCACCACAGGTCAGAGAGAAACCAGACACATGCATGTTAAATAGATGTAGGCCTACATATTCTATCCTACATATTTGTTTTTACATTTAGGTGCAGTTCTGGCCGAAGACCCCAATAAGTTGTCACATCACAGTGCCCAGATCCTGATCCAATACCTGATGGTCTGCTGTCGTGACCTCGAAAAAATTAAGGGAGATTTGCTAGAGATCAGGGCAAATACAAAGCGGGTGGAGGAAAGGCTCCAAAATATCATGGCTGTGCTTGGGCGTGTCTAATGTTTTTACACCAAATAACGTTTTACTTGCAGAGATTTCTATTTTTTTGTGGTTATTTTACCCTTTAATGACTAGCACATGTTTAGCTTTTTCAAAATTTGGAGAACTATAGTTTGTTTATGCATGGCTGGTCATGCGTTTTAATACACCTGAAATTAAGGGAACATCCACATTTCTATGGAAGTTGCCCACCTAAACAAAAAAAATAAAGGTATTTTTACATAACAAATAATTGTGGCTTCATTATGTAAATGTGGTGCTGAGTGAACTAATCAATGTTTGGTGTTTACACTGACAATGAAGGCTAATTAAAAGATTTTTTAATCCACATGGCAAAACAAATGCACTAGGTAAACCTACCAGAAACATCAAACATTATACAATAAAAATGACAAACCAATCTTTACTTTTTTAAAAAGTTTTATTTTTTTGGTCTAAAATTATTAGAGATTGTCTGGCATTTCAATGGCCCCCCTACCCATAAAATAGTCCACATATTGGTTACGGACCTCACGTCCGGTTGGGGGGGGGCAAGCCAGGACGGCCAGGTTCCAGGGCCACCAAAGTTTCGGCATTGATTAAAGAAGCCTCAGGCCCACTCAAAGATATATAACTCGTTGAATGCACCCTTAGGAAATTATGCAGCACACAGCACGTCATAACCACATGGTTCCATTTGTATGGGGCAAGGTGGATGGAGGTAAGGAAGAGGCGAAATTGGCTGGCCATGATCCCAAACGCATTTTCCACCACCCTTCTGGCTCTGGCCAGCCGATAATTGAAAGCCCTCCTCTCAGGGGTGAGGGTGCGTTGTGGGAATGGCCTCATCAAATGGGGTCCCAGGCCAAACGCCTCATCCGCCACAAACACAAAAGGTAGTCCCTCCACATTCTGCTCCGCTGGTGGCAAGGCCAGCAGATCCAAAAGGAGCCGTTCTCCAAACTCCGTCTGGGCAAAAACTCCTCCATCAGACATCCTGCCATTCTTGCCAACGTCCACATAGAGGAACTCATAGGTGGCCGACACCACTGCCATCATCACGACGCTGTGGAACCCCTTATAATTATAATAAAAGGATCCCGAATGGGGTGGTGGGACGACCCGAACATGTTTGCCGTCGATGGCTCCTCCACAGTTCGGAAAGTTCCATCGCTGGCCAAACTCGGAAGCCACATTCTGCCATTCATGTGGCGAAGAAGGGAACTGTGGAATTAAAGAAATAACAAATTAATACTTGGAGCCAGAAACATTGAAAGCTGATTTCATACACACATTCATGGCCAACATTGGTAGAAACTGTTAAAAACATAAAAAATTGGAAGCAAGAAAAAAAAAAAAAAAACAATTAATTATGGGGGGGGGGGGGGGGAAGGGTTGAAGATGAGTTGGGAATATCACACATGAAGGCTGTAGCACTCTGTATTGAAGTTAACAAAAATGAAACATTCCTAGGCCAAATTTAGGGTGCGTTTTGGGTAAAGCACTACGATGGAACATATAATAAAAAACATGGAAATGACTAGGCAAGGTAGGTATGGCCCCAGGATAGCATGCTGGAGAGGTTAGGTAAGCCAAATTTACAGGTAGGCCTCAAACACCAAACTTTAAATAATAAAACATGGGGAGAAAGGGGACATTCCCTGCAGCTAAGAATCATGTGAATTAGGGACTGCAAATAAAGCAAATTAAAAATATCCCAACATAAAAACCATACAATGTGAATTTTTGAAGAAGAACACTTACCTTAATATAGTCCTCCTGCAAAACTTGAAGGATGGCAGAACAAGTCTCTGGTATAATGATCCCCAGAGCCTGGGGGGATATGCCTGTGGAGAACTTAAGGTCCTGCAGGCTTCTCCCAGTAACCAGGTATCGCAACGTGGCGATGAGCCTCTGCTCAGCACTGATGGCTTCCCGCATAACGGTGTCCTGCCTGGTAATATAGGGGGACACCAAAGCCAACAGCTGCTGAAATACGGGGTCAGACATCCTGAGAAAATTCCTGAAATCATCAGGATTATTCTCCCTGATCTCCCGCAACAAAGGCATGTGACAGAATTGGTGCCGCTGGAGCAACCAATTCTTGGTCCATGAACTCCTCCTGACCCTGCTCATGGCATGGAGTCGGGATACAGCATGAACCCCTGCACCAACTACAGCACGAACTCTACGACGAGTACGTAGCCGCAACATGGCTAGATAACGGTCGGCTGAACAGAACGTACTAGAAGAACGCACGGAAGAACAGCAAGGCCTATGAAGAACAAGCTGAAAAACACGAACGTGCAGAGCAGGCCGCACTGAATAAACAGATACGAACTGACTACAAGCAGTGCTAAACAGATACGAACCCACAGGCGCAATCTGAACTCCCGAAAACGATCTTCCAAGCACGAAGACTGAAAAGCGCGAATCGTCTCTCACCAAACTTTTACTAACACGCGGAAACACGGAATTAGCAAAAGCGTCCCAAAGGGTGGCGTCATTCGAACGGAACTTCCCCTTTATAGTGCCGTCGTACGTGTTGAACGTCACTGCGCTTTGCTTGATCGTTTTTTTTAATGATGGTGTGTACGCAAGGCAGGCTTGAGAGGAAACATGAAAAAAAACGAGGAGAAAAACGTCGGTTTAAAAAATGACATTAAAAACGATCGTGTGTACGGGGCATAAGGCTCTAGGTAGATCAGCTAGGGCAAGGGCCTGCTGATCTGTCAAGTCCCTCAAGACCTGTTTCAACTGATCCTTCACTGCTTAGCAGACCCCACTGCTGGTTGTGTCACCAAGCTTGCTGTAGAAAGAAGCAGACTTTCATAAGGACTCCAATCTTTTATCTATTGGGTTCTTGAACATTTGGACATTATCCACTGGACATGTCAGTGATTTATACACACAAGAGATGGCTGCGTCCACTGTAGGGACCTTCCATTTTTTGATGAACTTATCCTCCATGGGATAGACCACCGGAAATCTCTTGGGGGAATAAATATTTTCTCAGGATGTTCCCAATCCTGGTAAATGGGCCCTTTCAGTAAAGGGTGAAGTGGAAAAGAACAGACAGTCTGGGGGCTTCTAGCGACCCCAACGAGGATACAGTAGTGGTTGATGGTTCCGCAAGGTGCATTTTTAAATGCTGATCGGACCATGTTAGTCAGAGACTGAACCCATAATCTTTCAGCTTGAGATGCTGAGAAAAAGGTTCCCCCACTGTTGGTTCCTCTATAACAGAATCAACCTCATCCTGATCCCCTTCAGGCAGGTCGATCCCTGTATGGGACTGTTGCTCTGCTAACAGGCACTCTGAAGGAGGAGACGGAGATCGGGCGTGCTTTCCCTGACAGGGAGGCAGCGATCAATGTTGACAATCTCTCTCTAATCCTCCCAGAGCTAAGGAAAAAACCTCCTCTGTTACATACACAGGAGCAGGTGAACTGAGGACAGCCACAGTACCAAGTACCCCTGCGGGGTCTCTACGGTCACTTACCTCTGAACTTCAGGGGAGACTGGTGCAGCAGAAGCATGCCCAAGATCCTCAGAGCCCGATGAGACCCCTTTCGCTTCCTGGAAGATTCAGTTCCGGAGCTTCTGGACGGCATATTCCTAAGCCTAAAGCTGAGGTATTCCAGCCGTAATACACCACTTTTACTGAGAATAGTCTAGCACAATTGCTGCTATATAACAGTTGGTGTCTACTAAAGTGCCTTTCTAGGGGATGCCTGCATCAACCGCCTCTGTGTGCCTTTATACTGTTGCTAGCTCTGTCTGTGCACTTCAAATAGCCATCTATGATTGTGCTTTAAAACACGCTGGACGCCCGCACATGCGCAGTAGCGCCACGGCGCACACCGAGCGTCATCCACCTGCTCCGCCCCTTTTACCAGATCGCCTCTATATATAGAGGCGCGTGCACGCGCACGCACGCGGGCACGTGCGCCTTCGGCGCCTTTTTTGAAAAAAATAAGGAGCTAGATGGGAGCCAGGGTCCCTGCCGCAGGGCCCGGGGATGGATGAGCGCAGCGACAGGGCAGAGGAGACAGCTTCCCAGCAGAGAACTTACCAACTGCCTGGATTTGATTTTGGAAGAAAAAATCCACATTACAAGAAAAAGAACCATAGCGGCCTCTAGTGTCTAACACAGGTACCGCGGTCTTACATTTTTTTTTTTTCTTGCCTACTATTAAAATCTTTACATTTTCTCAGTAGTAACAGGCATACACAGAATATTAGCGGGAATACCTTAGGTAACAGGCAGAAAGACAAAATAGGCTTGGGGGTCCCTCAATAGAACCAAGTTCCCGAGGGCCCCCACTTACCTTTTCCTCGCCGCAGGACTCTGTTTGGTCCACAGAAGCCCAAACTTCACCTATCACGGCAGGCATTGTAATCAAACCTTCAGGGACCGGGTTCCCAAGGATTCCACTCCCCTGGACCTGTATAGCACCCTGCACAGAAAACATCTTGGTCGTGGGTATGACCAGAGCTCTGGATCCCAGGGTCCAGCCCTCCTAAGAGAGGCATTACAGGCAAAACCTTGCTCTTCTCTTGCAAGGCCCGGGTACCGACCGTTTAGCTATGAAGCTTTTTTGGTCGGATCCGGAATAGCTTACTGAGGCCCAAAAGAACCTGTACGCAAGCTCAGTGAAAAACACATGTTACTTCTTGGCCAACACCTTAGACACTGGCAAAAAACTGAGGTGCTCCCGGATGGGAGGGGCTTATATAGGGGAGGGTACTTCCGCTTTTGAAAGTTGCCAGTGCCAGCACCTGAAGGTATCTATATAACCCATTAGTAATGACTATGTCGCTCTGTGTCCCGTGATGTACGAGAAAGAAAAGGGTGAAGCTCTACGTCAGTTGTCTGACAATAACACCTACATTCCATTGAAGAGTGATCGCACCATCCCCATTGCGGGTAAACTTTCCTCCCTATTGGATATAGCGGTCCATACAGGCATTTTTTCAGAACAAGAAAAACTGCTTTTCATTCCTGTTAACCCCGTCATGCCAGTGTTCCATCACCTGCCGAAAGTTCACAAAGGCCTGGACCCTTTAATGGGCAGGCCCATAGTGGCAGGTATTGGATCTTTAAATGAATGCCTGGGAGAGTGGATTGATGGCCAGCTTCAACCTTTGGTCACCAACCTCCCAGGCTACCTACGTGACACCAAGCAATTGTTAATCAAACTCAGGGATTTTCAGTGGAAGACAGAATATAGGTGGATCACATGTGATGTGGCTAGCTTATACTCGAGTATTCCCCACGATCTAGGTGTTTTGGCAGTGTCTGCCTTTCTCAAAGAATCTGGGAAGCATTCGTTAGTGTTACAGGAGTTCATTTTGTTGTCATTGGAGTATCTACTTACACATAATTTTTTCATGTTCGACGGGGGCTATTATCTCCAAAAGTGTGGGGCCTCCATGGGAGCCAAGTTTTCACCTTCCCTGGCCAATCTCTATATGAGATTTTGGGAGAGGTCCCGCATTTTTGGACATGATAGCCCCCGACGCCTGGATACTGTTTTTTTCTGTAGATTCATTGATGACCTCCTGTTTGTCTCCTCCAATGGGGCCACAGAGTTACGGACTTGGTTGGATCACTTAAATGACAACTCTATGCACCTCCGCTTCACAGGGAAACTCAGTGCCACATCGATTGACTTTTTGGACGTCAATTTGTCAGTTGTTAATGGCAGGGTAGCCACTAGTATCTATAGAAAACCTACAGCCGGCAACGCACTCCTCAGAGCAGACTCGGGTCACCGCAGCCACACTATTCATGGAGTTCCGGTTGGCCAATTTCTTAGGCTCCGACGACTGTGCAGTACACCTGAGGATTTTACTATTGAAGCTGCCAATATGACCAAACGGTTCATCAGCAGGGGATATTCTCCCAAGGCTGTTAAAAGAGCACTTAAATCTGCGAGTGTTATCCCTAGGGAAACATTGCTCCAGAAACACACCAACAAATCCAAGAACCCTACAGCCATGTCATTCAAAGGGGCTCCGTTTTTTTCTACACCATTTAGTTGTGAATTCAGTAAAATAAAATCCACCGTTGAAAAATATCTTCCGATTTTATTGAATGACCCCGTTTATCATGAAATACTCTCTAAGGGGGTTAAAACCGTATCCCGTAGAGCCCCCAGTTTGGGTAGCCGTCTATCACCGAGTCTTTTTCTCAGTAAACCACCAGTAGCTAATTGGTTACATTTTCAGGGCACTTTTCGATGTGGCATGACAAGTTGCAATTATTGCAGACACATTAAAACAGGTGGCACAGTCCAATCAAGCACAAATCACAATATTTTTGATATTAAGCAATTTATTAATTGCAACACCAAGTTTGTGGTGTATGCGATTAAGTGCGAATCATGCAACATTCAGTACGTCGGAAGAACGACCCGTAGACTCAGAGACAGGTTGTATGATCATTTGTATGATATCCAGAAGGATAGGAATACGAATGCTGCCAGGCATTGGGTTTCTGTGCACCATAAAAATGTGTCATGTCTTTCCATACAGGGGATTGAGAAAATCAACACCCCTGTTAGAGGAGGAGACAGGTTCAGGATACTGTGCAGGCGTGAGGTCTTTTGGATTTTCTCATTGGATATGAGAATACCGGCCGGTTTAAACTTTGAATGGGATGTTTCCCACTACTACGATTAGCCCTCACGCCTGCACAATGTCCTTTTCCAAAATGTCATTTCTGAAATACAACATGCAAGCTGCAGCTTGTAGGTGACAACTGGTTTTGGTTTCCACTGATTTTGCCTTCGTATGCTGCAGGGGTACTGATATATATATACACACTATTGGGTCCTGGCCAGGGTCCTTTTGTCGTGTCCCCAATATTACTACTCTCCATTGTTGTTTGCCAGCCATGCGATTTATAAAAGTTCTGTTATTTTATAAGGACCCTTGTCCTTTCTTTTCTTCTTTCTTTTTTAGTTTTGGATTTTTTATCCATATACCATTCAAGAAATCGAACGGATTTGGTCTCTCCTTTTGCACAAACTACTAACCAGTGGCTGATTGATTTTGATTTTAACTATGTCATAATATTACATGTTGGTGTTCAATATACTGAATATGTGTGTTTTGGTTGCTCCTGTTTTAGGTTATATTGTGTTTATTTTTGAGACCAAGGATCACATTTAGCCCATATGAACATGTACAGTACATATACACAGTACATTGCATTTTTCAACTTATGTAAATTCGTACATAACATTTATGGGTTATATGTGTTCCTTATCTGTGGTATTATATGTGTTCATTTGGTGATAGATAGGCATGTGTAGACCTGTTTTATATGTTTATACAGGCATACTGTCTGACTTAAAATGTGTCTTGATCCAACAACAAGGCTTTAGATTTTCATGTCACACCTGTCCTAGTCCATGCCATACATTTAGTGATATGGTGCACTAGCCTAATGCACCATTTACTGATTTTCACCTAGGTCATTATAGTTGGACAGGTCTTGAGACATCTTTCCACTTCAGACATTGCCCCCATATTATATGTATACACACGCATGCGTTTCTTTGAAATTTTAAATTTATATGCATATTCTTTTGCGTCTCATGCATATAATTCCCTTTTTTTCAAGTTTACCTTTCATTTATATCACATAGGTTCTGGTCTGAGACATACTGACATTTTCCTATATCAGATGATTAACTCCATACATCGCATTGCATAGCATGATTTACACATGGAGTCTTTCATTGATGAGTGACAGTCATCGGCACGGGTTTAACTTTTTCTCGCGTAGACGTGCATATGGATTATGGATTATGCACGTTGTATGTGTTTAATACTAGCTTGGTGCGCTTCACACAGGACACACATTTAGATATATAGCATAATACAACATAACACGAGTTTGATTAATCAATTAATATAGTAGTTTTTCATCCACAGTTAGTATATATACACAAAAAACAATAATAATAAAGTTAATTATAATAATAAATAATAAAAAATCTATTACTAAAAATGAAAATATAGGAACATGTTATGACAATCAAGATTAAGAACAACACATTGATTGATTGAATACACAAACATATTCATACAAAAACAAAAAATAAAAATATAAGGATGTTGGAGTTTGCATTAATTAATTAAACTTGGTATTGTATGGCTTGGAACATGCACTTTTAATGAATTCATCTATAGTGTCGTTCTGACTATTGACTTCACCACCCAATATATGTCACGATATATATACACACACATATCCTTTATGTTTTCGTTTAAATTTTCACTTTCACCTTTACAAGTGGTTAAAATTACTTATGTAAATCTCCTTATGCTTCAATATTTCCACGTCAATCAGTCATTATACATATAGTTGTTCTTTGTCACACATATTACATTTATATGAATTATATCTTTTCTGTTCCAATTTATTATTCATATTCTTATTTTTGGTGTTTATTTTTAGTGTTCACTATATTTCACACATTATTATACCACACCTTATTATTATTGTTCACACCACATTTTACACATATATACATATATATATCTTTTATATATGTTTCTTTTTCATTGATTGCGTTTTTTGAGAAGGATTCTTTTTTCATATCACAGTGGTTGGTGGACCACACCCTTCTTTTTCACTCGAATCACCTCATTCACAGCCAATCACTGAATCATTACTTTCACTTGGTGTTGGATCACATGACCCTTCTTTTAGGGTATATATTAGATTAAATTTGTGCACTAGGTAGCTATGAATAAGCACTAGTACAGTGTGAAACGTGTTAGCTAGTTTTTGACCAGTGTGACGTGATGTGCAGTGTGTATTTGGATCCCTGAATTTTAAAATAAAGGCTTTTATTTTTGGAGTGCTGCTATCCAGAAGACTTTTTTGTTCCTGTTTGCAGGCCGAGAGGTGGTTGACGCCACGCCAGCTTAAGCCAGGAATGGTGGTTTGCGACAATGGCACCAACCTCCTCTCTGCCCTCCGACAGGGACAACTGACCCATGTGCCCTGTGTGGCTCACGTCCTTAACCTGGTGGTGCAGCGGTTCTTGGGCAGGTACCCGGGCTTACAGGATGTCCTGAGGCAGGCCAGGAAAGTCTGTGTGCATTTCCGCAGATCTTATAATGTCAGTGCTCGCCTGGCAGAGCTGCAAAAGGAGTTGAACCTGCCCAAGAACTGCCTTATATGTGACATGCCCACCAGGTGGAACTCAACGTTGGCCATGCTGCAGCGGCTGCACACGCAGCAGAGGGCCATCAATGAGTACCTGTGCGACTACGGCACCAGGACAGGGTCAGGGGAGCTCGGTTTTTTTACCACGCCAGTGGGGTAAGATCAGAGATGCATGCACTGTCCTGGCACCATTTGAGGAGGCCACGAGGATGGTGAGCATTGACAGTGCATGCATCAGTGACACTGTACCTCTTGTCCACCTGTTGGAACATACGCAGCGTGGAATAATGGACAGGGCACTTGAGACAGAACAGAGGCAGGAAGAGGAGGACTTCCTTGCCTCTCAAGGCCCCCTTTACCCAGACAGTGTTCCTTCTGTCCCACCCATCACACAGGAAGAGGAGGAGGAGGAGGAGGATTGTGTCAGCATGGAGGTGGAGCCTGGCACTCAGCATCATCAGCAGCAGTCTTTTAGGGATGATTTACAATCCCAAGAAACCCGTGGACTTGTACGTGGCTGGGAGGAGGTGGCTGCGGATCATCCTCCGGACAGAATGCCTTAGCTAACCTATGCTGCATGGCCTCCCTGATCCTGCAAAGTCTGCGGAAGGATCCTCGTATTCTTCGGATCAAGGAGAGGGACCATTACTGGCTGGCCACTCAACTTGATCCACGGTACAAGGGTAAGGTTGCGGACCTTATATTACCGTCGCAGAGGGAGCAGAGGATGAGACAACTCCGGGAGGCCTTGCAGAAAGGTCTGTGCAACGCGTTCCCAGAGACTGGGAGGTTACAAACTCCTGGTCCTGGACAACGAGTTGCTGAGGCTTCGGTCAGTCAAAGAAGGAGCGGTGGGGAAGGTGGCCGTCTGACCGATGCGTTCAGACAATTCTTTAGTCCGCAGCCCCAAGGTATGATCGGTTCCAGCAACCATCGCCAGCGTCTGATATACATGGTGCAGGAATACCTAGGGGCAAGGTCAGACTTGGACACCTTCCCCACCGAAAATCCTCTGGCTTACTGGGTCTTGAGGATGGATCACTGGCCAGAGCTTGCACAGTATGCAATTGAGCTACTGGCCTGTCCTGCATCCAGCGTTCTTTCAGAACGCACATTCAGTGCTGCTGGAGGATTTGTCACGGATCACAGGGTGCGCCTGTCCACCGACTCGGTTGATCGACTGACTTTCATAAAGATGAACCAGTCTTGGATCACCACCAGCTACCAAACACCTGAAGCTGATATAACAGACTAATTTATTTTCAAATGTCACATCCCTTCAAGACTGATGCTGATGCTGAGTGACTGTCCTGTTATGTTGACTGACTATCCTCCTCCTCCTCAATGATCCGATTGATGATGATAGCTTGGAAGAACATTTTTGTTTCTGGGTGCCGCCACCAGTGCCTAAGGCCCAATTTTTCCGCCCCTGTTTAACAGGGGCATGTAATTACAATTTTTTATGCAATGCTTTGCAGCAGGGCTCATTACTGCACTCCAACTAGAGTATCTGGGAGAGGATGCAGTGTCGTGGCACCAGCACCAGTGCCTAAGGCCCAATTTTTCAGCCCCTGTTTAACAGGGGCATGTAATTACAATTTTTTATGCAATGCTTTGCAGCAGGGCTCATTCCTGCACTCCAACTAGAGTGTCTGGGAGAGGTTGCAGTGTCGTGGGACCAGCACCAGTGCCTAAGGCCCAATTTTTCAGCCCCTGTTTAACAGGGGCATGTAATTACAATTTTTGATGCAATACTTTGCAACAGGGCTCATTGCTGTGCTCCAAGTACAGTATCTGTGAGGGGTTGCAGTGTTGTGGCACCAGTGCCTAAGGCCCAATTTTTCTGCCCCTGTTTAACAGGGGCATGTAATTACAATTCTTGATCTAATAATTCACAGCAGGGCACATTCCTGCGCTCACCAAGAGTAACTGTGAGGCCTTAAGCCCCGTACACACGGTCGGACTTTTGCCCAACAAACTTCGTTTTGAGCAAGTTGGACCAACAATCCGACCGTGTGTACGCTCCATCGGACAAACTTTTTTCGTTTGGTTTTGGATTTCATCGGACAAAAGTTGGGTCTGCAAACTTTTGCCTAACAAAAGTCCGATGGAGCAAAGTCCTACCGTGTGTACAGAAAACCATAGGACTTTTGTCCGATGGACAAAACAACTAATGTTAAAATCAACCAACAATAGCAGAAGTTGACCAAAGGGTGGCGGTAAAGAGCAGAAAAGAGCAGAAAAACCATGTGATGCTGCAAAAAGTTTTGGGAAAGTTTGCAGAAAAGTCCTGTGGTGTGTATGCTATGGGTGTGCCCGGCCAACTCCGTTCTGACAAAAATCCACGGAAAAGTCCGATGGAAGTCCGACCGTGTGTACGAGGCTTTACAGTGTTGTGTCAACACCACCACCACCACCACCAAAGGCCCAATTTTTCAGCCCCTGTTCAACAGGGGCATGCAATTACAATTCTTGATCTAATAATTCACAGCAGGGCCCATTCATGCGCCCACCAAGAGTAACTGTGAGGGCTTACAGTGTTGTGTCAACACCACCACCACCACCACCAAAGGCCCAATTTTTCAGCCCCTGTTCAACAGGGGCATGCAATTACAATTCTTGATCTAATAATTCACAGCAGGGCCCATTTATGCGCCCACCAAGAGTAACTGTGAGGGCTTACAGTGTTGTGACAACACCAACACGTAAGGGGCAAATTTCAGCAGAGTATATAGGGCAGGCCCCTACTTTCAAACATCCAACTTACAAACGACTCCTACTTGCAAACGGAAGGAGACAACAGGAAGTGAGAGGAAATCTACCCCTAGGAAGGGAAATTCTCTCCTGTAAGAGTTAATATGGGAAAAGGGTGTCTCCTCTCTACTGATGCTTTATCACCAATCCTTGTTTCAATAAAAACCCCACTTTTTAAAAACATTTGTCATTGGGACGGAAAGTGAGGTGAAATGTTCTGAACGGGGGCATAGACAGCAAAACAAATGTTACAGGGGTGATAACCCTTCCCTATGTTTTCCAAAAAGCTTAAAAATAGATTTTTTGTCTGGAGCTACACTTAAACAATGTACCTGTTCAGAATTACAAACACATTCTACATAAGAACAAACCTACAGTCCCTGTCTTGTATGCACCGCCTGTATACGGCTGTTCAGAGTATATAGGGCCTTTTTTATTTTGTGTGCATCCCACCACCCTATATCCTGTCATCATATTACCTACCAATTTACTCCCTGTCATCATATCTATCCTCTTCATAATCCCCATGTGCCTGGCATCCTACTACCCCACCCCCTTGTCGTGTCATCTTCACCCCCCTGTACCCCACTGCCAGCTTCCTACCCCCTCTCCCCCGTCATCATCTTCATCCCCCCTGTACCCCACTGCCAGCTTCCTACCCCCCTTCCCCGTCATCATCTTCATCCCCTGTAACCCACTGCCAGCTTCCTACCCCCCCTCCCCCGTCATCTTCATCCCCCCTGTACCCCACTACCAGCTTCCTACCCCCACCCCTGTCATCATCTTCATCCCCCCTGTACCCCACTGACAGCTTCCTACCCCCCACCCCTGTCATCTTCATCCCCCTGTACACCACTGCCAGCTTCCTACCCCCCCCCACCCCTGTCATCATCTTTATCCCCCCTGTACCCCACTGCCAGCTTCCTACCTCCCACCCATCATCATCTTCATCCCCCCTGTACCCCACTGCCAGCTTCCTACCCCCACCCCCCTATCATCTTCATCCCCCCTGCACCCCACTGCCAGCTCCCTACTACCCCACACTCCACCCCCCCTGTTCCCCACTGCCAGCTTCCTACAACCCTTCCCGTCATCCTTATCCTCCCTGTACCTCACTGCCAGCTTCCTAATATCTCACCCCCGTCATCTTCACCCCCCTTTACCCCTCTGCCAGCTTCCCCCTTACTTCCCCAGTAATCTTCACCCCCCTGTACCCCTCTGCTAGCTTCCTACCACCCCATCCCTCTGTCATCTTCATCCCCCTGTATCCCACCTCTGGCATCCTACCACCCCACCCCCTGTCATCATCATCTTAATCCCATCCTAGTACTCCAGTACCAGCTTCCTATCACCCCACCCCATCATCATCCCCCGTAACCTACCTCTGACATCCTACCGCCCTGCCTCCTGTCAACAAAATCCCCATCATCCCCCTGTACCCCATCTCTAGCATCCACCACCCTACCCCCGTTATCATCCTTATCTTCACCCCCCCCTTTACCCCTCTGTCAGCTTCCTACCAACCTACATCCTGTCATCATCATCATCTCTATCCTCATCATAATCCCCCTGTGTCTGGTGTCCTTCTTAGTGCTGGCGCGTCATCGAGGAACCAGTGTGCCACAGCCTTAAGGTACTGCATGGAGTGCATGACACGGACAGCATCCCGGCCGTGATATCACCTCCAGACCCCCGAAAATCAAGGCTGCCAGCCACCCGTGACCTCTCAGCAATTAATGACGTAATGGATGCCACTTACTGACCCGCTGCCATAGTCATAATCCTCCACATCCTCCCATTGTTCCTGGCATCCCACCACCCTATATCCTGTCATCATATTACCTACCAACTTACTCCCTGTCATAATTTCTATCCTCTTCATAATCCCCCTGTGCCTGGCATCCTACTACCCCACCCCCTTGTCGTGTCATCTTCATCCCCCTGTACCCCATTGCCAGCTTCCTACCCCCTCTCCCCCGTCATCATCTTCATCCCCCCTGTACTCCACTGCCAGCTTCCTACCCCCCCTCCCCCGTCATCATCTTCACCCCCCTGTACCCCACTGCCAGCTTCCTAACCCCCTCCCCCATCATCTTCATCCCCCTGTACCCCACTGCCAGCTTCCTACCCCCCCACCCCTGTCATCATCTTCATCCCCCCTGTACCCCACTGCCAGCTTCCTACCCCCCCTCCCCGTCATCATCTTCACCCCCCTGTACCTCACTTCCAGCTTCCTACCCCCCACCCCTGTCATCATCTTCATCCCCCCTGTACCCCACTGACAGCTTCCTACCACCCACCCCTGTCATCTTCATCCCCCCTGTACCCCACTGCCAGCTTCCTACCCCCCACCACCCCTATCATCTTCATCCCCCCTGTACCCCCCTGCCAGCTTCCTACCACCCCACCCCTGTCATCTTCACCCCCCCTGCACCCTACTGCCAGCTTCCTACTACCCCACCTTCCATCCCCCCTGTTCCCCACTGCCAGCTTCCTACAACCCTTCCCGTCATCTTCATCCCCCCTGTACCTCACTGCCAGCTTCCTACTATCCCACCCCGTCATCTTCACCCCCCCTGTACCCCTCTGCCAGCTTCCCCCTTCCTTCCCCAGTCATCTTCACCCCCCTGTACCCCTCTGCTAGCTTCCTACCACCCCATCCCTCTGTCATCTTCATCCCCCTGTATCCCACCTCTGGCATCCTACCACCCCACCCCCTGTCATCATCATCTTAATCCCTCCTAGTACTCCTCTACCAGCTTCCTATCACCCCACCCCATCATCATCCCCCGTACCCCACCTCTGACATCCTACCGCCCTGCCTCCTGTCATCAAAATCCCCATCATCCCCATGTACCCCATCTCTAGCATCCACCACCCTACCCCCGTTATCATCCTTATCTTCACCCCCCCTTTACCCCTCTGTCAGCTTCCTACCAACCTACATCCTGTCATCATCATCATCTCCATCCTCATCATAATCCCCCTGTGTCTGGTGTCCTTCCACCCCACCCCCCCGTAATCTTCATCCCCCTGTACCCCACTGCCAGCTTCCTACCACCCGACCCCGTCATCTTCATCCCCCTTATATCCCATTGCCAGTTACCTACCACCCCACCCCCTGTAATCTTCACCCCCCTGTGCCCCAGTGCCAGCTTCCTACCACCCCACCCCCATCATCCCCCCTGTACCCCATTGCCAGTTTCCTACCACCCCACCCCATGCATACTTTATCCCCCCTGCACCCACCCCACTGCAAGCTTCCTACCACCCCACCCCCGTCATTATCATCCCACTTGTACCCCACTGCCAGCTTCCTACCACCCCTCCCACTATCATCATCATCGTCCCCATACCCCACCTCTGACATCCTACCACCCTGACCCCTGTCATCAACATCCCCATCATCCCCCTGTACCCCACCTCTAGCATCAAACCATCCTACCCCATCATCATCATCCCCCTGTACCCCATTGTCCGCTTCCTACCCACCCACTGTCATTATTATGCCCCTTTGCTAACCTGCTACCACCCCACCCATTGTCATCAACATCCCCATCATCCCTCTCTACCCCACCTCTGGCATCCTACCACCCCACCCCCTGTCATTATAACCACCCTGTACCCCACCTCTGGCATCCTACCACCCCACCCCCTGTCATTATAATCACCCTGTACCCCACCTCTGGCATCCTACCACCCTGCCTCCTGTCATTATCTTCATCCCTCCTGTACCCCACCTCTGGCATCTTATCACCCTACCTCCTATCATTATAAGGAAGATATGATCTCAGCCTTTTACCCCAATGCTGACACCATCATCCCAAACCTCATCCTGTCAACCAACCAACTGTACCCCAACAGTTGCATCACACACCACAATTCTGCCCTGCCACCCAGTGAGAGGTAATGATGTGCTGTAACCTATAGCAAACAATCAGGGAGTGATAATGATGAGCAGTAATCTATAGCAACCAACCAGTGAGCAGTAATAATGTGCAGTAACCAATCAGTGAGGTATAATGATAAGCAGTAACCTATAGCAACCAATCAGTGAGCAGTAATAATGTGCAGTAACCAATCAGTGAGGTATAATGATAAGCAGTAACCTATAGCAACCAATCAGTGAGCAGTAATAGTGTACAGTAACCTCTATCAACCAATCAATGTGCAGTAATGATGTGCAGTAACCTCTAGCAACCAATGAGTAGTCAGTAATGATGTGCAGTAACCTCTAGCACCAATAATTGAGTGGTAATATTGTGCACTAACCTCTAGCAACCAATTAGTGAGCAGTTATGATGTGCACTAATTTCTAACAACCAATCAGTGAGCTTGGAGCAATCAGTGAGTGTGAACCAGATTTTTATGTATACATTATTAAAGTTGTTTATTTTAGATAAGTCTATGTGCGTGTTTGTTTTTTGGGCTGTGGCGTGGAGAGCGAAATTGCTTGGGGTCTATCGCTTGAATTTTTTTGTCCAGTATGGGAGTTAGTGAGGCCACATGTCTAAGATTTGCCTAAGGCCTCACAAAGCCTAGAGCCGCCTCTGCTTTCAAACATTCAACTTACAAACGACTCCTACTTGAAAACGGAAGGAGACAACAGGAAGTGAGAAGAAATCTACCGCTAGGAAGGGAAATTCTCTCCTGTAAGAGTTAATATGGGGAAAAGGTGTCTCCTCTCCACTGATGCTTTATCACCAATGCTTGTTTCAATAAAAACCCCACATTTTCAAAAAACATTTGTCATTGGGACGGAAAGTGAGGTGAAATGTTCTGAACAGGTGCACAGACAGCAAAACAAATGTTACAGGGGTGATAACCCTTCCCTATGTTTTCCGAAAAGCTTAAAAATAGATTTTTTTGGCTGGAGCTACACTTAAACAATGTACCTGTTCCAAATTACAAACAGATTCTATTTAAGAACAAACCTACAGTTCCTGTCTTGTTTGCACTGCCTGTATACTTCTGTTCAGAGTATATAGGGCCTTTTTTTAATTTGGATGCTGGGTTCCCCTTAATATCCATACAAGACCCAAAGGGGCTGGTAGTGGGCTGGGGGTACCCATGCCATTATTCTCAATGATTTTCATCCATATTGCCGGGACCAAACATTACATTAAAGCCGTAAGCAGTTTTAAATGACTTTTTTTCCTTTAGAAATGTCATTTTGTGCAGGGACAGTTCTACACACGGGAAACACGTGCCACTTCACAGGCATACTTTAGACACCCCCCAGTTATGATATTTAAAGGAATATTTCACTTTTTTTTTTCACTTTAAGCATCATTAAAATCACTGCTCCTGAAAAAACTTCCGTTTTTAAAACTTATTTTTGCATTGATACATGTCCCCTGGGGCAGGACCCTTTTTAGGACAATAATTTGCATATTAGCCGTTATAATTAGCACTTTTGATTTTGACCGTTCGAGTCCATTGTATTTAATAGGGTTCTAAAGTTTGCGCGAACTTTCGGTCCGTTCGCAGGTTCTGGTGCGAACCGAACCGGGGGGTGTTCGGCTCATCCCTACTTAATATGTGTGTCAAAGGTCTTTTCCATATTTGTCAAACCTGGAGAAAAAAACTATTATTTTCTGATCACCTTTTTTTAATTGAGACAAAGTAACTGAAATCGAATTCTCAGATACATCAGTATGCTATCCAACAGGCATTGACAGACCAATTTCAATTGTACTCAATGAGCGAGCATTCTGCAGATCCCTTTTCAACATTTCAAAGGCATCTGTCTGAGGTTGACCCCATTTATCAAACACACTTATCATATTTCTGTAAAAACTCTTTGCAACCATTTACTTCGCTCAAAAATTGATGTAATGCCTTGTAAGATGTTGGAACTGAAATAGCAGAAATATATATATATAACCATCTTCCGAAATTCGAATTCAGTATATAATGATTTTGATTTTAATAGAAAAGATTTGAATAGAATATAAAAGAATAGACTAGAAAAAAAATAGAACAGAATAGAATAAAATATAATATATTCTGTCCTATTGTTTTTCTAGTCTATTATCTGTTTTTCTATTTTATTATAATCTTTTCTATTCGGTTGAAATTATTTCAAATCCGGTTGAAATATTATCGAATTTGGTTGAAATATTAACGAATGCGGATGAAATATTATTGAATCCGGTAGATATATTTTCGAATTTGGTTGAAATATTTTCGAATGCGACCGATTTTTCGAATTCCAATTAGAAAAGATTAGAATAGAAATAGAAAATAGACTAGAAAAAAAATAGAACAGAATAGAATAAAATATAATATATATATATATTGTATTTTATTCTATTCTGTTCTATTGTTTTTCTATTAGATTATTTCCAATATTTTCGATTCTATTCTAATTGTATTCGAATGTGGTTGAAATGATTTTGAATCATGTTGAAATAATTTTGAATCATGTTGAAATAATTTCGAATCCAGTAGAAATTTTTTAGAATCCGGTCGAAATATTTTCGAATCCGAACGTTTTTACGAATTCGGTCGAAAACGGAACAAAATCCGAAAATGAATTTAATGAATTTAACAAATCTAACTAACAAAATTAATTAATTAACGAATTAAAACGAAACGAAACTAAACAAATTTTTTCCTTTTGCACATGTCTACTCCGTGTTCAGTTTCAGCCCTACTGTTTGTAACAGAGTAAATAACTCTGACAAAAGAGTGATATGCTCTTCTATACTTTGTGTAGTCAGCAAAAACTTGTCCACATGCTGGAAAATACATTCTGGTCTAGAGAATTTTGATAATACCTTCTGCAAACTCTCATGTACAATGCCATTACTAATGTCCAATCCTGGAATTATTCTAGTGAATGCATAGGTTTCTTTATTAAAGCTGAAGGCAAGTTTATATTGACAACTTTTAGTTAATAGTACTGAAAAATGACTGTTAGCGATTTCCAGTACAGAAAATACTTTGGCCTTGGCATCCAGGTGTGACATTAAATTTAAATCAGGAATAATAGGTGTGTTATTTGTAATGCATTTATTCAGTGCTCTTACATCAACTGATAAAGAATACGAATCATCAGCATTCTTGATAGGCCAAATGCAATTATTTACCACAGATTGTGCTTTCTTTAATATTCCTTGTTGTAAAAATTCTTGTACAATGTCAGAAACTAGACTTATTGATTCTTGTGGCAACTGATATTGAATTTGAGGTTTATGATCTTTTCCTTCAATTTCAATTTCAATATCTTTAAACAAACCTGTATCACTTTTGGTCTGACTCCAAAGACTTTTATGTGATCAAACCAATTTTTCCAATACAAGATTGGTTCTTGTATATGGCCACTTATAATCTGAAGACATCTCAGCGACTGCTGTAGAAATATTTCCAACATAACTGTAAATGGACTGATCTATTAAAATTGGAGCAACATAATTTAATATTGGAGAAGTTAACACTTCTTTTTTCCTTGATTTAGGCAATGGAAGTAATCCATTTCTCTCATTGTCAGTCTTACTGATTGAACTGTCATTAACAGTCAATGTACTGATCTGTTTGACTTCTGAGGCATAAGGAAAGTCAATCGACCTATTGTTTGGACAAGGATGAATAAATTGCTAAAAATGTTCCTCCTTTCCTAATTCCAAAGTTTGTCTTTGTGAATCTAATTTATATTTTAAACATTCTTTTTGAACGTGTCCACTTTCTTTACACTGAAAGCAATTATCATTTCCTGTCTGCTCAATTCTGTCTGTGACGTGTATCTCATCATATCTGGGTGCGGCCATACACGTGGCAACTCTGTGTTCACCATCTTTCTTTTGTGTGTCTAAACTGTGTCTGCATGCTGCAGCTTTATTCAATATTTTTGTTTTGAGCAAAACTTCATGTTCCTGGTCATATTTTTCTATGGACCGCTTATCTAGTACAACAGACTTCTGCTTAGAGTCTGCACTAACATTACTCTTGCTTGACTGCTTTAGACTTTACATTATTCTGTAACTCAAACAACTGAATATATTTTATTTGAATTGCACTTTGCAAATCATCTATTCGTTCAGTCAAAATAGAACAATTAGTACATAAACTATTGTCCTCTGTTTTCCCTGTTGTACAAATAGCATTTCTTTCCGAAGCTTCTAAAATCATTGCATCAAAAACTTTAACCAACTTTATAACATTCCTAACTTGCTTGCTGAATTTCTTAAAAGTAAATTTAGATTTTTGTATCTCAATATTAGCTTGTAATGCCTCGTACACACGACCGGTTTTCCCGGCAGAAAAACTGCCATGACAGCTTTTGGCCAGGAAAACCGACCGTGTGTATGCTCCATCGCAGTTTTCCCCACAGGAAAATTGCGGGGAAAAAAAAAGAACCAGCTCTCTTTTTTCCCGTCAGGAAAAAATCCTGCCGAGAAAACCGGTCCTCTGTATGCTTTCCCGAGGGGGGAAAAAACGCGCATGCTCGTAAAGAATTTGACGCATGCACGGAAGCATAGAACGTCACTTTGTCCGCTCGTCATAGTCTTTGACGTCGTAGTCTTTGACGTTCTTGCCATTCAGATGTTCAGCGGTCTTTTGTGTGACAGTGTGTATGCAAGGCAGGCTTGATAGGAATCCCGTCGGGAAAAGCGTCGTTTTTTTCCTGCTGGGAAAGCCGGTCGTGTGTACGAGGCATCAGCATTCATTGAACATGTAACACCATAATTTATCATCTTTAACAAATTTTGACAGATTTTTGAATTCTAAATTACTCTCACTAGATAATTCATCAATAAAATCCATTACTTACCAATGTAGGATAACTTCTTTCATGTAACACACTCTTTCCCTCTCTCCACGGGAAATTACATCATCAAGAAACAGGATTTTCTTACGTGTGCAAACTTCTTACCAAATAATTCTGTTTCCAGATTCATTTGATGATGCCAAAAGTTCATTCGTTTTTATTTCTCCTAGAAGCTTGACTCCACAATCAAAGCTTATTTTCCCTCTCAGCAAGTGAAAGGAGAAATAATTCAAAAATGTTCGATATTCGGACAAAACGATAGTGGCAAGGCTCGTCAATGTAGAAGTTGGCAGGGTTGCCGTTTTGGTTTAAATTTCTGGGTTGCTCAGATTTCACTAAGGATTTTTGGGTACGACAAGCGATGAAGGGTTATTAGCGCGCTACGACGTGCAGGGACTCAAGTCGCCCTGTTTCATTTGAGCTTTTGGGGAGGATTTTGGCCCAGCTAGGTAATACGTGTTCATCACAGTATGAGGTGGTGTTGTTCAGAGCGGCGTTCTCTCTGGCGTTCTTTGGGGCCTTTCAGATTAGTGAGTTAGTTAGCCCTTCCAAGAAGATGAAAGGGGCATAGGGGTGGCAGAGGTCAGCTGTGGCGAAGACAGGTTGTCCATATTGGTGTGAAGATCAAAAACAGACCAGCGGGGCAGGGGCAGGACAGTGCAGGTATTTTCGCTGCCAGGTTCGTCCTTGTGCCCAGTGGAATTGGTAAAGGGGTTCCTCGCAATACGCCCAGACGTGGCGGGGTCCTTTTTGGTGCACAGGGCCGGCAACTCTTTGTCGCGATTTCAGTTCATTGCAGTTTTTCGAAAATGTTTGGAGGCCTTGGGTTTGGGGGATCAGAAATTTTCTTCTCATTCGTTTCGCATTGGGGCGGCTACAGAGGCGATTAGATGGGGTTTGGTCGAGGCAGCGGTAAAACGGATTGGGAGATGGGAATCGCTTCAGTTAGTCATATGTCCGTCCCCACTTGTTGTCTGTTTAGCGGGGTAGGTGGTTACAAGGGATGTGTGGGCATAGATATATCTGTTTTAAGGTGAGCATTTACTGTTATGTGGGTTGTTTTTTCTTCTCTTTCAGGAAGAACTCAGGGTCTGGTCTGGATATTGGCCATTCATTTTGTTTTTTTTGTTTTTTGGGGGGCAAGGAGGGCAGATGTGCGGCCCAAGGGTAGACAATTGGGCATTTCAAGACAGAAAGCCTGTATTAGGTGGTTGGGGGTGCTCGGGATGCTTTGGAGCAGAGGTGCACAGATTTGCGCGTTTGGATAGGCCACCTGACGTTCTAGTGTTGCACGTGTGTGGCAACGACTTGGGGCTTAGGTCTATGTTGGAACTTCTGCGAGATGTCAAGTTTGACTTCTTGCAGCTCTGCATGGCCTTTCCAGAGATGCTAATAGTGTGGTCTGACATTGTTGCACGGACCACTTGGTGGTTGGCTAGGTCAGTGGAGAAGATTAATAAGGCCAGGAAGAAGGTGAACAGGGATGTCAGTAGATTTGTTGTCAGGAATGGGGGGTGGCGATTAGACACTTGGAGCTTGAGGTGGATACCAGGCGTTACCTTCGGGAGATAGGGGTACACCTTAATGCTGTGGGGATTGAAATGTTGGCCTTGGGTTTACAGGATGGGATCCAGAAAGCGTTGAGGGTGTGGCGGGGCACACAAGGGTAAGGTGTTCCCCTCGTGTGCTGTGGCGGGTGTTGGTCTTTGCGGGTGAAGGAAGAAACCTTGGATACGGAAATGTTCGGGACCCATTGGTGGTATGGGTCCCATTGGTGGTATTCCAGCTAACGGTGGTTTAGCTGGAGTTTGGTTAACGGGTGCACTGCGGTCAGTGGTTTGTTGTCTCCGAGCTAGTATGTCAGCTGGAGGCCTAGTTTAGTTTAAGGAACCGCAGTGCCGGATTGGATCGTGTGGCAAGAGTGGGGTTGCTTCCTGAAAAGACCAAGGGGGTGACTGATGGGGGTGGTGTAACAGATGTTTATACAGTTAATGTTAATTTGCTTGAGTTTTGTTAATAAAATGGCTGCTACGGCCAATATTTACTCCAGCCTGGTGTGGTCTCCGTTTATGGGTAAAAGGTATGGGGAAGGGGGAGCTGGTGTTGGTCTGGCAGTAGATGGTAAACATGATACATCTGTTATAAAATAGAGAAGCCCAGAGTAAAGCAAAAAATGCCATAAACGAAGGGCAGGCATGACAGTGTTAACAGTGGGAGCATTGCTGGGGGTTTTTTATATAAGGAAGTAGGTGATTGGGTGCAGTAGTGATGGGGAGGGGCTAAGAGGCATGAGGAAAAGTGTGGTCCCTCCCCAGCTCAGTGTTACCAGGAGGAGCGAGCTTCCCACCCTCCCTTCCTGATTGCGGTAAGTATTGTGGTTCCGTGCTAATGCAAACAGTTCTTTTTTACAGAGAAGTTGATGTTGTGGCAGTGGTGGGTGTTGGTCTTTGCGGGTGAAGGAAGAAACCTTGAATACGGAAGAGTTCGGGACCCATCAGTGGTATGGGTCCCGTTGGTGGTATTCCAGCTAACGGTGGTTTAGCTGGAATTTGGTTAACGGGTGCACTGCAGTCAGTGGTTTGTTGTCTCCGAGCTAGTATATCAGCTGGAGGCCTAGTTCAGTTTAAGGTACCGCAGTGCCGGATTGGATCGTGTGGCAGGGATGAGCCGAACACCCCCCGGTTCGGACCAGAACCTGCAAACGGACCGAAAGTTTGCGCAAACTTTAGAACCCTATTAAAGTCTATGGGACTCGAATGTTCGAAGTCAAAAGTGCTAATTATGAAGGCTAATATGTAAGTTATTGTCCTAAAAAGGGTTTGGGGACCCGGGTCCTGCCCCAGGGGACATGTATCAATGCAAAAAAAAGTTTTTAAAACGGCCGTTTTTTGGGGAGCAGTGATTTTAATGATGCTTAAAGTGAAAAAAATAAATATTCCTTTAAATATCGTACCTGGAGGGTGTCTATAGTATGCCTGTGAAGTGGCACATGTTTCCCGTGTTTAGAACTGTCCCTGCACAAAATGAAATTTATAAAGGAAAAAAAGTCATTTAAAACTGCTTGCGGCTTTAATGTAATGTCTAGTCCCGGCAATATGGATGAAAATCATTGAGAAAGATGGCATGGGTGCCCCCCAACCCCCCCCCAAGCCCATTACCAGCCCCTTTGGGTCTTGTATGGATATTAAGGGGAACCCCGCACCCAAATTAAAAAAGGCCCTATATACTCTGATCAGAAGTATACAGGCGGTGCAAACAAGACAGGGACTGTAGGTTTGTTCTTAAGTAGAATCTGTTTGTAATTTGGAACAGGTACATTTTTAAGTGTAGCTCCAGCCAAAAAATCTATTTTTAAGCTTTTTGGAAAACATAGGGAAGGGTTATCACCCCTGTAACATTTGTTTTGCTGTCTGTGCACCTGCTCAGAACATTTCACCTCACTTTCCATCCCAATGACAAATGTTTTTTGAAAATTTGGGGTTTTTATTGAAACAGGGATTGGTGATAAAGCATCAGTGGAGAGGAGACACCTTTTTCCCATATTAACTCTTACAGGAGAAAATTTCCCTTCCTAGGGGTAGATTTCCTCTCACTTCCCGTTGTCTCCTTCCATTTGCAAGTAGGAGTCGTTTGTAAGTTGGATGTTTGAAAGTAGGGGCCTGCCGTATATACTCTGCAGAAATTTGGCCCTTAGGTGTTGGTGTTACCACAACACTGTAAGCCCTCACAGCTACTCTTGGTGGGCGCTGGAATGCCCTGCTGTGAACTATTATATCAAGAATTGTAATTACATGCCATTGTTGAACAGGGGCAGAAAAATTGGGCCTTTTGGTGGTGGTGGTGTTGCCACAACACTGTAAGCCCTCACAGTTACTCTTGGTGGGCGCAGGAATGGGCCCTGCTGTTAATTATTAGATCAAGAATTGTAATTACACGCCCCTGTTAAACAGGGGCTGAAAAATTGGGCCTTAGGCACTGGTGCTGGTGCCACAACACTGCAACCCCTCACAGATACTCTAGTTGGAGAGCAGGAATGAGCCCTGCTGCAAAGTATTGCATTCAAAATTGTCATTACATGCCCCTGTTAAACAGGGGCTGAAAAATTGGGCCTTAGCCACTGGTGGCGGTGCCCAGAAACAAAAAATTTCTTACATGTGTGAGGGGGGTTCGCTCGGCAGCGGGTGTGTGTGATCCCCTGGATGGGCTCCCCACACAAAAACAGGCCCAGCAGACGGAGGTTGTGGTTTTCAAGATCAAAAAGGTGCGGTTTATTTCTCTATTTACAGTGACAAAAAAACACAGCAAAGCAAAAAGAAACATAAACAAAATAAACCCTGGTCAGCTTGACCTCTGACTAAACATGCAGGTTTCCTAACTAACAACTGGGATCAGCCTGGTGCTGTCCTAGTCCCTAAGTCCCTGGTTTAGTCAATGTCCAAACAAATAGCCACACAGGCTTTGTCTCACCGCACAGGGGTTCACTCTCCCTAGACAGTCCACACAGGTCTGGGTCCAGGCATGAGCAAACACCTAATGAATCTGGGAGTTTTTATAGAGGCCTTAAACGAGCTGACAAGCTTCAGCTGGTCTCATCAACTCCCTGCCTGCACGACGCCCAGCACTCTCCCTAGAGGTATGAGTCATCCATGAGCCCACTAGCCTCAGCTGGGCTTCATCAACTCCCTCCCTAGTTGTATAAGTCGGCATAAAGCCTGAATCTGGGAGAAATATATCTACCCCCCTGGATGCAACCAGGTGACTTTACCTTCCTGCTGTCACATACCCCCCCCTCTTGTTTTAACCTTGGGGTTGGAACACCAGCAATCAGGCATTCATGTACTCGAGACAAAGCATCCACATTCCCCATTTGAACGCCAGGGCGATGCTTTACTGTGAAGTTGAATTCCTGTAGGGCCAGGAACCACCTATTCACTCTTCTATTTGTCTCCTTGTTTTGAGCCATCCACTTTAACGGAGCGTGATCCGTAACCATGTCAAAGTGCCTACCTAGCAGATAGTACCGAAGGGAATCTAGAGCCCACTTCACCGCTAAACACTCCTTTTCAATGGTGGCGTAATTTACCTCATGGGACTTCAACTTCCTGCTGAGGTAAATGACTGGGTGCTCTTCCCCGTTCCAGACCTGGGACAATACTGCTCCTAACCCCACATCTGACGCATCACTTTGTACGACAAAGTCTTTAGAGAAGTCGGGTGAGTACAACACTGGCTGGCTACATAAGGCTTGTTTCAAGAATTGGAATGCTGCCTCAGCCTCGGGGGACCATTTAATCATGACCGACCCTTTCCCCTTCGTCAGGTTAGTTAGGGGCACAGCCTTAGAAGCAAAGTGGGGAATGAATCGCCGATAATACCCAGCGATTCCCAGAAAGGCTCGTACCTGCTTCTTGCTGTTGGGACGTGGCCAACTCTGGATGGCCTCGACTTTGTTGAGTTGGGGTTTTATCACTCCCCTGCCAATGGTGTACCCAAGATATTTGGCCTCCTCCTGCCCAATGGTACACTTCTTGGGGTTAGCCGTAAACCCCGCTTCCCGGATAGAGTCTAGGACTGCTTGCACTTTTGGCAGACGTGAGGCCCAATCTGTGCTATGGACAATTACGTCATCCAGGTAAGCCGCAGCATACTTCCGATGGGGCCTCAGTATCTGGTCCATTTTCCGCTGGAATGTGGCCGGCGCATTCTGTAACCCGAACGGCATTCTCTTATATTGGAACGCCCCGTCTGGGGTTACAAATGCGGTTTTCTCTTTGGCCGACTTGGCCAGGGGAATTTGCCAATACCCTTTTGTGAGGTCAAGAGTCGTCATGTATCGGGCTGTTCCCAGCCGGTCGATCAACTCATCTATACGTGGCATGGGGTAGGTGTCAAATTTTGTAACTTTGTTCAACTGACGAAAATCGTTACAAAAACGCCAGCTCCCATCCGGTTTAGGCACCAACACAATGGGACTAGACCAATCACTTTGGGACTCCTCTATCACCCCTAAGTTCAGCATTTTCTGTACTTCCTCCCGTATTGCCTCCCGTCGGGCCTCTGGGATCCGATAGGGTTTTAACTTCACCCTTTCACCGGGCGGGGTAATAATATCATGCTCTACCCCAGATGTTTGTCCCGGCAGCTCAGAGAACACCTCCTTGTTGCGAAGCACAAACTCCTTAACCTCCTGTTGTTGGGGTTGTGACAAGGTGGCTGCTATTCCAACCTCCGGAATCACGCAACCAGTTTGAGCTGGTGACCAAGTTTCTGCGACTAGGGACTCTCTATCCCTCCAGGCTTTCAACAGATTAACGTGATATATCTGTTCGGGCTTTCGCCTTCCTGGTTGTCTGACCTTGTAATTCACTTCGCTCACTTTTTCCATTATCTCGTAGGGGCCTTGCCATTTGGCAAGGAATTTACTTTCAACCGTAGGGACAAGTACCAATATCCTATCCCCCGGGGAAAAGGTACGGGTCTTGGCTCCACGGTTGTACACTCTCTGCTGTGCCAACTGCGCTTGGGCCAAATGTTCCTTCACGATGGGCATTACCTGTGCAATTCGATCTTGCATCAGGGCGACATGCTCAATCACACTCCTGTGGGGAGAACTCTCACTTTCCCAAGTTTCCTTGGCAATATCCAACAGCCCTCTTGGGTGTCTCCCATACAGTAACTCAAAGGGGGAGAATCCCGTAGAGGATTGGGGCACCTCCCTAATAGCAAACATCAAATAAGGAAGTAGACAGTCCCAATCCTTTCCATCTCTATCCACCACTTTCTTCAACATTTGTTTTAGGGTTTTGTTGAATCTTTCAACCAGCCCATCGGTTTGGGGGTGATACACAGATGTACGCAATTGCGTCACTTTGAACAATTTACACAGCTCTTTCATAACCCGGGACATAAAGGGTGTACCTTGGTCCGAAAGCAGTTCTTTACAAATACCCACCCGGCTAAAAACAAGAGATAGCTCTTTGGCTATGGTTTTGGCCGAGGTATTTCTGAGAGGGATCGCTTCTGGATAACGGGTGGCATAGTCCATTATAACCAATATGTACTGGTGCCCCCTAGCGGACTTGATTATAGGACCTACCAAATCCATTGCGATTCTCTCAAACGGGACCTCAATGATGGGTAGAGGGACCAGCGGGCTACGGAAATGTGGCATCGGGGCCGACCTCTGACACACAGGGCAGGAGGAACAATAATTTTCTATGTCCTTCATCACCCCAGGCCAATAGAATCTCTGTAATACCCTCTCTCGGGTTTTCTCTGTCCCCAGATGACCTCCAAGAATGTGCCCATGGGCCAACTCCAACACCAACTTCCTGTAAGGTTTGGGCACCACAAGCTGCTCAACGGTTTCTTCTGCCCTTTTTGCCACCCGATACAGTAGGTCCTTCTCTATGCTGAAGTATGGGTAAGTGCAGGTATTATCTGGGTTCACTAACTCGCCATCTATTTCCACTACGTTTTCCCGTGCCTTTATTAGGGCGGGGTCTTTTAACTGTTCTGTGGCAAAATTTTCCCTGTGAACCTCCAGATCAGAAAACTCCACAGACGGTAGGTTTTCGTCTGAGGAGGTGGGCTCCTCTCCAGTTTCTTGAGTCTCCCCTGCCAATACTGACAAGGGAAATTCTGGAGAGTCCTCACCACTCTCAGAGGAGTTCTGGCTATCACATTCCTGGTACATAAGGGCACCAGTGGGGGGCTCAGGATCATCCCACAGTTCCCAGAACTTCGGAAAATCCCTTCCCACAATGGCATCATGCGGTAATTGAGATACTAACCCCACTGGATGAGAGAGGGTACCTTTGGGGGTCTCGAAACACACTGTAGTCACTGGATACTCTCGGTTGTCCCCATGCACACAAATAACAGCTACCTTGCTATTCCCAGAGACCTCTGTTTTAACTAATTCAGCCTTTATCAGGGTCACAAGGCTACCTGAATCCAGTAATACCACAACATTTCTACCATTAATACACATTTTGCATAAATGTTTCTCAGTTCCCCGAATGGCAGTGCATGCGACTGTCGCACACAGCGACTGACGTCTGTCCGTCAGAAAGTCACATTGCATGGGTTCCTCCACAACCGGGCAATTTGCTGCAATATGTCCCGCTTGCCGGCAGCGGTAGCAAACAATCCATTTGGCTGCCTCTTGAGCCCCTGACTTCCCAGGCTGTTCTCGCCAAACTTTGGGTAGAGCTCCCACCCTCTCACTCTCTCCACCCTCACCCCTTGGAATCCTCTTATCCGCCCCTGGGGATGGTCTGGTCTTAGGGTGGAAAGTCCGAGAGTCTCTGGAAGAGGCCGTCAGGTTCTCTGTAGCCAAGTATTTCTCTACACGATCCACAAGACCACCGGCCGTCTCTGGGTCTCCATGGCTTACCCACTTTTGGATGGCAGTAGGAAGAGCTCTCAAAAACCGATCCAATACAACACGTTCCACAATCTCTGGTGCGGACAAAGTCTCTGGCTGTAGCCACTTCCTGCTCAGGTGAATGAGATCATACATTTGAGACCTGGGGGGTTTTCCAAGCTGGAAAGTCCAGTTATGCACACGCTGAGTCCGGACAGCCAGGGTGACACCCAGCCTTGCCAATATTTCAGCTTTTAGCATCACATAGTCTTTTGCTTGGTCAGGCTCTAGGTCATAGTAAGCCTTCTGCGATTCACCAGTTAACAGAGGAGCCACCAGTCCAGCCCACTGCTCCTCAGGCCACTTTTCTCTTTCAGCAGTCCTTTCAAATGTGGTCAAAAATACCTCTGGATCATCCTCTCCAGTCATTTTTGTCAATAAACGACTCACCCCAAAGGACGCGGTATTAGTGGGACGGCTTTCCTCACTGGTCTGCGGACGTTGCTGCACTACTGCTTCCATTTGTTGTAGTCTCTGCTCTTGCTTCTGTAACAGGTCTATGAAGCGGGCCTCAGATTGCTGCTGGGCTTGTTGCTGAGCTTCCAGACTCTGTTGGTGAGCTTGCTGCTGGGCTGCAAGGCTCCTTTGCAAACCTGCATTTGTCTGCTGTTGATTGGCATTTGCTAGAGCCAGCTGTTTCAGTATCTCCTCCATGCTGGCTTAAAAAAAAACTGCCACTGGTTCTCCACCAACTGTGAGGGGGGTTCGCTCGGCAGCGGGTGTGTGTGATCCCCTGGATGGGCTCCCCACACAAAAACAGGCCCAGCAGACGGAGGTTGTGGTTTTCAAGATCAAAAAGGTGCGGTTTATTTCTCTATTTACAGTGACAAAAAAACACAGCAAAGCAAAAAGAAACATAAACAAAATAAACCCTGGTCAGCTTGACCTCTGACTAAACATGCAGGTTTCCTAACTAACAACTGGGATCAGCCTGGTGCTGTCCTAGTCCCTAAGTCCCTGGTTTAGTCAATGTCCAAACAAATAGCCACACAGGCTTTGTCTCACCGCACAGGGGTTCACTCTCCCTAGACAGTCCACACAGGTCTGGGTCCAGGCATGAGCAAACACCTAATGAATCTGGGAGTTTTTATAGAGGCCTTAAACGAGCTGACAAGCTTCAGCTGGTCTCATCAACTCCCTGCCTGCACGACGCCCAGCACTCTCCCTAGAGGTATGAGTCATCCATGAGCCCACTAGCCTCAGCTGGGCTTCATCAACTCCCTCCCTAGTTGTATAAGTCGGCATAAAGCCTGAATCTGGGAGAAATATATCTACCCCCCTGGATGCAACCAGGTGACTTTACCTTCCTGCTGTCACACATGCTATCAGCATGATCATTGAGGAGGAAGAGGATAGTCACTCAGCATAACAGGATAGTCACTCTGCATCAGCATAGGCAGTCTTGAAGGGATCTGACCTTTCAAAGAAAATGATTCTGTTACATCAGCATCAGGTGCTTGGTAGCTGGTGGTGATCCAAGACTGATTCATTTGTATGAAGGTCAGTCGATCGACCGAGTCAGTGTACAGACGCACCCTGTAATCGGTTACAAAGCCTCCAGCAGCACTGAATGTGTGTTCCAAAAGAACGCTGGATGCAGGACAGGCCAGTAGCTCAATTGCATACTGTGCAAGCTCTGGCCAGTGATCCATCCTCAAGACCCAGTAACCCAGAGGATTTTCGGTGGGAAAGGTGTCCAAGTCTGATCTTGCCCCTAGGTATTCCTCCACCATGTAAACCAGATGCTGGCGATGGTTGCTGTCTGGATAAAGGGGGCCTTGAGAGGTAAGGAAGTCCTCCTCTTCCTCCCTCTGTTCTGCCTCAAGTGCCCTGTCCATTATTCCACGCAGCGTGTGCTCCAACAGGTGGACAAGAGGGACAGTGTCACTGATACATGCACTGTCACTGCTCACCATCCTCGTGGCCTCCTCAAATGGTGCCAGGACAGTGCATGCATCCCTGATCATGGCCCACTGGAGTGGGGAAAAAATCCAAGCTCCCCTGACCCTGTCCTGGTGCCATATTACAGATACTCATTGATGGCCCTCTGCTGCGTGTGCAGCTGCTGCAGCATGGTCAACGTAGAGTTCCACCTGGTGGGCATGTCACAGATTAGGCGGTTCTTGGGCAGGTTGTATTCCTTTTGCAGGTCAGCCAGCCGAGCACTGGCATTATATGACCAGCGGAAATGCCCACAGAGTTTCCTGGCCTGCCTCAGGACCTCCTGTAAGCCCGGGCACCTGCCCAAGAACCGCTGCACCACCAAGTTAAGGACGTGAGCCAAACAGGGCACATGGGTCAGTTGTCCCTGTCAGAGGGCGGAGAGGAGGTTGGTGCCATTGTCGAAAACCACCATTCCTGGCTTAAGCTGGCGTGGCGTCAACCACCTCTGAGCCTGCCCCTGCAGAGCTGACAGAATCTCTGCCCCAGTGTGGCTCCTGTCCCCCAAGCACACTAGCTCAAGCACCGCATGGCATCTTTTTTGTTGCGTACTTGCGTAGCCCATTGAACGCCTACGGAGCACTGCTGGTTCCGAGGACAAAGCACAAGTAGAGGCCATGGAGGAAGAAGAAGAGGAGGGGGTGGAGGAGAGAGGTGTGTCAGAATCACCAGTAGTAGCATTTTGGAGGCGTGGTGGCGGAACAACCTCCAACACTACTGCACCTTGTCCTGCATCCTTCCCAGCTGCCAGCAGAGTCACCCAAAGCACCGTGAAAGATAGGTAACGTCCATGTCCATACCTGCTGGACCATGAGTCAGCGGTAATATGCACCTTACTGCTGACCGCCCTGTCCAGCGAGGCTAAGACATTGGCCTTCCACATGCCGGTAGAGAGCCGGAATCCCCTTCCGTGAGAAAAAGTGGCGTTTGAGAACCTGCCACTGAGGAACCGCACATTCCACAAACTCATGGAAGGGGGCAGACTCTACCAACTGAAAAGGCAGCAGTTGAAGTGCTAGCAATTTAGCCAAGCTAGCATTCAACCGCTGGGCATGTGAATGGCTGGTAGCGAACTTCTTTCGGCGGTGCAGCAGCTGGGGCAGGGAAATTTGCCTGGTAAAATATGACGTTGGTGTACCGATAGCAGATTGCCCACAAGTACTTGGCTGTGACACACCTTCATTCCTCTCAGTGCAGGTTTCAGAGAGGACTGAAGGTATAGTGGGGTTGGAGATCCCAGCTGATGAGGAGCAAGGAGAGGTCCGCTTTGTTCTTTGGCGTGGGTCTTTTTTGTATGCTTGCCAACGGACTGCATGGCAGGTCGACATATGTCTGGTCAAGCACGTGGTGCCCAAGCGGCTCATGTTTTGGCAACACGAGATACGCTTCAGACATATGTTACAAATAGCAACGGTGCAATCTGCTGCACACGTCTCAAAAAAGGCCCACTCCAAAGAACTTTTGGAATAACACGCAGAGACAGCAGCGCCCTGAACATGCGGAACACTGCGGTGTGATGCAGTCGGTTGGCTGCCCTTAAGCTGGCCCCTGGAGGGCATCCTGCCTCGTTGGAGCGGTGCCTCCTCCTCTCTCCTATCAGCCACCCACATGGATTCAGTGACCTCATCATCCTCTCCCTCCTCATCACTGGAGCAAATCTGGCAGTATGCTGCAGCTGGGGGAACATGACTGCCAGATTGCTGTCCTTGTTGGGCACCCCCTCTCTCTGGGCTCACATTACTGCCTTCCTCTAGCTGGGTACCATCATCGGAGCCTTCAAAATGCTGGGCATCCTCCTGGGGCATGTACCCAACACTGTGGTCAAACAGTTCGGGGGACTCCTCAGGAGGACATGGTGGGGCTAGGGAAGGAGTGACTGATGCCATTGAGCCGAGGGAAGAGGCCGCTTTGGCAGCTGCTTTGCCAGACAAAGTACCCTGAGCCTGGGTGAGAGAGGATGAGGAGGATGAGGACGGCTTGGTCATCCACT